>CM032794.1:21224519-21545327 GCA_019155185.1 Beaufortia kweichowensis | reverse complement strand
AAAATCATAATAACACATGAGAGATGGTATGAAGAATCATGTTAGTAAATTGTATTCACATGCTCATGAATAAGAGAGCAGATGTAACATGTTTGTAAAATGTATGTTTCTCTGTCCTCAGAGCGTCTCAGGTCTGACATTTAACTCAAGCTCCAAGTTCTCTGCTGGTGAATCATGGAAATGAAAATTGGATCTGTTCGGAAGAGTGAGATACCACAATCTTTTATTTATATATCAAGCTAAATGTGACCCAGTCTGTGAAAACCAGGCTAAAGTCTAAATATCTGAGATAACGAGCCTCAAATTTTGATTTCACCTATTGATTTCACTATGATTTTAATCTTTGACATGACCTTACTCAGACAATATTAAAGATATCAATGTTAAATTCTTACAGAATATTCTTTACATTACATAGAATGATGTTATGTAGAAAAAAGAAAAATCACAAAAAAATCACTTTAGCTGGATTTTCACAGACTGGGTCACAAATGATAATACTCTTCTTCAGTTTTTAGCATTTTATTATTGGTCAGGATAGTAAAGGCGAGGGGGTGTGTGGATTTGAGACTCAAACCCAGGTCCCATGTTCAAAAACTTTTATGTCTGTAGCCAAATAAGTAACAAACCATTATGTATTTATAATTTAAAACATACATAAACACAGGTGCTTGCAGGGACAGACTGGGAGTAAAAAACATCTGTGGATTTTTACCCAAATAGGTCCAATCACAACTACAAACAGCCGATACAAGTCAAAGTCTTACAATATTATAGAAGTCAATGTATTGCAACATCACAAAATATATGGTGATTGAAATTAATGTATTATTGTATGAACTAAAATACTTCAAATCTACATGAAATTAGATTCTTTTATCTCTAAGAGGCGTAACAATTCCGTCACACACTCGCTGAACTCGGACCAATCACAGTGCACTGGATCGCTGGCCAATCAGAGCACACTGCGCGTTTCCGAACCATGAGCTTTGTAAAAATGTACGTGTTTCAGAAAGGCGGGGCAGAGAGGAGTAACAGTAATCTCTGGTATGTGTAAAATAATTACTTTTTAAACCCTAAAACTACGTTAACACATTTCATTAAACCAAATACACAAAATAATGTTCTGTTTAGAACCATTATATGACCCCTTTAAACTAGCACTAGCAGCACGTTTATCCATGTAATACAATCATAAAGTTTACAATATCAAAAAAACTAAACATGAATTCAACATGATTTAATTCTTGATTCTTACGGATGTGATTCAAAGTTAATAATGTTTAGTAATATTATCACCATGATAATAATGCTGATTATCATCATCTGCTCTCCATTGAGCGAGACATTCAAATTAATCCTTAAAAGTCATGCAAATATTTAAAAAGACAGCAGAAAGAATACTGCTTTAAAAACAGGTAATTTCATTTAAGTTTAAAAACTGTACAAAAGACATATTTGATTATGTTTATTAAAGTAATATTTTTTTCTCTTTAAAAACAGGGACAATGCGATGTTGTAATTTAGATGCATTTGTTTAAAAACTGTACAAAAGACATATTTGATTATGTTTATTAAAGTAATATTTTTTTTCTTTTTTTGGTCCTTATGAATGATGCTACACTGCTCTATAGGTATTCAAGATTAACATGAGATTGGCAGAAATGTGTATAATACCTCCCCTTTTAAACACCATATAATGTCAAAGTGTATTGCCAATTTACTTATTGCTGTATGGTTGATAAATGAAATTAGGAAGTTAAACAATAAAAAATACAATAGAAGACTCACCTCACTATGCTCCCATCCTGTTGAATACTGGATTCAATATCCAGTATTCAAATCCACAGGTAGAACTGTGTAACTGCACGTGAGCAGTCACAACATGTTTAATCATATTCTGTGGCAAAAATGTTGCTATTGCTTAATTAAACTAAGTAAAGTTGTGCCATCAAAGCAGTATATAAGATATTATATATAAGAAGTTACAAATATAAAAACCGGATACTCATTACAGAAGACTGCATGATTAAAACAATGAAGAAAAAATGATTAAATATATTAAATGAATATATTAGAATGGATGTACAATGCTCTATAGCGTGTATGGCTCTCGTACGTGTGTGTATGTTTTATAGTATGCAGCTCACACAACAATCAACACACCTAGGTATGTAAGAACACAACTGGAGTTCAAAACATTAACATTTATTTATTGATTAAGAGGTTATACATTTTATGATAAACATTTTATTTTATTTTTGGCAAAGATACTATGATTCAAATTGCCTTTGTATACATAAATACAAAATCTGAGGTAGGGCCTCAAGGATAAATGACATTTAAAATAAAATAAGCCTTTTCATATATGTTTTTTTTTTTTTTTATATTTTTGGTTGCATTTTTTGTCCGACACAGGATTTAAAATCTATATATTTTTCAGTATTATACTCATATAATTTTAATCAAAGGATGCTATGATATTTTGGAGGTACATATCTGTATCCATAGGCAGATTTACCTCATGTAAAACACACAGAGATATATGACATTACCCAAGTAATAAGAATTTTTACCTATGCTCCGATAGGTTCACAATAAAGTGCCAAATGACACAACATACATTTCAATAAAGACTGACCACATAATGACTGATTGGAAGCTACTCTGTATCATTATTCTAAAATGCATACAATAGTTTATTACCAGAGGACATCTATAAGGCCAAAGTTTACCTGAAGATGTCATATAACATATTAGCACACATCAAAAATGACCACTAAATGAAGGATGAGTGGCAGTATCTCAGTCTCCTAAATACACGTATATATATATGTGTGTGTGTATATATATCTATATATATATCTATATATTTTTTTCTTTTTCAATGTGTTTCCCCTTAAGAACCCCCTTAAGAAGTTCTCCTTCTTTGGTTGCCTTCTGCCCATTGTCGCCTGTAGGTAGGAAAAGGTGGTACACTCAGGTGCAGCTGCTAAGTGTGGGGCAGATGCAGGAAAGGGGGGAGTTTACACTGACGAATAATCCACAGCGACACAAACAGCACATGCAAGACTATTACCTATTTGTTTGTTAGGAGAAGGGGGTTGTAATCTCTTTCAAACAAAATGGAAAAACCTTGCAAAAACGATCACACAGCAGTCACACACACAGTCTACAACTTAGACAATAAGAAACCAAGTACATAAAGATTGACCCCAGATTCTTTTTTTTTTTTTTTTTAGACTTTTTGACATTTTCTTTCTGAACCGGCAGGCTGCCTTTGATCATATGGTTGGATACAATAGGGTTGGATACAGTAGATATAAATCTAAGCGGTTAGTGCTGCACATTAATCCACACATTCACACAAGCACACACATATGCTACACAGACAGATTAAGATTAAAGAATTACCACCATTTCTTGTGGCGCTAACATAGTGAAGAATATTTTTTTCTGCGTTTACATATTCTAGGTTCTAAGGTGATCAGTGTAGTATACTGTATTTCTACTGTACACGTTACATGGCTTTTAAAACGCATCGTTCAGTTAGCCCAGGCAAAGTAGTTATTCTCAGTATTAATAGTACTGAATTACTGGCATTGCCTGGGCAGTGTGGCTCTCAGGCTTTGATTGTAGTAATAAATCACAACAAACACATTTGACGTAATTTAGGTAAAAACTATGATATAATGCCTTGTTCAGAGCTTGTGTATCATTGTGGTTAAAAACAACCACTTATTTTGTATGATGTTCAAGCAAAGTGCTCTTTAACGCTTTGTAATTCATTTTCATCAGATTCGACTGACCAGCTCAACTAAAAAATACTCCAAGAGCATTATATTTGTTACTATATTTACAGTTATGTCAAATAGCAGGCAATGGGATGTCTTGCAAGATATCTAGGAGATGCAACATACTGCGTGGTACAATATTCAAGGCATTATTTGCACTTTTACGCATTGATATATATTTATATATATCGCAAATATATATGATTCTTCTACAGACTCTATCCAACATCTAATAAGGGTAATGTTGTAATGAAACTGAGTAATTCCTGAGACCCTGTTTCATGAAGACAAACAGCGATGGAGCATGGTCCCTAAAACATCTATCACAGGATGAACAGAGTTTGCATTTTCTAATCTATGTGTCCTCCTTGCAAGCAATTTCTAAAATATTTTATAGGCTCAACTACACTACCACAGTGTTATAACACATATAACAGTATTTTTTTAAAAATAGACAAAATTACATAAAACAGTCACTTCTTTCACCTCACTGTTTGGTCAGGCATACCATGCTTCCTGTTATTATCCTCTATTTTATCTTTGTTGTACTTTAACATAACTGTGTACTTCATTGGAATAGGGGATTCACAAGTCCATAAACAAATTACAACACACTTGAAAGCACACTTTAAATATAAGTTTAAATACATAACTGCTAGTTGGCTGTTGAGTACTACTCTAAACTACACAGAAAGGTATTGTTATAGTTTTGCATGGCTAATTTTTCATGACTTCACTGAACAATGACGTGAATCTACTATGAGTTTGGCTTCAGTAAGATTTTAGAAATAGTTCTGCAACATTAGTAAATTGTTAAAGAGTAAAATAGCTTATCATTTGCAGAGACTAAAATGTGCTCACTTCTCTCCGTGATGTAGCACGATTTGTTTCATTAATAATGTACTATGCAATAGTTCACAAACAGAGGAAGTCTGAGGCACGAGGTACAGCTATAAGTAGATACAGATAGAAAGCCAGAGCTAGAAAAGTTCATTGAGGACTATTTAGCGGTTTATGTAGCTACACTTAGTGATTACAAGCAAACAGACAATAAATATAAAGGGTCGTCTCCTCATCAATTGTTTTTTCATTTTGTAATGAAAAATAACCACTGCACGATGCACAGTCAAATATTGCCTTTAGAATTAAGCATTGTCATATTGCCTCAGAGAAAAGGTTCAATTGGGATTGGTACGTCAGAATGCACATTTCCTCTATTTAGGAAAAAACTCAACAACACAATCATACGGAGCTGTCTGTGCTTTCCACCTGAAAAACCCCTCCGAAGTGTTGGAAGAGGGAGAATATGGCTAAAAGAACACATTATGGAAAGAAAGGGGCATGTTGAATGAGGAACGTGTTGAGTGTGAGCAGATCTCACCCTCTGAGGTTGTGGAAAGAAGTTGCACTTGACTACTGATATTGGGCTGATAGCTGAAAATCTTTGGGGGGGAGTTTGAGGCCAAGGGAGTTTGTGCCCAATGGGTCAATCATGTTCTTGTAGCGTTCCCCGCGATGCTTCATCAAGAATGGACCCCAGTCGGGCTGAGGAGAACATACTAACTTCAAGCGCTGCAGAAAGAAAAATGGGTTTCATTCTTTTCTCAAAACGAAACAACTGGTGGGTTAATTCTAAAACACTTGTTTAAAATATCACATAAGTAGAAAACAATCCAGCCATATGCGCTATACCTCAATGAACGGTCCGGGTGCGAGGTACATCTTGATAACAAACATAATGGGAATCCATATAACAGAGCAGATGACCATAAGCCAGCCGAGTACCATGGACCAAGTCGGGTATGTGTAATTCTCGTAAGTCATCACCTTCCACTGGTATAGACTAAGAGCCAGAATAAACTAGAAAGAAAAAGAGATTGTGAAAGAGTATTACAGGTAGTAATACCACTGATATATAATGATCTCTACTTAAACCTGGTATGTATAAAAATGGTATGTAAAGGAACATACTGTAAGAATGGTGGGTGTAACAAAGGCCCAGCAGACTCTCCAAAACCTGTTTGGCTGGAACCCAATCATCATCTCGATGTCCTCACAAAACCTTTGTAGACCTGGTACACAAATCAACAGAGAAAAAGAATTTGGTTAGCATGCACTTTAGAATCTGTAAGGGAATGAAAAGTGAAGACAATAGCAGAATTATTATAAACTTCTTCCATCTTATCTCTTAACATGTTTAACCTGATAACTGTCACAGTAGAAATTAAGTATACACATGAAAATGTGTAATCTGAATCTAATTTAGGTTTTTTTTTTTCATTTATAGATGCAAGACATGTTTTCAAACATTTATAAGTATTCTAAATAAAAGTTCATTTTATAAATTACAGTGAGCTTAACATTTGTTTTGGTTAGTTTTATTGTTATAAAAATTGGCCGATTATCTCATCTTGAGTCATGCCTTTCCATCAATTTATAGTTTGTCATGATTAAATTAAAATTTAACATAACATTCCACCTCCTGAGGAACGGTGACAGTTTACAGGTTAACATGGTCAACGGATTTCTGTTTTGTTTTGCTAGTAATTTCTCGCAACTTTTCCTTTCTCTTTCTAAAATGATTAGCAAAAGGCAAAACTTACCATAAATGTAAGAGATTCCAATCAGTTCAAATATTGCAATTATGACCAGAGAATAAGAGGCTGCGTATGTGTCCACCAGCTGAAGCATGTACATTCCACTCTGTAGGTGAAAACACATACAAGCAAATCACATCAAAATCAAACCATAGCATATGCAAAAATTGTTTAAATATCAGGGTGGTTTTACAGTCTACATGTTTATACATATTTGTTTGATCACAGATTTACTTTGATTGGGGTGTATTATGATGTGATATGGTGTTGCATCTGCAAACAAAAGTATATTTCGTACCTCATTAATCATAGGGAAGCCCAGCACAAAAAAGCACACACAGCAAACCAAAGTGAACAGAGGCTTGTGTTTGCGCAAGTATTTGGGGAACTCATCGGAAACCGAGGTCACTATAGTTTCTATGGTGGCAAACTGTCAAAAGTGAACAAAAAGTCACTTAGTTATTCTTCATTCAGTATTAATTGCTAATACATAAAAGTCAAACTTGAAACACTGCCATTACCATTGTGTCCAGACCGAGTGTAAGCAGCATGAGGAAGAAGATAATGGCCCAAAATGGTGATAGGGGCAGTCTGGTTAGAGCCTCTGGGTACACAACAAATGCTATACCTGGGCCTACAAAAACAGAGGATTTACAGAACAGAGTTAGATTCATTTTCAAAACACCAACAACCCAACATGATCATTCCATAGCTATCCATAGTCACATATACACACACACTGAATGTACCTTCATCTGCCACCTTCTCAATGGGAACTTTGAGCTCATGAGCCATGAAACCAATAACAGAAAAAATGACAAAACCAGCAAATATACTGGTGGCACTGTTAGTACACGTCACAATGAGAGTATCCCTGCAAGCACAGAAGACAAGAAACAGAGCATATGATTTAATCTTAAGTAATAAATAATAATGTAAGATTTTCAATCCATTCAGATTTTAGTAATCACAAGGAATAACATTTGCTAAGAAAAGTTTCTAAAGCAAATTCAAAACATTTCAGATGAATAAGCTTACTAGAACTTTGCACTTCGTACATGTTATTTATTTAATTATTTATTCAAAAGCATTATTTGAGTAATGGGGTCCCCCAAAACTTATTTAAGTTTGCTTAACTTAGTGATATTAAAACACTGTACTCCACGACAGACTCTATATAATTATTTGAAAGAATTTTTCACAAAACTACACACAGAATTGCATTTTTGACATGTATCTATGCATCGATGACATGCACGTCATCATTTTGGAGTAGTATTATGTGTTGAACAGGGTCCATGTTTACCAAAGCAAACAACAATCACCTAAACGACTTCACAGAAAATATTATTTACAACAAAACAACATTACAGGTATTAAGTGATTAAATCTCTAATTACCTCTTATTAACAACTATCAGTTCCTTTTCTATTATGATAAATAATCGGAATTTTCAAGCGCAAGGGTATATTTTAAGCTGAGAATTTTAAATTGATTACTTTTTAAGTTTATATAATTTGTAAATTAACAAAATTAATTTAAGTTCAATTAATAAAGATTTTTAAATTTAGTGTACTAATGCTAATTTTAGGTAATGTGGGTTTAACGAATACTTAACCAAAAAAGTTAAAAAAGCTTGTGACTAAACATTGTAACTCCATTGGATTCCCAAACTGTCTGTAAAACCTCAGAATTCCTTCTCGTCTCTATTGTGAATGAAGTGCTGCACATATTTGAGAACTTCTTTTAGTGTTTGCAATGTGTGGGTAAATATGAACTGGCAGGCCCGGCTCTAGCTATGAAATGTAAGGTGAGCCGAGTGATATACCTTGTGGGCCGGAGTTGGGGGTTGCAGTGTTGTTAGGGGTTGCAATGCTGACGTGTTATAGTCTCATAGGGTAGGAGAAAGTATTGTAACAAAAACAGAATGTTAAATTAGTTTCACATAAAATTTTAAGAACTTTTACATTCATCACTTCACTTGTATAAACAAGTGAAATGTGAATGGAGGTTAAATTTACAGCCGGCTGGCAGGAGTGGCAGCAGTTACTCTACAGTATAATGAGATATTGACAATTTGGAATTGACATGTTTTGTGTTTAATCTTATTCAGCTTGGCTTTAAACTGTAAAAAAACTGAAAAAAGTGGTATTTTACTGTATTTTATACTAAATACTTCTTTACTGTATTTTGACTGCATTTAACTAAAAAAACTTCACAAAATATTCAAGCATAATAATTTATGAGAACAAATTTTATTTGTTGTTCATTTTAATAAGTTACAAAAACAGAATTTAATGTGACCAGATATTTAAAATGCAAAGTATATCGCTTCTAAACTGGTAAATATGCCATTACACAGTAACTGCTGCCACTGGCATGGATAGCAGGTCATGTGACCTGTATAAGGCAACTTCGCGGGTTTCGTGACCTGCCCAGTGGTGACGCCTGCAAGCCAGCTGAAGCTTGAGCTGTTAGGCCGTGTGTCCACTGGAACATTTTGACCTGCGGCTGGTATATTTTTCATCAGCTGGCGTTTCTTGTCCAGGCGCTGAGAACTGAAAAATGTTCAACTTTGGGGAAAACGTTCAGCGGATATTCGGTATCATAGCAACTATAGTGCCTCAGCTGAAAAATCGCTGGCAAGCTCTTTCAGACAAGTGCCTACCATTTTCGTGTTAAAATGCTCCGGTGGAGACACAGCCTTACTGACAGATCGGCTGGGTATTAGTTTATTTAGTTCTTCGTTATTTGGAAAACCAACAATGGATGTTAAACAACAGTATTGCCTGTAATTACCCAAATGTAGCAGATTGCTTTTAATTAAAGCGGCTTTTAAAATTAGTGCAGTTAGAGTATTTGGTTTGTAAAAGCAGAAACGTTTTATCAGTGAAGACAGTGTAAGATTTGATGACAGTTTGGTCAAAGGAGGCTTTACGAACTGGCGAGAAACTCACAGAAAAATCACAGCATGAAAAGCCACTTTCTCCAGAACACCTCAATTACTGCCCTTCTATCTGACCCTGCCCGCCAAACTCAAGACACTAGAACATATATACAACCTTCCAAGAGACAGTGACAGTGGAAGCAAACTGTTTATAAAGTGCATGGAGGCCGTTTGGGATGATGCAGTGGTAGATACCATGCTACAAACCGTATCCACAAAAGGACTTAAAATGCCAGGGGAGGCAAAAACCCCAGCCCGTTTTTGACACACAGCAGAGGCAGATTCACAAATTGCGCAGCACAACTGGAGATGAGAATTAATATTATAATTTATAAAGCCGTGGACTTGTTCACAGCAGAAGTGAAGAGGAGATTTGCTCAAGAGGGTATGAAAAGAGCAGCTCTCCAAGACAATGTGCTTATTAAACAAACAGAGAATATTGATTCCCTTCACCTTCCGTTGCACTTTGACAGAGCCGGACTGTAGATCCAGCTGAAAGTGATGGGAGATCTCTGCACCAAGACAGTAAAATGTCTAATAAGGATTATTTTTAAAATCTTCTTTCTCTAAAATCTTGGTCTCATTTTAAAGAAGACACTTGGTATTATAAAGTTTAAAAAGTTGACTATAATAAAAAAAAAATTAAAATAGGAAAAAAAACATATTTCCTTTATAAAATACTAAATAATAAACATATATTCTACCCTAAAATTTCCTTTAAAAAAACAGTCATAGGTCTAAAAAAGTTGGGGTTTTTTTTACAAATTTGGGACGATGTCATGAAATCTGGAGTTTTTACACTTTTAGCTGCTGTACCACCAAAAGGCCACTAGGGGCCATTCATTCTCTCTGTGCATAAATAGTTCAACAAATACTTATTTGTATTGCAAAATGGTAGTGAAATATGAAAAATGCACTCTTAGAGATTTCCAATGATATATAGTTTGTAAATATATATATATATATATATATATATATATATATATATATATATATATATATATATATATATATAGTAGTTGATAAATACGTTTAGCAACAGACTATTTATGTTATGAATGTATAACATCAAATGTGGCTGTGTCATTTCACACATTTTACTAATTACTCTCATTAGATTATTACTTTTACAAAAATCTGAAACTACAACATCTAAACTACACTCTCAGCTTTCCATAATACAGTTTGCCAACATTTTTTATGTTTTATTATTTTTATTTAATTTTTTTTTTTTTTATTTACAGTTACTAGTGTTGTTAATATATAACAAGAAATGGGCCAACCCAAACATAATAAAACTTTTTTTTGAGGTTTGAGGTTTAAGAACAGACTATTAGTGTTACAAATACATAAAATTACAAACGGGTCCATATGTGGGCCTGTGACATTTGATAAATTACTCTTACTACATCATCACATTCGCAAAAACAATCCAATATTTGAAAATGAAACATTTAGAGCTTTCCAATGATATATAGTATGTCAGCATTTTTTTAGTCTTAGTATGAGATGTTAGCAGTTTTAAATGAATGAACCCACCCGTAGTTTAAGCATTTATTAATCTTTGTGAGTGTTAGTCAGTGCAATTGTTAATGTTTGCTCATTGTGTAATACCTAATATTAACAGTTACATGTTTGATTTTAAAAATGCGTAACAAAATTATGTAAGAGTTCTGGAATTTACATAAACTGTGATTAACAATGAGCAATACAGTTAGATTAGATAATTAGACTCAGTCATTTGTTATCGCAGAATAAACCATGAATAAGGTACCTTGGAATGTACAGCCAGTTAGTTGTACATATTAATTACTGTTAAACAAAGTGTATTTACATTTTAATTATTGTTAAACAAAAAGATTTTACAGTGTGGTGTCATAGTCAAGTTTTTGTCATTTTTTGTTTTACATTTTTTACACAAAATGTTTTTTACATTGGATAATTCAGCTTGTATTTACTTTTTGTATTTACTTATTATATTGATATATTGATATTTGGGGTTGTGTTTACATACTGTAAACTGAAATGGATTTAGTTCAGAGGTCTGAAATTAAAACACTTTGTCACTACTTGAACTGATGCAGGTAGTGACTGAGCTGGTTACCTGTAACAGTTGTTATGGAACTTATTGTAGGATGATAGGGTAATGAGACCACCCCAAGCTGCAGACAGAGAGAAGAAAATCTGTGTAGCAGCATCTTTCCACACCTGGATTAAAAGACAGAGAAAAAAATACTGTAGAATGGCATATGGAGTAGAATGCATATTCGCATCAGAAAACTCTTCACCATGAAATATTAGAACTCTTAAAGTAACTAGCGTTCTGTATGTTACCTTGGCATCATTAAGTTTTTCCCATTTGGGCGTTATGAAGTAAAGAATACCAGAACCGGCTCCAGGCAGAGTGACCCCTCTGATCAACAGGATGACCAACACCACATAAGGAAAAGTGGCAGTAAAGTACACCACCTGAAAACATGCACATCAGAACAAAATGTATTACAGAGACTGTGTCTGGAAGAAAAAAAACACTCTTTTTCTAGTTCTAACTCACACATTTTTGTCACCAAGTTACAAAATTTCTAAATGTGTTCCTTTTTTAGTTATTTTTAATAAACTTTTTTGTATCCTTCTTAGAGATTGTAAAGGATACAACCTTTTTCGTAATAAAATACCAACATGTGTGATGTTAAATTGTGAAGGAAAAGTAAATGGCTAAAATGATAACATAACGTCAGAAAATCATACACATGGAAATGCCCTATCCGAACTACAATATCTTAAATTTCAGATTTTTTTTACATTTTTACAAATCTTGTATCAAGGTTTTTTTTTTTTAATATCATTAACATTTTTTATAAATTGGTTTTGTTTATGTTTACTGTTATGAGTTATGAGTACTGTTATGTTACTCTTATACCTTTTCACTAATATATAGTTTGTCTAATATAGTTTGATTAGATTAGAATTCGACTGTGAAATATTTAAGTTATTAGGGAAATAACATAGGTGTTCCACTGATGACAATTAAGAGGATAACATTCATCAAAGTTGGCATGAGCATGGCAGTCATCATTTTTACAATTTTTAACACTGCTTTAAGCGACTCTGCCTAACAGGAAGTCAGCCATGTTGGATTGTGGAAGATTAGGAACAGCTTTTAACAAACTTTTTTTAATGTTGGCTGTAATAAACGGCAATCCTATGTGATACTGGAAAATCTGAACACAAAATACTGACAGATTTACAGATTTCAAAATACTGATTATATTAAAAATAATGGATTTGTGATAATGATTGTAATTGTAATGATGTAATTTCATGAATCATGAAATCGATTCATTATCATAGTGCCACCTATACAAAAATGTACATAGGAAAAACCCAAACATTTTCAAATAACTGAATTATTTACATAATTTTATGTACTAATGTAAACTTTGTTTAGAGATTGTTCATGTTGCAGTGAACTTCAGACATATAGACTGATAAATTGTGATGGCTCTGTTGATATGTCAATAAAGAACATATTGGTGGGAAGCTAATTTACATCCCTGTAAGTCTGCTTAAATGGAATATGTGCATTATTAGTTGCATTTTACTATTATTTGTGTATTAATTCTAGCAACAGCTTTATAAAACTGTTTCTGAAAATACATCACATTTTTTATATTCTATCATCCCTATGATCTTCAGCTCTGCATTGCACTAGATGATGGCTCTCCCACATACAGTAGGTGAACGCCAAAGCGGATGTAGAACACACATTATTTTACCTTTCCTGAAGACTTGATCCCTTTAGCCAAAGAAGCATAGACAATAAGCCATGCCAGAAAAAGGCAAGCTGCCAAGGGCCAACGGATGTCCCCTGGGTATTCAATACCCTTGGAAATGTGTAACACATTATACCTGTCAAAAAGGAAAGTGGTTTATTCTGTAAAACAACATATTAAAAATACCTGTGAGACAGACAGACAGACAGAATGACAGACAGCACACTTACTTGAAATACTCCTCACTGGGGCTGACATAAGTTTTATTTTCTGTTGTGGCGTTTAATAGTTTACTTAAATTTCCAACAGCATTTGCAGATAAACAGAATGTAGTGTTCTTGATTGATGTGATGTTTCTGTCCCTTAGTATACACGAGTCTGGCAAAAAAGGGCAATAACAAAACTTTAAAGGAACGTGTCTGTATAAAACAAATATCTGTTTTCTACTGTCATTCCCTGTCTTAATTTGGTGGCACTATACAAGCAGAACACTAGGTGGCAGTGGATCTCACTGCGGCACTGCACCAACCCTTACAGTAAATTTGTCAAGCAAGCATATAATCTGCTGAATTCACAAAAACCCAAACATCTAAAATATTCGTTTTAATAAAAAACAAAAATGCATTAACATACTTTAAATACAAAAAGTATTTTAAGCTCTTATTTAAATTTATTTCGACAAAGCACACAACATTTAACATTTCTTCCCATTTGTAGCCTACACATAAAATTTAAATACCAAATTCATTTGTATTCGTTGTTCATACTGCAGTGTGCTTTAAACAAGAACACCGCGCCCTGTAAAGCCCGTTTAAAGTATTTAAAGTACTTTTGTAACTAACAAAAATGTCAAGTCATCAAAAAAAAAGTGTCATAAGAGGAAATAATAAAATTTTACGTAGATAGCACGATCACACTAAATAACCTAAACTGAGTTGTAGGCTACTTTATTTGTCAAATACACGTTGCGCATTGCGCATTTTACTTAGAAAAAAGAAGGGGGGTGGAAGAGAGAGAGAGGAAGATAGAGAGAGAGAGAGAGAGAGAGAGAGAGAGAGAGAGAGAGAGAGAGAGAGACGACGCTCATCCTTACCCAAAAGCAGCATGTCTTTGTCTTTGCACCCGATGGTGTTCCATTCATTTTTACAGGTGGCCCATGGAAGTGCCCCCTTCAACGAAGCGAACAGGTAGTACAATGTCCAGCACATAATAATATTATAGTATATGGCAATCAAGACAGATATTATCAACATGGCAATCCCGCAACCTATAATAACAAAATGAAATCAGACAACAGAAATACACTTTAAACAAGAACATTTTATTATCTTTTCACTGGAAACACTTATTTATAACTTCAGCAGGATCACTACCTGAGCATTGCATAACTAAGAATGTCAGATTACCTTGTAGAGCAGGAATTGCTTTCCATACTGACACGGGCCCTTGGCTGGCGAACTGACCCAGCGACACCTCTAGCAAAAATATAGGTATACCGGCGAGGCCTAACATTATCAGGTAAGGTATCAAAAACGCACCTACCAAAAGAGAAAACGGCTATAATTAAAAGAAGCATGAACTATGAGCAGCGCATTTTTAAACAGTGGTGAAAACTTATATAAACACAGAATCGTTGATGAGGTTTATAAATCTATATTGTAATTTAATGTCATTTATAAATTCGATCATCATTTTATTAATATACAATAAAAAGCTGTAAAAAATAATCTTATTGTGTGTGAACAACTATAATAGTATTACCAATCCAAACACCATAATACAGTATAATCCACGTTTTGTGGCGGCTTTCCGTAATTTTTAAAAGCTACACACATATATAATTTCGAACTTTCAAGCGACCCCAAATTTATTGAACAACAGTCTGTTCAACAATAACTGCAGTTTCTTTTGTGCTGTATCTTAACAAGCCACAGTTTTTCTCACCTCCACCATTCTGGAAAGCAAGATATGGAAATCTCCACACATTTCCCAACCCCACGGCATATCCCACCATGGACAGAATAAAATCCAGTTTGTTGGACCAGTTTCCCCGGGCCTTATTTTCATCTCCTCCCGCATCATCATCGTCGTCATCCTGGAGGAAACATCTGTATACTTAGTATTACATGCTATTTTAAGACATTAAAATGGCTATAATAAAATTATAAAGATATTAATGGGGGAACAGGAGAAGAAACAGAATTCTCGCAAAACAACGTTTTTTTAAAGAGATGTCGCCCTTAATTGAATTGAAATGCTCCAATGAGATTGTACCATAAGCAGATTCTTATATACCACATTACCTCGCAACACTTCCACAAATCAATCTCTGGGGACAATGAACATTGCAGTTCAGAGTAATCGTACATGCAGAGCTCAGCAACTTCGTTTTTAAAGTCACAGTCCTTAAACCATTAAACCAAGTCACATTCGTTAAATCAAGATTTAATTTTTTTATGAGATCTTATCTGGCGATTGTGTTTACTGCTAATGTAATACACTGATACATGCAGCATTTGATGTATTCCGATGGGACCCTGCTATAAACTACTCGTCGCATCCTCTTTACCCGACCTAAATGTAAAAAACTCTTGCAATTACTGTGTTGTCAGAAATCATCATTATCAGTTAACGATCAAATTAATTGAAATACCTTTTAAATGGTAAAATATTGCTAAATATTGTTAATTCACTTGCAAGTGACCAAACAACAATGTAGCCTATATCTGTAAGAAGCACATTATACATTGTAAGTGATTAATTTTAATCACATATGACAGTAGCTCTCTTTGGATTCTAAACGTGACTATACAAAAACAAACAAGAATCATTATTGTTTCTTACACAGTAGTCCAAATGTTAGTTTCTAGATTATATCGGTTTATTTGCATTTCTGAGTATTTTTACCAACAACCCAGCGATTAAAATACAGATCTCGTGACCACTATTTAAATGGTATGAGCAATAACCGACAAAAGCTCCATTTTAATAAAATATATAGGTATGGCAGTACTAACAAATAACCAAAAATAATCTACAGACACAAGCTGAACGGATAAAGCTCGGCTAATCCATGGCATTTCATTTTGCTCAAGACTCTCCCCGTTTGAAAGCTTTAAGCCCAGGGGTGATTGGCTGACTCCACCGGAATTAAAATGTTCATTTGTAACCACTTACCCCGGTCACCGTGCCAGGCAGAACAGATGTATTGCCATCTGCACCCAGTATGATGGTAGTCTCGCTCATGGAGGTCCAGTCACCGGTCGAGCTATTATGATCCGCCGAGATCCTTACAGCACCTTGGTTATTAGACATCAGGTCCGAAGCGGCTTTACCATGATCCATTTTTTCTACGGAATCCTTGCGCACGGAGTTAACAGGAGAAAACGTGGGTCCGGGGCTGGCGTTTTTAAACGTCCCATAGGCTTTATTTTCCATTTCACACGGTTTGTTTTCTGAAGGACAAAAAGTTTTCCGTTCGTTTGCGGACTGCACCGGGTTGCCATTCTCCGGTTTGTTATTAGCTCCAACCGCTCCGCCAGACGGTTGGGGCAGACTACTGTTTGGTTGCTGTCTCAACATTTCTCCGTGCTCAGAAAAATCCTGCAAAGAAAAAAAGTGAAATATAGATTAGACAATACCGGCACAGTTTTTATCCTGATAAAAACAACAATTTTCCCGCAATTTTACATTAGCCTTTCATTGTAATCCAGCATTATGCGACAAACCTGCACGTCGCAGCACAGCAAAAAATAAAACAACAAAAACAATATTTAAACTATCATACTATAACAGCGAGATCGTTTCTGGACATGTCTGCTCGACTTCTTTGATTTTCAGCTCACGGGTCGCTGTTTGGTTCTTGCTTTTACCATTAGAGAAAGATTCTTTAATTTTACGCCTCATTTCCCTCTTGTCATTCAAGCCCTGCACATCCCCTGGTTTTATTGGCAATAGACAAGCTGCCAGGCTCGGCCGAGACTTTTCCTCCTGCGGCAGCTACCAGTCCCGGTGTAAGTTTGCAGTACAAACGCGAGTAAAAGCACGGAACATTACACTAACAATTACATTGCACCACAAGATACTTGAAAAGGTTACAATTTCATTCGTTATGCTTAAATCCGAAAGAACGAAATTCTACTGTATCGAACTTAAATCAATCATTTAAGTTTGTTAAGATAACGTGTATGGTTCCCATAAAAAAAATCAAGTGTTCTACAAAGTTTCAGCACCATGGATAGAGACTCCTCCGGTAATAAGCGCCCTTCAAAGTTCTGAACTTTTCCCCATCAAGATTATTCTGTGTATTCTGTGATTATTCAGCATTATTCTAAATAATGCTTTAAATAGCCATATCAGAAGAAGACAAAGCGTAAAAAAAGAAAGTGCTATACTCACCATTTGTGCAGAGTCCAAAAATGTAGGTTAAAACAGCTGGAAGAACTGCAGACGGACTGAATTTAGTTGTGCAAAGCTTTCTATATCTCCGTGGGAAAGATCGGGTTTACGTCAATGCATGGCACACAACCATTCGAGTGACATTTTCCTTATAATAGGGGTTTGATAAATCATTGCCTTAAATTCTGATTTTTAAAGGGGCAACAAGCGAAGACGTGAGCTCGTGACACACAAGGCAGCGCGAGACTACGTTTTGGGGACGGACTAGCTCGTGACTGATTAATAAACTTGGCCCCCAGGACTATGTAAAGATGTTCATCTGACGCACGCTGGAGAAGATTCTGCAGACGCAGGTTTATTCCGCATAGTTGACCAAGATTATAAAGCACATGTACGGAATCTTTCATCAAACGTAAAAGCGGGTTAGGCTATTGAATATTACGATCTTTTTTATATCTTTAAATTATTTTATAAGCACGTTAGAAGCTGTTGTTTTAGATTTAAACAATTACTATGTGAATTGCTGCTTTTCATTTTATCTGACATTTATGACCATGCTAAAATACTTGACTTTGCGAATGTAAAAAAATGCAAAAGTATTTTTTTTGTAAAATCTATACCGTCATAGTTTTAACGTCAAACGAACGCCCACGTATCTTTACATAAACTGAATCCACGTACATCCTGCGTCACTGGCACGTATACTGCCCAAAATGTAAATAGTGGGCGAGGTTTTTAGAAATGTGACGGTACTCATCTAACTTTAACGCAGACAAAAAATAATTTTCTATTTTTAGCTTAAATTACACTAGACTGCATTTAGTGTCGATTTTTTTTAACAGTAACTTTAATGCACAAAGAAAACTTTATTTAAAGATGAATTTGCATTTACCAAAAATCATTGTTTGACATTTGAAGTGCTACCAGTGTGTATAAGCGTCCAAGCAGTTCATTTAAAAGGAAAATTACATTGGTGACGTGCTATATAAATCTTTAGTCCTCTCAGTCCTTGTCTTGATATCACCCAACATGCACATTGTTGCAGACCATCATAAATCTGCGACTGCCTGTGATAACCCTCTATACGGTTGGACTAGCTTTAGGTTTAATTACTTTGTCAACAGAGAATAATTGTAATTGATTTCTGCGTCTCTGTCCGAGTCACCTTTATACGTACACTTTAAAGCAGTATAATGAAAACGGGGTGCGCCTTAAATAGAAAGATTCAATTTTATCATGCATATTGTTCCGTTTCAAACCAGGGGCCTTCTCTTACTGTTGCGAAAATGCATTCAGGTATGGTTTTACCGAATCCAAAGTAATTTCAGTGAACAACATTTTTGATAAGCAAATTAAGTAGTTATCACCACATATTCTGTCAGCCGATAATTAATTACATACGATAAGCCTAAAGATCAGCAGATAAAAGTCATTTGTCTTAATAGTTTCTGATGTTAAAACAACACAAACCCATTGCTCGATAAGGCCTTAGAATAAAATCTACTCCCCAAAAGAAGCTAAAATTAAATAAGCTAACATTTATTATAAGTCTCCTAACTCCAAAACATGACGGATAGAGGAAAACCCTTTGAAAACCCTTGAGAAACTCAGATCTTCCTTACAAAAAATGATCAAAATCTCCTTTTGTTATTGACAACTTTTTAAAAATACAAATATTTAATCCCGTGTAATGCAAGATTAGAATCTTAAATAAATTCACTAAATAACAAATCAAGCACACTTTTATTTGAAATAACATGATCATCCGGACTGGCCAAAAACACGTGGTACACAATGGGTAAAGACATTAACCGACCTCTTGCAATGACTGGTCATTTTCATTATTTATTTACATTGTAAGACATGAATTTAAACAGAGGGGAAAATACCATTATCATGTCTTTATATAAAATAAAAAAACTAACTTTAAACTTCTAGAGACATGAATAATGTCTTTATGAAAACAGCTTAAAAGTGTTCTGCAACTTTACCTACTGCAGTTGTGTTTAGCTATACAAGAGTGATAAGAAACTTTTAAATAGTATGTTTAACTGTTTTATGCATCGGACCTTTCCCAATAACACGTGTGGTCTCATTGAAGGCTGTAGTTTTGCTTTCGACCAGCAAGGTCCAGGGTGATCATCAGTGCTCTGGGGTCCTTTCTGTTCTTATGTACTGTAATTTTACCTGGAAGTTCCTCTCCTGTACAATAAAAAGCAAAAAAAGGAATGAAAATCAAGACAAATTAAATAGTATACATGAACATATTTTTGCATACAATTGCATTACAGTCAGTTCAGCATGTCTTGCATCACATCTCTGTAAAAACTTGTGACAAAGCCCATGGCTTCAAAGTCTGAAGAATGACATCAAATAATCTTTATTTCTTATCGTGCTGTATTGAAACAGTGCAGAACAGAAGCGGAGAGAATCTAGGGTAGTCTTATGAGCCGACTGACTCCAGATGGCAACGAAAGCTGCTGCTGCTCACTACAACATGATTACAGTATGAATATAGGCGGCACGCTTTATCAGGATAGCCTGAAGACAATGACAATGATTACACCAGATAATCACTTTGATTAACTTCACATTTCACTGCCAGAAGTAAATGAATGTTTACCCACTTGGCAAACAAGCCCTCTCCCTGCTAGTTATTTTATTGCTACAGGTTCAACTGAAAAAATGCTGACTGCAGCATATGATGGTAGGTGATGAAGAGCAGTCAGATGTATCTGTCCCGCATCACTGCAGACTTCACCTATGAGCTCCAGAAATTCACCACATTAACCTTCCCAGCTACTGAAAATCTTATTGAAAGAATGGAAGCCCTATTTATTGGACTCTAAGTTACGTGATTTATTATTCATGGATGTAGTCACCAGTGTGTAAAGAGTAAAAAACATCAACAGGCTTATTCATTAGTTTTTTCACAAAACAACACAAACACAAAACAAGCAAAAGTCTGGATATTTTGTGAAAACAATTGCTCTCATATGAACTCCTTTAATTAAAATCAACCGTGCAGTAACAGAATTGACAGACCACAATATATTGATGACCAGTATGAGCGCGAATGATAGCAAGATCTATTAAACTTCAGTACCCCCCAGAAATTGGCTGTGTGCACAAGCATGAACTGGTGTGTCTTGGCACTTGGTAATAAACACTGCCAATGGCCGTTGATACGTGACTGAAAAAAATATTTTGAGCTTTTGGCTGAATATCAGTGACATTTGCTTTGGACAAAATAAGAAATGTTTGAAAGAAACCAACATAAAGATATAGGCATGTTAACATTTACATGTTAACTACATAAAGAAGACAAAGCTGTTCTAAAGGTGTATTAAACATTACACTACTGTTAACATAAAAAGCAATGATGCAGCCAAGGGTGACGGAGACTGAAAAGAAAAACGGACTGCCTACTAATCAAGAACACTGTACATACATGATGAAGAATGCTAGTCATAGTTTATATAAACATTAATTTAGGTGAGAGGTTTTTTGCAAATATTAGAATTATCTTTTTAGTTTTCAATCATTATTGAAGAGCCCCAAGACTGCAGCACTGAAGAGAAAAGCTGAATTATAAGACAGGCTCTCCCTGCAGTGCATTACCTTGTAAATCTGCAGTACATATAAAGAAGATGCGTAAAACGGGCCTTGTGAATCACCAACACACTGCAGTGCCGTGCCTGTCAAATGATCAGAACCTTCCTCTGACACCCCAAGGACCTTTACACACTGCAGATGGGCTGCAGATTTTATGTGTTTTTGGTATTTTGGCAGAACTACGGAGGATATGCCATTGAATATCTGATTTATATCTGATCCAGGACTACTTAACATAGGGTGGCCTTTGTTAATGTAGCTCAAAAGTCAGGTGATAATGACAGATTATGCTTTTTTAAAATTATTTTTTATATTTTCCTTTTAAAGGCTAATAAGAGCCAAATAAATATTGACAAATTAACACTGGCTTTATTGATGCGGTGATATGTAAAGGTGTTTCTTAGGTCATTTTGCATTTCTGTTAAATGCAATACCACCCCTCTCATAATATCTCTGAGATGTATTTAATAAACTAGCATAATCAGTATATGAATCCATGGAATAATTGGCTCGAGCAGACAGTCAAAGTTAATAATAGCTCAGTGACACGTTACACAAATCCCATAGCAGTAAAACAAATAACAACAAGATCATAACACAAGCTAAGAGATCCAACCAGAATGTTCTGTGCAGACCCCAGCACTTGAAAAGTTGTGTGAACAATATCAATTACGGTTCCTAATATTATTATAAAAACAGTAACAATAAACATAGCAGTTCGGAGTTGAAAGCAACAGTAAAAAAAGGATTCATATTTCTCCCAAGAAAACCACATTTTCCGAAAACTACAAGCTTTTGATCCACATCTGTGCATTTACTGTGGCGGTTTGGCAAAGTGATGCTGCCAGATGATATCAGATACACATTCAGACACGTTAAGAAGGCATGGTAATGAAAGAAATTATTGAGAATTTGTTTCCACACATGCCTTATATTCATGTCTCCTATACATATCACATGTCCCATGGTCTTTAACACACCCACCCATATGGTCTTGGACATTAAATAAACCAAACAGGGTAAAGCTTATAGAGAATGTGCATGCAAAACAAACACCAAACAAAACAAAAACCTTAATCAATATCAGGCACTATAAATCATCGCGGTTCTTAAATGAAGTAAGGGACACTGCTTATCGCTTATTTTTAAGCACTCTTGCATCATCTCTCTCTTCTGCTTTTTAAGAACAACAAAATAGCAAAAGGTCAAATGTGGCACACAATATAATCACACAACTTTTATCTCTTGCAGATATCAGCAACGCAGCAGTACTGTTAGCAGACCTTCACTCTTATCATTAAACAGCTTCTGGAAGGGCCGAGGCGTGGCGCTGCCCGTGGACAGCTACAGTTTGACCACGGTCATTTATAATAGCGGGCTGCATTGAAGAAAGTGGCTGAAGCACCTTCATACACCCAGGCATCAGATGACATTTTTCCGATACCCTTTATTACAAGACACATTTCATCTGTTAGAGCAAACAGGGGCCTTACCATATAAGTTGGGGATGTTCTGTGTTGTTCTCTTATACCTTTTCATAAGGAAACTATTTAAAGCATATCAGTTATGATCAGTTTCCCCGCTTATTCTTTGACAACTTCTGCTTCTAATACTGGTCACAATTACTGTATCTGACGCATCAATCTCTAGTTAAACACAAAACTAAAAAAAAACACAATACAAATAACGTTTACTATTACATATAAAAATGTAAAGAATAGAAACAAATGAGAAAACACTTAGATGTCATGACATAAACAAGGAAACCCATCAGATATCAGCCTACTTTTTAGCAAATGTAACTGTTGCCTAATAACATTTTATTTTGTTTAAATAATTCATCTGATTGATCTTTTTTGCAGGCCTCAAGAAGAACACCTACGTTATTTCCCTATTCACTATAAATACTTTATAGTTCAATTCTATTCTAATCATGACAAACTGTATATTGATGGAGAGGTCCAAGACTCATAAATAACTATTTGACAAATTTTCATAACAATAAACATAAAAAAGTTCATGTTAATGATATTTTTTTAAATGCCTAAAATTAAAAAAATTAAAAAGACAAAAAATGTATGGAAAAGTTTTAAAAACTGTAGTTCAAATAGAACATTTTCATGTGTAAGACAGTTATGGTCATAAAAGATGCATGTATTTTATAATAAATTAGTAAAAACTGAATTAAAACAAATAAAAATGAATTATATGTAACTAGATCTCATGTTAAATAACCATAGAATGTTTTGTGTAGCACTCAGCATGCTAAAGCTAGCATGGTCATATGAGGATGTATTGGAAAAATTGTTCCATTATCTATATGTACACAGCACTCTTCTGTGTATTAAAACAACGAGTGATGGTTGCATACATTCCCAGGTAAAAGACAGACACTACACAGAGACACAAATTAGTGTGAGGACACAAAGAGTGTTTGTAAATGGGATACAAACCAGCTTGGACAGCGATTGGACTCTCCAGTATAAACACCGTCTGTTTCCAGTGGGTCTTAGTGCAGTTTGGAGAGGTGGAGAACTCCACCTAAAATTGAAAACATAACATCATGAAAAAACTATTTATGCCTAGAAACAGCATAATTTAATTAGAAACTTTGCTCTTGAAATGCTGCAAACTTATACTTGACAGCTTCGTGTAAACAAATATTTCGAGGTAAACGAAGTAACTACGCTTTTCCCATTAAGATGAAAATGTTTAAATTGATGTACATTTACATTAGATGACGATTCCAGTGTTATTAAAGGCCTAGAAAAGGAATATTTTATTTTTTTTAAATAGTTTACGGCATGTGGGTGAAAGTGTAAAAAGGGTTTGTGATTACTGCTTATGCAAAAATGGAATGAAGTTAACAAAAATGATGGGTGTTCGTACAAGACCATCAAAAAAATGCAATAAAGCAAACTCAGATGTTTAAACGACACGTTAAGCATTAAAACATAAAATCACAGTGGGACATCAGAAAAACCAAACTCTCTGCATATTCCTGCTTAAAGGCCCATTATCACAATCGAGCACACGATCGCTCTCTCTGGAGCTGATGGGTTTTAGCTTATTTCATTGCTTGTTCCAGTTGGTCACTGGAGAAAGGCAAACGCTTATTTCAGCATTTAGGTATGAGAGGCTGGCGACTGCATTGCAATCGCCTCGGGCCTAAAAGACAGCGAGGCGTGACGACAATTGCTTGCTGTTAAATAGTACAGCACTACTGCTTACCTTGTTTCCACAGCGCTTGTCGAAGAAAATGTCAAAATAGCCCACGATTGCCTAGAATGAAATATGAGCAAAAGGTTAGAACATGACATTCTGAAAAATGCTGACACTTGTTTAGGCTGTCTGCAAGTAATTAGCAAAACACGGTAAAGGAGACAAGTGGTTAAAAACATGAAGAGAGTCCTGGCAGTGTGGTCCTCAAAATTTCTTTTAAATAACAAAAGACGGAAATAAAAAATAGGTTTATTTTTTGGTTTTAAGACACTGTGAAAGACACGGTAAAAACTACCCTTTTTGTCCCAACCTGCCCCCAATGACAGTAGAGGAGCTATCAATCTCAGGAGCATACTTGTAGTGGCAATGATGCAGAACTAATAGCTTTTAATCCTCATGCAGCTGACAACACAAGGGTCTGCTCGCTCACACAAAGAGCACAATCAGTAAAAGAGAGAGAACACACACTAATAAAAGACAAAAAGGCACGTGAGAGGTAAGTAAGAAAACAGAAAAATATTGGATTTATAAAGTACATAAAATTACACACTTGGATATTTCTTAAATAGCTATTTGAATATCTGACCACAGCTTTATTTCACAAAGCAGACTATAGAATGTATTTTACACATAAAAAAATACCAATAGAAAAGAAAAAGAAAACATTACAATTTGCTTAGATCAGCATTTCTAGCACAGATATGTCTGAAAATACACACACAAACAGCTTCCACCACAATTATCCTAACAGTTTTCATAAAAATGTAAAGCAAAATAATGTAATACAGGCCAGAGTAGTGTCAGTGAATTTTAATAAATGTTATCAGACATCATTTGGAGAAATTATCTAAAAGCCCCAATGACAAAATATGAACTTTGTTTTCACTTATGACAAAACATCATAAATATAAATTATTATGGACCTGGTGTCAGAAAATTGTTTGGAAAGACTCCGTACTTGTCTCCAGGTACAAACTTCCCAGGACGCAAATAAATTAAGCGAAACAGTACAAACTGCTCAGAAAACAAACAATGTTCTTAATACCAAACTTTTTATTTACCCTTTAAATAATACACATAATTTGAATGGGGATTTCCACATATAAATGGCTAAACTCTGTCACCTCACACAGAAGAGAGCACAGTCACCCTTTGAACTCTCAGGGGACACTGCGGTGATAATGTGA
The DNA here is from genome assembly GCA_019155185.1 of Beaufortia kweichowensis. NCBI lineage: Eukaryota > Metazoa > Chordata > Actinopteri > Cypriniformes > Gastromyzontidae > Beaufortia > Beaufortia kweichowensis. The sequence continues at coordinate 21,519,794 of CM032794.1, read as the reverse complement.
GCCATTCTGTCTGATCTATCTCTGGGACCTTGTGGGAAGATATACAGCTTTGGTTTAATGTCTGTGTTTTACTCTCTCTCTCAAGACACACCTATTAATCCCCCCTTTCTTCTGTTGAAATAGCTTTAAGCAAAAAACCCACAGCAATCTAATAATGAGTTTAGCCAAGGATTTCTGTTTCACTTTTACCATCTTAAATTACAGAGGGGAAACATTAAACATTGCTTAAATCAACAATAAAATTGATAAAACAAAATACCACAGTATGATAAAAACATACTGAAATAATTACATTTAGAAATAATTAAAACAAGAAACAAATGTATTTATTTTATTTAGTTTTAGAATGGTCACTTTCATTTCATTTATTATTATTGTTTTTCTTTTTAAAAGGAACAGGATGCGAATATACTTTGCCATTGACATAATTTCACATTAATCTGGGAGCCAATTTTCTAAAACAAACACGTGCACCATATCAAAACCGCTTTCTTGTAACTATTTCGTCTGCTTTGTCTGCGTAAATTGGGCAGAAATGTCAACAGAAAGCAGAAAAACGAACCTGAACTGAAAACACGGAATTAGTTCCAAGTAACATCTCTGCCAGAAATGAAACAAAAAACACCCCTCTTAACGCACCGGGGAGCACACACAAAAGGCATAGACGTGTATGTGTGTGTGCGCGCGCGCTCTCTCGTGTGGGGTAGAGTGGGGTGGGGTGGAAGGGGAAACGGCTTTTTTATTCACATTCAAGTGTTCAGTCATAACACCCAGGGAATGTCGGAGATAAGTGATGCGAGGGCGATGTTCCCGGCCCAGGCAGCCGCTCAGCGAGTCTACCTGAGAACAGGTCGGGAGAAAATTAATAATTATCATCATCACTAACATCAACGGGGAGCAATTCATCATCAAGCCCATTCCAGCGCTATCATGTCGAAGCAGCGCGTGCTGCAGCCAGATACAATTATGCGGGGAGCTGCAGAGGAGAGGGCTAATGCGCTTTTGATGGGGTTTATTCGCGCATGGGAGGCGTCACACTCGACCACCTCGAGCTCTCCCTATGCTCCCCCACCCGGCGTTTCTCACACTGTGCACAACACCTACCAACGCCAGATATTCCCGTTCCCGTGTTTTCTCCCTTCTAGCATGACGTTCCGCCGCACTGGAGGGGAATAGGATTTAATTAAAGGGGAAGGAAATTACTGCGGGCGCACACACATTCACCAATATACCCGCGACTAAAAAATATTGCATAACTTCACTAATTACATCAACGTTTTTACAAGAGAGTGACGTTAACACAAAAATGTTAAGACACAGTCAATATGCCGATTGTGACAGACTGAGTATATGACATTTAAAACCTACAATTGTTTAATATAAACAGCTGCCATTGATTTATAACTTAGACAGTATAATGTACTGTAAAATTTACAATTTTGTTTCAGACACGACAAAACTGCACCTGTGAAAAAGTAGGTATGCCCTCTAGTGTAAGAGAGCTCTATTTCGTCCAACAGGGCACAGGAGTTGAACTTGTTACATAGTGGGTAAGAATATTATGTGCAAAACACTGTTTGTATCATAAATACAAACATGTGAAGCATCTGAACCACTGAGCAAAACAGTCATTCTTAAATATTATTTGGTATGGTAATGACGTAAGAACTAAACTGTGACAACTTCAGAAAGATCCGACATCTGTGAATTAAATAAAAAACAAGACTCCAAACTGCTCAAGTACACATTCTTTAGTAGTCAGTATACTAAATATCTTATTATATCTTATATATATGAGGAATGTTTGACTGGATTCGGGGCTCAACTAGGTAAAATCATTGCTGTATAACTATTTAGATTACATGTAGTAGAATCAATAGATTTCTTTACATTTATGAGCAGTGCTTTAACTCACAGCTGGCAACTTGAAGGTTGCTCGTAACTACAATTATTTTAACCAGAGCAATATGATGGTATCATAGAGAGAAAGGTGGAGAAAGACAGAGAGAGAGTGTCTTTCGTCTCCGTGGGGTATGTGAGCCGAGGACCAGTGCGACTGTAAGAACAAGCGAGCATTATTTGTCTTCCACCAGCCAAGCACAAGAGCGCAGGGTAGCACTGTTCATTTAATGCAAGGTTAGGCAGCCTGATGTGATGAATGGACTGTCGACGGGAGAATAAGACCATGCACTCAATCATTGAGGACGACAGCGTTTTCCCTTCGTTTTTGAGGTGCCTCCATAATTACATGACAAATCAGTGCTAAATAGAGGGCTAAATCCCATCCTTGATTATCACTAGAATTCTTTCTCTAAAATACTTTATGTTTTAACAAGGAATATTCAGGAAGCACTTTTCTATAGCTGAAGACGGACAGAAAATGGGGAGGTGTTTACAAACTCCATTTAATCTGCCGTAACTGTGAGAGGGGAAGGAAGATAATAATGCAGTATTGATTAATCCATAAAAGCTATAATAAAGAAGCAGGAACAATAATAATGGACAAAACTTGAAGACAAAAGAAAAATTACACTTTTATGTTGCTTTTTGTTTGGTCTAATTCTCATTCTTTCACTGGCACACAGACTCTCTTTTTCACTGGACAATATAATCCTGACATAGATGGTGGCCCAGCAAATAATATAATGTGGAAAAAAGTTGCTCTTTTTTTAACAAAATATCACTTTCTGTTGAATAGCGGCTGTCAAGCTAAAAAAAAAAGACCAAAAACACTGTTACAAATTCTAGAAGCGTGCAATAGCTTTGACAAACAAACCAAATATTTCGTAATAAAAATAATAGATCTGAAATTTGGGGATGGTGACACTAAAATGCCATTGCTACACGTGAAAGAAACAACTGAATGCCAGTTCAAAAAAGCAGAACAGAAAATGATGTTTGAGAGCTGCAGCAAAGTGGAATAATGAGTGCTGTATCAATCAATAAAAAAGAAAACTTTATAGATTTAAAAAGTTTTGACAAACATGTCTGACAGATCTGGATGAAGATTCTTAAAGTCTTGCTTTATGTTTCTCAGAAAAAAACAGCAAAAGGGGTCAAAATGGCAAAATAATGGGGTATAAAATGACAGAACATTCTCACTTTATTACAGCTAAAATCATTTTGGTCACACTTAAGAAATAAAATACGGTAAACAATCCTTTAATCTCTAATTCCCCGTCACACTTACCTGTACAAAAGTAGGCTGTCCATCAAGCGTGCTGATATCTGTGCTACCTGACCCATCCCAGTCAATCCAATAGCCAATTCCTCTTCCCACCCCTAATTAATCTTCACACCTGACAACCTTGATTAGCGTTGAATATTGAAGCGTGTTCAGGACAGGTAATAATCACTGTTTGTTTGCGAGTTTGTTGGTGTGTGTGTTTAAATGTTGGAACTACTCACTGTACACAAGGTGTTGAGCCTTATTTTCAGAGTGAAATCAGCAGTGAACTCCAATTCAGACACCGTCACAGTACCACAGTCAATAGTCTAGAAAGGACATGAAAAACATCATTAAAGTACAGAAGTAAAGTTTATTGACGAATTGGAAGCTGGAGTTTTTAGGAAGATTGTATGATCATTCTATGCAAAAAACTAGATGTAATTGTAAAATTTTAAATATAATTAATCATCATATGCAAATTATAAAGAAAAAAGGAAATTCATTTTACTGTTCATGTTATGCTCCATTTGACAGCCTGTAATAGCCACATTTATATTAGAAGGTTACTAGATTTTACTATATAAAACACTATATTAGTTTTGTTTCGTCTCATCATAGTTTCAGTACAAATACCATAGTTAAACTACGGTTACTGTAGTAACATTTACACATTTGGCAGAGGTTTTTATCTGAAGTGACTTACACTGCATTCAAGCTATACATTTGATCAGTATGGGTTTATGTTCCCTGGGTTTTAAACCCACAATCTTTAGCACTGCTAATGCAATGCTTTACCAGTTGAGCTATGGTTTTGCCAACACCACACCAAAGGGTTTAAGGACAAAATTCAAAATATCCAACACCGAAAACACATGACAGATGAACTTGACATGCCACAAGGAATCTAACAAAACCACTGACTTTAGACCAAGTTCTAAACAGAAATAGCAATTTTTCATAGACGATGGTACTGTGTCAAACTCAGCAAGTCACCTCCGATTTTTCTTTACATCAAAGAGTTGTGAAGATACATCCTTTCTTTCATTTCAGCATGTTCATCGTCAAATTCGTTTACGTTTATGTTCGTACGTACAAGAATGGATTGGTCCATCAAAAATCTTTTAATAATATTTTGTTGGGATTGTCTCTAGATGCTATAATTATTTCACAAACAAAAAAAATGTAGCTCCAAGCTGCAATTACGGGGTCAAGCCCACCGAGGGTACAAAAGGAAATATATGAGGATATCGCTTTAATTTTTAAAAAGTAGTTAAAATACATATCAGCTAAATGTATCAGCTAAATGCCTAAATGTGCGTTCATAAAATATTGCATTTTATAACAAAATGGCTGACATCCAAAATGGCCAAGCAAGGAACATTTGGTATCTCGACAAGCCTCATTAAAATATCTTTTTAATGGTCGAAAAATTTTCATGACAGAAAATGACGTCATGTGGTGCACTCAAATCTTCATGAGAATTCCAAAAATTCTAGGATTTTAGTTCTTAGTTTTAGTTTTAACGTGGAAATTTGAACTGTTGGTGGCACTACAGGCTTTGCGTTAGAGACTCCAAATTTTCCTTGGTGACAGTTTAGACTGTCCTCTAACCATGTGCCAAATTTGACAACTTTTTACCGCACGGTTTTAAAGGATGTCATGGACTCTCATCGTGGAAGACGAAAAAGAAAATATAGCTGCAAGCTGCAATTACGGGGTCAAGCCCCAAGCCCCAACTTTCAATCAATAGGTGGCACTCAACAAATTTGTGCGAGTCAGACATTATGTTCGCATATTAGGATAAATCTGGTTTTAAATGAATACACAATTTTTTTGCGAAGATACAGTCACATTGCCATTTGGCTTGCTTGTTGTCAAGACGGTACATGCGGTATTTAAGAAAGGTTTAGTGAATCAAGATGTCTCTAGATGTTTACTAATGTCTTGCAATTTGAACAAATGGTTTAAATAGAGTTTGAAAAAGTAAGTATTTAATATGAATTGAAAATGGGTTAGGTTGACCCCTAAAACAACCCTAATGGTTACAATAGGTCTCAAACCCCAATACTAACAGATCTGATAATCGAATAATCTAATAACATGAATATGGATGTTAAAATTTGATCATTTAATTTTATAAGTTTAGTGAGTGAAGTTACACGTCCCTTAGGAATACTTACCATTGTTTTACTACAGTAACCATAGTTTAACTATTGTATTTATACTAAAACTATGGCAATACAGAAGGCAAAACAACACCAATACAGTGTTCTATATAGGAAAAGTGTAATAACTGCTTTATTTTTTCGACATATTATTTATACTTGTGTTGTTTGTATATGTAGTATGCATGTTTACTGCTAACAAAACCACAGCAATAATTAATCCTAACTAAATCTTGTACCTTAATAAATCGTAAGTTGTTAATAAACATTTAGCTAACAATACAAAACGACACATAAATGTAATTTCAAATGTAAATTTCATTATTATTGTGCGGTTGTGTTTCCTTTTTGAAGATTCACAGACTTGATCACTTTTAGTATTGGAAGCTCTAAACTATTTTTTCAAATCTTTCACATACATCCAATAATTGGGTTTGGAATTAAGTTTGGTATGAGGAAATAAGCAAAGACTCTGATCCAAACTTCAAAAAGAAGGACCATGAGCATATGTTTGTGTTTGCAAGTGGTAACAAGGCCATGCCTGTGACAAAGTAATGAAGTTTACTAAGGAGGAATTTAAATAAGGATTAGAATAATCAATCAAGCATTGTCACTGATGGCCTCCAGGGCCACACTTCCTCTTTCTCTCCTCTTTCTCTCCATTGACGATCTGTCACTACAGACTGCTCATTTTCTGCCTCGATCCCCTCTCTATTTCCCCTCTTCTCCCTCTATTTCTGAACAAGGCCAAACACAGATAATTGGCTTTCTGTACCTTAAAGCCCAGAATAAACTCTATGGTCTATAATTTAATACCTTGCGATAAACTTGCTAGCCAAAACCTAAGATGGATACTATAATTAAGTTAAAAAGAAAGGTTTTGCCATCTGATTAGTTACATTTAAGAGTTCAACCTCAACATGAATAGTCTGTCATCCAAGAAGCTGTAAGATATTTCACAAAACAAAATAGGTTTTGCTGAATGCTTACAGTCAAAGCTCTCATAAACACACTATATGCTAATTCACACGATATGCTGATCCAATATGTTTGTTGGAGTTTGCTGGATCAGTGTGAAACCCCTGTTGGCATTTATTGGATCAGTGTGAAATAGCCTTCAAAATGTTGGTGTTTGTTGTATTTGTGTGAATTGAGCATAAACATGAGAGATGACCAACAGACAGACATCAATGATCCCTACAGGTAACCTCAGAATTAACAAATCCATTATGACGATTGCTTTATTCTCTTTACCTTAATAATTGCAGGTTCGGAAATGACCGTCTCAGGATTCAGCACTTCCACTACCGCTTCTGGCAGCACAGCTTGCTTCATACAGGTCATCTTAAAGCCATAAACATCATCCCAGAAAGCAACGTGGTCATTGTGTTTCTGAATGTCCCCCACCGCTGCCAGGCTGATATTGCAGCGATCTGGAAAGACTGAGAAGTAAAATAGAGATTGAACGACTGAAGCAGCTGAAGTCAATACATTTAGTTTATACAAATACAAGTGCAATATCATTCACTTATCAGATACAGCACTTCCTCATCTAGAGTTCTGAATTTGGATTTAAACCTCAAAGTTAGTTTTAATATGGGAGTCCCCATCATGAGATGTTTTGGGGGTCCTACAATATAAAATATTTATTTCATCATGTAGTGATGCACAAAAATAAAAATGCTGGGCCACAACAAAAACAGAAACCAAACCAAAAATTCCTTATTTAAAAATAATTTTGTATGACTCTTTTACTTTTGAAGACACAAAAACACTAAATGAGTTCAAATCATTCCATTTCTGTTCACAAATCCTCAACAAATTCATGAATAGTTTTACTACAACAGCACATTAACATTACAACAATAGGGCTAACATAAAACATCACAAAATCACCAACGGTTTATACGTTTAAACGGTTTATAATATTGCTAAAGCGACTTGCCGTTCAAAGACTTCTTAAAAAAAGTAAAGCAAACTTCCTCTTAATACAACATACACAAACAATATCATTTGTACTCAATTTATTGGGTCACCGCAGAGACAATAAAAAACGCCCTTTTTTAATGTATTTTATGATTAATGGAGAGACTGATCCATCTGTGAAGAAGATTTTACAGTATATGTGTAGAAAATCTGTCAATATTCTGATTTGACATATTACAGACCAGCTTAAGAAAATGTTTTAAAATTTTATAAAATAATGGACATTTCAACAAGGTAAAGTCTTATACAGCTGATTAATAAAAACACATACAATATTTTGATTTGTTTACGATTTGCTAAGAGTATATTATAGATGAGATGTTTGTTATGTATAAACAAATGATTTGTACTAATTTGCAATTAATTTAATCATGCATTGAACGTGCATGACGTCGTTTTTTTTCTTGCCCTGCCCCACGACTCCGGTGCAACCGAATTACAAGCTGGTGCCACCCCTCTGAAATGTTAGTCTAAAGTCATGGTCTGCTACAAAAAGATGTGAAAACCATTCTGCCCACTTATTTACTTAACAGTATTTTAATGTACCTTTTGTGAGACACTATTTGTTGTGGAAAGACCATATGCGAAGGAGTGTCATGGTCATGAATATTAATGTGTTTCACACCTAATGGGCCTAATCAAGATGGAATGTTGTGATGCAGTTTGAAGAAAAAATGTGAGGAGATTTAAAGACTAAATGTTTTGTGTGTTGATAATTAAAAAATATATAAATAAGGAGTGTGGGAGGGACATTTTTAAGCACATGGTTACATGTGTTTGTGCCATTTTAGAAACAGTTCCTCCTGTCCTTTACCATGAACTGCTTTGCAAAAATGCAGCAACACTCCTAAAAGAAACCTATACACAATTAGCGTACCAGTAGCCTACATGCATAACTGGGCAAATAAAAGAAAGAAACTACATTCATAACAATTAACAATTAATATAAAATCATTAATGATAATAATTATTACCAAGCTCTAATACTAACAATGCCCATGCATAACAAAAAACTTCTTTTTTAAGCCATACAGGCACAAAGAAATACTGTGTTAAACCAGTATTTAAACCAAAGCAATAAAGCGTCTTGGGTTACAAATGTAACCCTTGTTCCCTGAGCAAACCTGAGAAACTTTCTGTGCTGAAGAAGGATGTAGATACACTCTAAAAACTAATTCAGGGGACCTTTAGTCATTACTTAAATATATATATTGTTGTGACATAAAAAATCAAGTTCTGAAATGCTGTTAGACTTTTTACTTGTAATTGTTATTTTATTGAGCTTGGATGACACACAAATGATGCCTATTGATTCGATATACTATCATGACTTGTCATAGCTTAACATTTTCAGTTAATCAAAAAATGTATTTAATTTGAAGTTCTGTTAATGTAAAATACAATCTGATGGCCTTTAGTTTCCCTGCATATGCTGCATGTTCAAAACCAGGCGAGTTACCAGCTTTAAGTCATTGACACTTAATGTGGTGAATGGTAAGTCATTTTTTGCTTAATTACATTGAATTACATTAGCTCAGGATTCTGTTGGTGATACTGTAACCCGAATAGGATTTGTGAAAGGTGTTGTTGGAAGAAGCTAAATTCATGTTGTGGTTGTGGAGTAAATGGCGTAAATAAAGTTTATGGTGACCCGAACATGGACTGCGGCCGAGGGATGTTTTGTAGCAAAACCATATGAGCATCTTAGCGCGGTTTTGCTTTACGTGTGGTTAGCTGCAATAGCAGCTAATTGTTAACTGTTGGTCTAATATTTAAACTTGATGTCTGCATTAGAGAACATGGTGTGGGGTGAGGCTGTAAATCTTCTCTTTTAAAGTTGATTGAAAGAATATTTGTTCATTTCATGTTTAAATTAGTGCCTGCCTTGAATGTCGGTAATCAATGGTTCTAAATCATTTGACTATTACTGTCTGATTTTCTGTCTTCACGTTATTTAAAACATTATGTTGGATCAACTTAAATAGTTGCATTCATGTTGACAATTTGTAAGTTCATGTTACTTAGAAATGTGTTTTTATTGTGGCAAAAAAACGTCTTCAGCTTACTTAAAACATTATGTTGGATCAACTCAAAATATTGCTTTGAATTAATGTAATTCTCCCCATTGGCCTAAGTTAAAAATTCTAGTGGAAAACGTTAACATATTTTTTTTTGTTGAACCAATGTTTTATTTTTTAGAGTGTATGGAAGTACTCATCCTTTAGATCTATAGTGACAAATCAGTCCTCGGCCCTGATCTGGTTCACAATAACATCCTAAGTATCTTAAACCTGAATTTCCTCAGAAAATAGGATGAAGACCTCCATCCCTTTTTGATGAAATGGCAGTAGAACCCATATTGTACCATAATGTCCCTCTTCCTCAAAAGCATTTGCACTTCATGTTCTTCTTGCCCCAGAACGATATATTGTTGCCACCTCAGTGGACAAAACCACCTTAAACAAGCTCTCTGAGGGAGACACAAGCAGCAAGGGCTGCCCCATGGTGACGAAAGATTAACAAAAAAGGGTGCTCTTCACCTGGTGCTCTCCCTCCTGACATCTCTCAACGACTGTGCTCAATGAGTCGCCCAAGAGACCAGAGGTTAACAGCAGTGCATCTGTCTTGGGCAATAAGGAGAACAGCTATGAGGTGATGCCGCAGGTCAAAGACACACTGGCTACATATCACTCATCCGACGTGGCATCTTCCATAAAACTCTCAACATTGCCAACCAAGCAATGCCGTATAACATCTAACTTGGTGGGCAAAACATACATGGCTGCAAGGTCGGGCAGGGGCGTGCCTAGCTGTGAGGTCAAAATCACGTCTCCATGCCAGTAGCATGGCATCGCTGCCCTAAAAATTTGGACTAAACGTCACACAAACCCGCCTACTTCAGCAGGAAGTAGGATGTTAAGTCAGACAGGAGATGAGGATAGACCACATCATTACACAACAAACATGATGGAGAAAACAGAGGCGACTGTTGCTTTGTTTCTTTTAGTGTTCGCTTCGTGGAAGACGAGACAGCAAAGCTAAGATGAGAAGAAGAAAGTTACGTTTTTATGTACCCTTAATGTGTGGCCTACACCTACTGTAATTGCTTTATCCAACTGAAATTAGATCAGACCAAAAAGCAATAGTTATTAATCGTACAGAGTGATTAACACATAAAAGTGTTCACAAAACATGCCATTAAACTATCTACACAACAATTGTAAAGGAAACCAAAGCCACAGTCAGCTCTACTTAGATTGGTTGTTTTTAATTATAGGGAAATATGTGTCTGTATTTATGATTTAATGGTTCTCTGACTAAATGAAAACATTATAAGGCAAAAATTTTGACCAAGGCAGAAAACTCTGGCCATTGGCCCCAAGGAAACAGTGGAAACGCAACTGGCCCTGGCACACATTAACACACTAGCATTCAGCTCGATAGTCGAAACGTGGTTAATGAACCTTGATGCTTACTTGTGCTTTTGTTTGGGGTTGTTGACCATGTTTGCCTGCCTCGACTGAGGTCATTACCGTATAAAGCCACTCTGCATGTGTGTGTGATCACATCAAGATAATGAGGTGACACAGGAGAAACTGCACCTGTCTTTACTTTCATCATCCTTCTTCATTTCAAGCTTTCTTTAGACATAAGCTTCATGCTTCTATTATAAGTTTTGCCGAGTTCCTGTTTGATTTTATGATGCATTTCTGAAAGATGCTCACTGAGGCAGAGACAGCACACCCTGTTTATTTTCTTAATTTTGCAAAACCACAACATTCTGAGTGCACACAAATAAAAGCAGACCCTTTATAGCTTCAAATGTTTTACACTTCTACATATTACCACAAATGATGGAGAATTTTAAGTTGTTTATGCTGCTATGAGAAAAAAAACAATTCCCCACACGTGCATTTGTCCAACCCCAAAGGGTTAATCATAACTGAAGTGAATGTTTAAATGTATCCAGAAAAAAGCAAACCAAAGTAAAAGCCAAATATTTTCCCCGTCATCACAAACTTTGAAGATAAAATAAGGGTGATCATTAGGTTGGCGTATCAGACCACATTCCATATACAAATGTCCGAAAATGAGTCATCTGTCATAAAGTGGTACACCAGATCCACGATTTCCTCCATTAATGTTTTAGTCATTCAAATGCCCTCAGAAATGTCCCTACGTAATGATGTTAATGGTTACAATGCATGCAAGTGGATAGCTTCTGGCAAAAAATCTAAATTCAACTGATGGTCATAATCATAAAAAATTCTAAGCTGGTATACATAAACTTAATATCTGTTATGTTTAGCCATCAACTCAAAACTACAGCATTGTGCATATGATGTTGCTTAATAAATTAGGTCAACATCTACATTACAACCAAAAACTGTTAATAAATGTTTAAATATTCTCTTTCTCCAAGCACACACAAACAAACTTACAAGCTTTTTATTATTACAAACCATAAAACAAAATATTAATCTAGGGAGATCACGAATTATATAAGGGATTGTCTGTGTTTAGAATTTTGTGTCTTGGCAGAAAGTCGATACAAAACTTTAACGGTTTGGTATAGTTGTACATCAACCAGTACAAGGGACACGTGTGTATCATTCTATATACTTCCACTGAATTAAAAAAACTGTATGTGGAACTATTTTTTTCTCCAAATGAAGATCGTCAACAGCCAGTGAGAAATTTCAAGCTGCCCGAAAATACCTTTCCTTATATCCTAGAAGAGTCTTGCAGGTAAAAAAAATGCTATAACATCAAACAACAAGGAGTCATTTCATTATTCATTTTTCCAAGTATTGATTTTAGATTAGGAGGAAATGAAAAATCCTGAAGCTGAGTGATCATAATTCATGCACGAAAGGGTTAAAATAATTACACTGTCTTGCTTAAACTTTTACTTTAAATAAACATCATTAAATAGAGTATAAATAATATAACCAAGGCAAAACATATTGACTAATAAAGGCAATGATCTTTGTTTCCACTATTGAAATTTTTAATTAGACAAGTGCTAAATTATTATTTTCTATAAATTTGTCAAATGACATTACATCAAATAGAAATAAAATTCATATTAATAATTAGATGTTGTGGGTGCACCAGTGAGATCCATAACAGCAAAAACTATTTCAAAGAAGACAGCACTATTAACTCCCCAAGCCTAAATCTAAACTTTGTCTGACCCTTAATCAAATGTTCGAGGTGCACGTTCACTCTCATCTCATTTAATAAAGTGTGCGCCATCAAAATCTCGTCTCGTGGGTGACAGGATCGTGACTGGCGAGTTATAACCTCCAGTCATTCCTTAAAGCCTTCGCTGTGACCCTGCAGGTGTCACGGAGGGTGAAAAACCTCTCCCACACATACCTGGAGTGAATTTGTCACCTCATTTTCTCTGATTAGTGGAGCTGAGCGATTGTCCTGGGAAATATAGGCAAGCTCTGATTGGACGGCAAGCAGGACCGTCCCAAAGCGGGAGTGGGAGCCAGCGAGAGTGTGTGGGGGGAGAGGGGGGCTGCGAGGGGGGCAGAGAGAGAGGCAGTGTCCCAAGATTCATAGCTTTGACATCTGCGTCCTTCTCGACTCAGTGCTCATGGCGCGTTTGTCAAACAACCCCCTCTGGTTTCTCTGGAGGTTAGTCGCTAAAGAAGTAAAGAGGGTAGTAGTTGTGAAAAAAGCGTCTGGTGATGACGGAACGAAAGCACGGGTCATGCTTAGAAATAATGAGAAAGGTTAAAAAAATGAGGTATAGAAGAGATGAATAGAGAGAGAAAGCCAGTGAGACAGAGGAGGAGAAATGAGGTTATAGTAGCAGGGGTAAGTAATGTTGATCTGACACAGTGCAGAGCTGCCACACGGTAGGTCATTATATCAATCTGTTTCACACCAGGTATTACATGGCTGCGGGCTTTTCGTCTGAGCTAAAAAAAATAAAAAATTTCGAACCAATTCAGTGCTATTCAAGTGAGCCTTTTTTTTAGCTTTTCAAACGGATGACCTTTTCTTAATCCCACGATGTTCTAAAAATCAAGAGTGCATAACATTTCCTATGTCAGGATGCCTAAAGTTATAACTTGTCCAGTCAGTGCGTGTATGCGGCACTGCATACTGCCGTAATCTCCTCAGCATCTGTTCACCTAAAACTCCACAGCGGACAAGAAAATGATGCAGTGCCACAAGACAGAAAAAAACCGCAGAGAACGCATATACAGCTTTTTTAACGTCTTTAGAAGCCCACCTTCCTTATACTATAGTCCAACAAGAATAAAAGGAAAATGTGAAGAGAAGTGTGGAGGGAAATGACTTAATTAGCAGTTCATTTGTGCCTTATTGGTGCAAATCAATATGCAAGAAAAAAAGCAAATGTGTGTTCAGCATGTTCAGCTTTAAACAACGCAGCTGTGTAAGGAGAATCACTTTAACAGGAACCTGACAAATCTGAATTAAACTATTACTAAATGAAATGTGTTTTTCATTATGTCTACTGTAATTATATTTAACTTTGTTTATATTTTCTCTTTTGTACTGATGTAAAGTATCCTAAATTTCATTTTTCACCCTAGGTATATAGCACGATTACGGTTAAAGGAATTACGCTGAAATCATTTAAACAAATCAGTCAAAATTAAAGACTCAGAAACTATTTTTTTCCATTAAAAACACAAAAAAGACATGTCAATATACATTTAATGTAGGGTTGGTTTTAATAGTTCCACACTATGGTGATCTGTATGGAAGCGTCCTATTATAATAAACAAAATAAGTTTGATAGACCATGAATATAAAAACATGAAATGATGGCTGTGTCATACAGACAAAAAAGGGAAGAAAAGATGTTGGAAGGTCCGGCTAGCGACCTCAAAGAAAACGTATACTTAAAACGTAAAACTTAAGAAAAAACATATTTAACTCACCTAAACCATCGTCGTTAAGGTACCGATCCCTCGCATAAAGTACTGAGTCCAGCATTGATTCAAATAACAGAAAGTATCCCTAGAGAGAATATGGAAAGGGAAAAACAGTTTAATATTTATAGAAAGAAACAAAAAGGGCAAAAACACATTCAGTTATTAAGGCAGTTGCTAGAATTAATCTTATTTCTGATTATGTTTTAATCTTTACTTTCATTTATAGAATTTATAGAGCTACAAATACATTTTTTTCACATTAATTAAAACAAGGGAATATTAATAGACACGTACATTGTGGCTCTAGTCAAGCATCACTTGTGGTGTCACATGCAAATCAATTCCCCACTGTTTTGTCTTGTTAATCAAATTCTCTTTTTCTATTTTAATGTTAATTACAGGATTTTTTAAAGTCTGTCTATTCTGTAAGTTAGTAAAGCACAACTAATACTGCAGACTTTATGGTGTGTGTCAACTTTTTATTTTAGCATGCTGTGACATACAAATCAATGTTTCGCCATTATGTCCTTTTACAAGATAACAAACATGCTTTTGCAATGTATTATCACATATGATTGAGGTTTAATTCAGTCAATGGTCAAAGAATTTCAATAAATTCTTCACGAGGACTACAAAGACTTTGTAATAAAGCAATTTAAAATGAATTTAACATGACTGACTTCCTGCTGGGCAAAATCACTGAAATTAATATTAGAAATGCCCAGAATTTTGTTTCCCATACTCATGCCAACTAAATAAATGACAAAACAATCACATCCTTACCATGTATGAAACTGTATACTCTCTTGAGTATTGCATCTCATAACCAAGTGCCAGCCATTGTTTTTTAGCCATTTACTAGTTTTTCACATTTTAGCATTACACATGTTGGTAGTTTATCACAAAAAAGGGTCAATGAAATCTGACGTGAAAAATCTAAGTGAAATCAGATGCAAAAATGAAAAGTGAAAAAAGGGCTAAAACGCACACATTTCAAAATGGCCTTTATGTTGGGCGGAGCAAAGTCAAGCAAATGAATAATTTGTTCAACTTGGTGAGGAGAATGTTCATACCAAAGACTGACAATTAGATAAGTTTTAATTTAGATGACACATGAACATGTTTTTTGAAATACTGCATTTCGTATGTAAATAAAAATGGGGAGATGCTCAAATGACGTTCTAATATTTTCTTTTGTAAAATGGTTGCTATGGTACTCTGTTCAGTTGCTAGGGAATGGCTTGGCAGCTGCCAATAATTATAAGTCTAAATGCAAGTTAAATAAGCCCACCCTCATGATTCTATAACATGTCTATAAAAAGAAGTCTTAACTGTCGGTATGGCAAAGTTATCAATTTCTTTAGCAGATCAGGTAATCACATACTAAGGCTGCGTCCGAAATCGCCTACTTCCATACTATATAGTAGGCGAAAATCAGTACGCGAGGCGAGTAGTATGTCCGAATTCATAGTATTCGAAAAACAGTAGGCGAAAAGTACCCGGATGGTCTACTACTTCCGGCTAGATTTTGAAGTGTTCATTCGATGAACACTTTTCTATCACATGAGCCCCAGGAGCCGAGTCAACCAGAGAAGAAGACGGAGGCTGCCTTATTTTAGAAAATGGCGGAAAACTTATTTTAAAGTTTAAGTACCTCAGGAAAAACTTTGGTCTTTTTATTCTGAGGTAAATTTTACTGGTCAAATAGATGAAGATACTTACGTTATTTAGTACATGGTTTACATGCAGTTTATAAAGGCGTGATCTGCGAGTAGCTGACCAACACCT
The DNA here is from genome assembly GCA_019155185.1 of Beaufortia kweichowensis. Lineage (NCBI taxonomy): Eukaryota > Metazoa > Chordata > Actinopteri > Cypriniformes > Gastromyzontidae > Beaufortia > Beaufortia kweichowensis. The sequence goes on along the minus strand of CM032794.1, from coordinate 21,503,763 downwards.
CCATTGAACTGCCAAATTAAATGACGTAGAAACGGCAAGATTGTTGGAAAACATCGCAGGTATCAGCGCAGTGTGGCGGGCTCATTAAATGTTCGGGCTGCTGTGAGGAATGTATGTCACGTGATGCATAAAATGGCGGACGTAGTACGTCCGAATTTCATTCACACTTCCCGTATTCATACTATATAGAACGTACTGGTTTGACAGTTGATAAGTAGGCACTACTTCTAATTCAGTACATACTGTCACAGTACGCGATTTCGGACGCAGCCTAAGAGTATGCTTTCTTTTTCACTTTCTCACTAAAGATGTGGGCGTGTCCAACAAAATTTTTTGCAACATCCTATATGCAAATGAGGAGTAAAGTTTGTTGAACTATCTGCCTCTAGTTAGTTAGCGGTGATTTGATTATAACTGTTTCCATGACGACCAGAACTAGAAACTAACGACATCCTGGAGAGGGACGCTCAGAGCGACACACAGTGACAAAGTTGCTGACAGTGCTGAAATGGGGCATTAAAACTAGTTTTGCATGGGCAGGCACCACTCAGATTTTTCTCAGATAAAATTAAAATCTCACACATTTCTCATTTAACATTTCCTTTTAACCATTCCCCCCTCGCTTTCACATTCCTAAACATATATCCACAAACACGAGTATCAAAAAGCTCTGGATTTATGACAGCTTAAACATATGCTCTAGCATATTGTTTTATTGCTTTGACCCCGGACTAACACCCCTGAATTGTTTGATTACTGCAGCAATGGCTACATCTTGTTACATCTGGCCTCAATCTGGACAGCTGCGCAGACAGCCATGAGTAACACAAAGCCACTTCATGCGGGCTCAGAGTAATCTAAAACAGAGGCATAATCAATTACAGGAGACAGACATGATGGATGTACCAAGGATTAGGGACAACATTTTTCATTGGCATTGGCTTCTGATGCCTACTTGATCCAAGAAGTTGAAGAATACTTTTAAATATTAAGGCACAATAAAATAAATATCTTGTATGATTGTATATTCCACCAGCATATGTTTCAAGTGCGTTTTTTTTTACTTCTATTTTCAAATTACATTATTGATCAACAATATTTGGTGGCCATAATGGAGGCATAAGCAGCATTTTTATTTAACCATTTCATGGGTAATTTTTTTATCTGAGTTTGGCACATAAATATAATGCAGACATTTGCTGAAAAGGTTTCCCAGCCATTAAAATCAATCTGGTATTTACTGCATGTTTCTTATTCAAGTGGTAAGTTTTGTTTCTATTTTATATGTTCTAATGTTTTGTTTTAAGTGTTACGTTAGTAAGAATCAGTAATGTTTCAATCCAAGTTGAATCCAGTTTTAATCCAATCCAGCAAACAAAAAGCAAATCCCCCATTTTGTATGGTGTTTGTAATGTTTAAAGAAATATAACTTTGATATCTTCAATATTTACTGAGTAATGACATGTCAAAGATTGAAATCACAGTGATACTTATAGGTGAAATCAAAAATGCTTGTTATCTCATCATTTGTTTTTGAGACTTTAGCCTGGTTTTCACCATCTGGGTCACATATAATCAGTTTTTTCTTTGCCGAAAACAAGACTTATGACCACCGTAGGTACACGATTTACTATTATATCTTACATAAAATGTTTTATAATGATTTTTAGGATCCAATTAATAGTTACATTTAATATACAAAGAGTTTTAATTTCAGTACACTGGTTTGAAATAGCACTAAGAAGATACTATAAAACAAAAACATGAACAATAAAACAAATACAAATATTATCTTAGATTTTCTCAACCCCTTTTGGTGATGATTGGTCAATAAAGTGGAATATATGAAAAGTTTGTTATTATAAAGGTTACTTGGGAACCATTTTTGTCATAGGCTTAGATCGACTGCAGCAGCATCCTTAAGACTATGCGGTTACAGCAACTTGCAGTGGATCTCTCTGGGTCGCTTTTAAACAGACCTATTATTAGAGTTATGGCTAAGGTTCTTCTTGGTGTAATTTAGAACCCAATTTCACAGGCGGTTGCCTTCACTGCAGTGTGTGTGCGTGCGTGGGTGAGTGTGTGTCAGTGTGTGTGTCAGAGAGAGAGAGAGAGAGAGAGAGAGAGAGAGAGAGAGAGAGAGAGAGAGAGAGAGAGAGAGAGAGAGAGAGAGAGAGAGAGAGAGAGAGAGAGAGAGAGAGAGAGAGAGAGAGAGAGAGAGAGAGAGAGAGACTTGGTGTTAAGACCTTTTTTTTTAAAAAGTCTTGGTCTTGTCTCGTTTTTGACTGCATTTAGACTCAGACTCACGTCTTGAGATTTTATTTTAAAACCTGTCAAGACCACAACTGTGATTAGTAAATTGCCAGCGCATATAAGTCTGATTTATTTGGTAACATTGTTAATGCGACTGGATGCGAGACTTCAGCAGCTTCAAATGCAAATCAATAACTTATTTTTAATTTGATACTGCTTTATGTTACTGTTGTGCCAGTTCAATAATAAATGGGGGACTGTTTCAAAAATTAATGCAAATGCCCACAAATCTAAAGACATGATGACAAAAATTACTTGTTTGAATCCAATATTATTAGGCAGGATCACAAGAGCAAAAGAGCTATTTTTACTAGCATAGTTGCACAAATGTGTTAGATGTCTAAGACATAAGCATTAAATAAAGTTCATCTAAACTTTTTAATGTTTGTATTTGTTTACTCAAGAAAAATATAATAATATAACCTCTGCAAAAACTGCAAAATAGCAACTAGTTTAACATGATGAAAATCGAATGTTTAGCATGTTTCATGTTGTTAGCATGTTATATCATTGATGGCATTTTTAATGTGATGTTATCACATTTTAGTGTGATGTTAGCATGTTTTAACGTGATGTTGATGCACTTTACCATGATGCCAACATGTTCAAACATGAAGCTAGCATGTTTAACGTGTTGCTAACTCTTTACTACGTGATGCTAACATGTTTAATCATGACGCTAGCATGTTTTACCATGTTGCTAACATGATTTAACATGCTAGTTCGTTTTAACATGATAACACATTTCTTGTATGTTGCTGGCATGCTTTAACATGATGTTAACATGTTTTAGCATGTTTTACAATGACATAAGCACATTTTAAAATGATTTTTGTGATATAATGAATGCTATGATGTTTTGGTGTGAGGCTTGCATGTTTTAGCATGACAATAGCACATCTTAACATGATGCTAACACATTTTAATATGAAAATAGTAAGTTTTAGCATAAAGCTATCATGCTATTTATATATATAAGACACAGCATACCAAGGTTTAACTCAATTTGACCAACTGTTGGGTAAGTATATTATATTATATTTATATTAGCCGGGGCTAATATATATTCATTGAACATGAAATGCCACACAGCTGAAATGAGATTAATTCACCAAACAACCAAGAAATACACATAAGTAACAATTCCAGCTTGTCGTGGGAACATCATTAAAAAAACAGCAACTTATAATCTATAACCGAAAAGGACCGAAAAGCCAGTAGGATATAATGTGATGGATTATCCACGACAACCTTTATTTACCTGCCTTCTAATTCACTTCTGCTGTTTCCCAGTAGCTGGTGAGAAATCATCTCTCACTTTTTCTATCCCTTAATCTAATACCTGTTTGTTTTGCTGGGTGTTAAAGTACAGATCAATTGTATGAGTTATGAAATGACATTCTGGTGGCTCATGCCCATCTTTCCCCACTAGATGACATCTCGTCTCTCTGAAAATTATCCCCTATGATTTATTGATTTGTTCTCTCTCTGTTTCGTACATACACACACACAATCTCAAAACAGTCAAAAAATAGAACAATCAACCACTATCAAACCATTTTGTTAGACTGTTAATACGGATGAACAGTATGACAACGCACCTAAAGTGTATCTAAGATAAAAGCTGCTTTTAATGCAAAGGGTGCTCGCACCAAATATTGATTTGATTTAGTTAATAAAAGTTAACTGATGAATAAAATCAATCTGTGACATTGCTTTTGAAAACATCCCCACTCTCTAAAACACCATTAATCCTGACCAAATCTACAAATCCATTTGCAAAAATACAGCCCTAAACTTGCAGGAAACCTCCACCATGCTTTACCGTTGCCTACACAACAGCTTCAATCAATCAAACTTGCCATGCAAAATCAAAAACATGCTGCCATGTTTCTGCACACCAGTTCCTATGTTTTTGTGCATAGTTGAATCACTTGGCCATGTTTCTATGGTAAAAGTATGGCTTTTTGTACACAATACTTCCATTAAGATCACTTTTGGCCAGACTTCTCCAGACGTAGATGGCTGTACCTGGGTCGCACTGGTTTCCACCAATTTTTTGCTAATGGCACTGCTGGGAAGTAATGCAATACCTTCAAAGCAATACCTTCAACAACATTCCCTGACACATGTTTGTTTGTTAATGGAAACAAACATGTATCAGGAAAGCTTGTTGAAAGTATTGCTTTCCCATCTTACTGCAGCAACCCGTTGTGCGACGCAGTTTTCAACTCAAGAACTTTCAAGAACTTTTAAAGATACATTTACCATGCCAGTCGTAACTGAGGTTATGACAGTTCATTACACTGCAAGAATTCAGAATTTAAACATGTTTTTAGCCTGCAGAATACAAACTAGAATAAATCTACTCCTAAACACAGTGCCATACACTCCCAAAATGCACTGCGTTGCTGGAATCACGTTCCCATTAGTCATTTAGATCATCAGCCTGTAGTTGATTGCCAACAGATTGAGGGGATGATGCCATATAGTTGATAATGTCTTTCAGGCTTTTCCACACTGATGAATGGTCATTGACTGTAAACCGGTTCTTGAACTTTTCTGAGTAGCTTCGCAGTCAAAAACACACCAATCTGAGCAGATGAAACAGGCTTCAAGACACAGCTCTGCTTCAGTGGTCCATTTCTTTATGGTCCTGACTATAGGCTTTAATTCTGCCTGTAGGTCAGGAGGAGATAGACCAGGCAATGATTAGAGAGACCCAAAGTTGCTCTGGGAAAAGAGCAACATGCGTTCTGAATTCTGATGTAGCAGTGGCCCAATATGTTGCATGTTGGGAATGTAATGTGCTGTATGTATTTTGACAGCTCATGGGTGAGGTTTAAGAATAATAATAAGTGAGCCCAGGTGTTGCTGCTCTGTGTCTGTGATGTAATCAGCCAGATGTTGCAGAGCTGCACTCACACACGGTTGTGGAGGAATGCAAACATGCATGAAAACTAAAAAAAATCTCACACAGCGAATAAAAAGGTTTGCAGTTGATGGAGAATGCTTAATTAGGACAGCACATCTTCTTAAATGTTATTATATAATAGGGCTGGGCGATATGGCTGAAAACTGTATCACGATATCAGTGTTTCATATCGGTCGATATCGATAATTATTGCTATTTTTTATGACCCATTTAAAATAAGGACCAGGAGAAAAATATATTACATTTAAACATTTTTATTTTAAACTTAACCTTCCTCTGATCATAATCCCCTATTAAGACAGAAATGTCAACAACCTTGGAAAACTCAAATAATTAAAATGTAAACATAAGTCTAAAGTCACAATGAACACTTAACAATTATCTCTTAACATTTAAGGTGCAAACTTTTCCTCTTTTATTTACAAAGAATAAAAAATATCGAACGTTTTATCGAACACATTTTTTATTGATATCGATCACGTGTCTATCGCGATACATATCGTTTTCGTTTTATCGCCCAGACCTATTATATAATCCCAGACTGTGCGAGTGTAAGAATTGATGCTGGTTCGAAGTCAAAGGGTCACACCAAATTATTGATTTTATTTAGATTTTTCGTCTGATCGCTCACTTCGAATCTGGTAAATTGCTAAAAATAAACAATTAAATCAGCAGGATTCTACAGTAGGTAGGTTTCTTAACCTAAAACATTTGCACAGTACTGTATATGTATTACACAGTATATTGCATATACTGTATATACAGTACTCGGTAAAAGTCTTAGGCAGTCATAAAAGTCGTTAGTTTTTTGTTTAAGCCAGTTATTTGTATCTTTTGCTGTAGTGCTTCAGCTGTGACAAGCGCTGGTAAAAAAAGCAGTATAGATGGCTAGTAATTTCCCTTAACTGCAATGCACTTACTAGAGAAAAGGAATATGATCATATCAGCCCATTTTATTGTCAGACTATTGTGCAGATATTAATATTCAAAATCTTAATATTAAAAGAGGCAGTTCTTTTTCCTTCCTTTAGAATAAAACGCAGCTTTTTAGCCATGCATTAACCTAAACACATTTACGCCACATTAGTTAGGTCTACTTCATGATGTTTGACACTTTTGGTTTAATGCCTCTTGATTATTGAAAGGACTGACATTGAAACCAAGCTTGGTTCATACACTTATGAACAAATACCGTTACATAATAACGTTAATAACGTTATATGCGTAAAACATTGCAGTGCTACTAAAACATGAAAGAAAATGGCTAAAACTGATCAGTTAGTCAGATCACATTTGACCACTTAAGATGTATGATCACATACAAGTGACAGTGCATCATTTTTAGCCTTTTAAAGGGAGGTTTGCACCATACTGCCACCTACTATTAGCATCAATTCTCTATACTTTGCCAACATATTTCTAACACATAACCTAGTGTATATATAGTGTTATCCGTATATAGTGCCTGCATCACCTTACACAATAAACAACTCTTGCCAGTTAGTCACAACATATAAAAGTCTCCAAGGTGCCCTCATTGGCCAAAAAACATTACCATATTTCGAAAAACATGGCCATCATTAGTTAATCAAATTTAAGCAGCTATTAGACAAGGTTAACAGAGGCCAATCAGACTGTTTGACTCTTGAACCCAGAGGCCTGTGCAAAATTGGAAAATAATCAGCCATTGGCAGGTACTAACTTTGTGTGTGTAAATGACTGTATATTATTCAGTGTTTAACACAAAACACAACCAAACTAAAATTTTTTGCTTACAACATTCCTAAAAATATTTCTTTAAGCATGTACTTTTATCAATTAATCATTTGAGTCATTTAGCAATCGTTATGCGACAAGTCTGCAGCTTTTCTGTCCACTGGTTTTGCGCTCTTCTGCTATGTAACATTGAGTAGTTTTCATTTGCCATCACACAGCACAGTCATTATGTGTTTATTAAATTAGATCTATGTAAAATACACAATCGCATCTGTATAGATTTAATCATCATTTCATTGTTAAACAGGACAATGCTGATGATGATTATTCTCATTACTCATGACAGACAAAGAGAGTAAATTACGTGTAGTAACGGCAATCACGAGAAAACAGTGCAGTGAAAGTACTAAAAAAAGTACTTAATTACAGTAATTTGTTACGTTACAACCCTGGTCACGTCACTTCGCTAAACCATCTAAACCATTCAGTATGACAAAAACATACGGTAAGGTTGGGTGGTGGACCTGGGTGGCTATACTTTTTCTTTCTCTTAGAACTCGGTTGAATAAGGTAACGCTTAAATTAAAACGGTACTATTGATATCATGTGTTTCCGTACATATTGTGGCTTTTCTGTAAGGACAGAGTCATAATCATAAAAGAATGTGGTCCAGTAACCCAAATTTGACTGTGCGTGTGATTTTTTTTACATTAACCCTGTGCATATACACAACCCCCTCTCTGCTTCCAGCGATGTGTTTGTTGAATTATAGCTCCAGCATTCAAACCATAATGAAAACATTTATTTTTACAATTACCCTTCAAGCATAAAAAATAAAGAGGCAGCAAAAATCACATGCAGGTTAAAGCCACATGGGAAGTTCTTGACTTTCCAAAATTAGAGAATTCTCTGATGTCCTTTTTAAGCCTGGGGCTAGGTAGCTCCAGTGATATGACCTACTTTCCCCTTAACTATCAGACTAGACATTAGGATAAGTTTAACAAAAAGTGCAATATTATATGCAAGTGTTTATATCACACACCAATCCAATGAAACAAATTTCAGCTTCAATTTTAACTGGAATCAAAATCCTCTTGCAGTCTCATCATCTTAACACATGTCAAAAGAAAGATCTTGTGGAAAGATTTATTGGCTAAGTTGCATTAAACAACGCATTTGAAGGGAAGAATTAATGTTTTTTCTCTTGCAAGTATATTAGCATAGACTATATTAAAAAACAAATGCACACACTTACCATCCATTCTGAAATAATTATGTCCACTTTATCCACAGGTAGGTTTATTTCCTCTATTCTTCCTTTGATCAGTGTGATAGTGTCCTCGAGTTTGTTTGATCTAGAGAACAAGAAATTATGCAAACAATGACGTTTTGTTTTATAATATTTTATGTAGTAGTTTAATGCAATTGCAAATTAAAAGTTCACACTTAAATATTTATTCACAGTTATTCAGGTATGAAATTTGAACAATAATACAAAATGGGAAAAAGTATAAAAACGTAATGGTCATAGCTTGACAAATGGGGGAAAAATATGCAATAATCCAGGCGACCCAATCAGCGAGCGAAAGTACAGTTATGGTCAGTCTACACTAAAACGCAACCATGGGAATGGCAGCGTTTCCAAAAGTCGCAGTTTTCGAGGGTCGAAAACTCTGAAATAGTGTGGATGCCGGGCGTAATCGTAGCAAAACACACAAGTGTAAACAGGGCCTAAGGCAGTGGATGATAATTACCCTAATTTGACTGGGAGTCTCTTCTAAGACGCCTGCTAATTATTCCAAATTATACACACCAGTGCAGACCAACGACCCAAACGTATCCGATACAATAACTGCGACCTTTTGCCCTAAGAGTCATCACACAACCATGGACCAGTATGTGTATGTGTTAAGCATGTGCATGAATTCATTCCCCCCCAACCCCCCACTTTAAATGATCGCTTTCTTTTTGACCAGTAACCCTGGGCATCAATCTCTCTAAATACTCCATTATCATGACAGCTAATGTTACTAGGGACAGAGTCATTACTCAAGGCTGCTAAGCGCATTTCTGCCCAGTCAATCCTTATCTCTGCACCTTCTCGCTATCACACTCTTCCAGAATCCCACTGTAGCGCTCCAACTATCCGCCCCTCCTTCGCTGGACTGTCTTCAGCAGGGAAACACTAATCTAATTACTGGGTTAATTTAGAGGACAATGTCAGCCACAGGGGGTAGAGAAAGGATACGGTTTACCTTAACATGCTCTGCATTATTACGCTTTCTTATACTTTGTTTAGGAAAATGTTAAAGAATATTGATCCGCTGGGACTAATGTCTGATTTTATGCTATTAAGTGATTACAGAGTGGATTATTCTCCAAATGACCATTTTCTCTGAAAGATTTTACATCTAGGCAATAACTACATAATTTAGGAAATTAAGTGGGGATTATCTGGATTTCTTTAGGAACTGCTTTTAAACAGCTTAGTAAAAAAAAACATCAAGACACTTAACTGTCTTTATTATAACGTATAAATAAAATACTAAATGCAACTTGTGCAACACAAATAGGTTTAATAAATAGGTTTATCTGGAAGGCTCTAGTTGTTTTAAATAACCCCTTGTAATCCGTTTATTTACAGTTACTAAAAAACGGCATTTTAGCTATGTTTTTACTACTCAAAGAGATTACCTCAATGTTATCTTCTGTTAATGTTTTATTATTAAAAAAACAAAATGTCCCGATTGTGTAATTTGTAATACTTGATCCTAAATCCTTTTGTTAGGACCTCATCTGCACAAAAATGGATTATCTTACATTCACCTAAAATCTAAAGTCTAGAAAAACTTATGGCTGTAAAACGTTAAAAAAGTTTGTGTTTACATAACATATGTATTTGCATACATTTTGTATTTTATATATATATATATATATATAGGAAACATTTTTTGAGGCTCGTTACATCAGAATGAGATTTTCTTTAGTCTTGTTTTCACAGACTGGGTCACATATGTGTATGTACATAATTAATATTTAGTACACAGACATGTATTATGTAAACACAAACTTTTATTTTGGATGAGATTAATCACAATGAATCGTTTCACAGCCTACTATGAATATTATATATTTAATTTAATTTAATTAAAAGTCTAAACTCTTTCCTTAAATCTATGTTATGCAACTGCCATTAGGAAATATTTAGATTAAATACAAGTAAAGTAACACTTTCTGCATCACAAGAGAAAACTAATCTGCTTTACTCTTAAAACATGTTACTGCAGTGCTGCTAATACTGATAGCTACTATATGACAAATTGCTTGTGATTTTCCTAATTGGTGAATGGTCCCAGATAACAGCATAATGCTAAATCATTAAACGCAAATATAAAAACCACTATAAAGGTACTAAACTTTCTTTAATTCTTTAATATCACTTTTATGTGAAATATTAAGCATTCAGTAATAGACGTAGATGCATCTAAAACCACGCTTAGGTTTACCCAGAAACAATACCCTGCAAAATACACACTTGGATAACAAGTAAGAGGCCTTGGCCCAAGTGCGGCTCATCGATCTGTAAAATTAAACGTTTATTTTCCTTTCCTTCTCCTGCCTCCATTCACTCCCTATACTTACATAATAACAATAACCATAATCAAAAGAATCTCGCAGAGACACCACATGTTGTGAATACATCACAACTGTAATGGAAAAAAACCTATAAAAACACTCCAGCTCCTGGCTGAAGTGAAGGTGCCCTGTGAGGTGATACATGAGGTAATTTTAGTAGGCGGATAGGTTGTAAAAGAAGCGGAGTGAGTAAGGGTGAGTTCAAGTCCATCAGTGTGTTTAGTGCGTGCGAGACACACGCTAAGAATGGAGTTCAAGATTGGAAGTAGGGGAGACGGGAGAAAGCTGACAAGGTAAATGACAGACCTTTAGCAGGGCTTCAGACTGTGACCAAATGATGGCATTTTGTGACCAAGACAGTCCTGCAGAATTAGATTTTCCCCTTTGCTTTTAACAGAGATGGTGTTGGATCGTGCTACAGCGTACATTCTACGGCTGCGCGCTCCTGCTCTATTTAACAGCGTATATGGCGTATTTATTTTCTTCCGCAGTGATTGCAGTTAGCAAGAGAAGCAACCGACCTCGCACACTGTTCTTCTGACATACAACTCTTATTCAAAATTTAATTGTTCATAATTATTTACCCTATTTTTGATGAAATGGAAAACATTTGTATAATTGTGTTGCAGGTCCGATTTATGGTTTGTGCTCCTAAAATTGTTAGTAAGTACAAAATAAAGTTAGTCTGGAGTCTTTTTGGGAACATAACTACAGATAAGTTAAAAGTGAACGACTACAAAGAGGAGTAAGGCAGTTCACCGTAGGAAATTATTGGGCAATAGAGGCTACTGACAAAGAATTAAGGTCTGTGTTACTACAAACGAGAGAAGTGATGTGGTAAAAAGGCCACAAAAAAGTGTGTCACCACAGGGAGTATACCGCATGACTTTAGGAGAACTGCAAATATAGTAAAGACCTTAGGAAATGAGAACACATACAGTCCTGGGGTTGAGACCTCACATGAAGTCACCAGAGAAGAAGCTACAGGAATATTCAATGAACTATATCATATTTAAGAAGCTTTTCATGAATTAATCTTACAGCAGTAGGTTAAACCTATACATTTAATAATCTGATTTTCATCTTTGTGAAATATGATACAAATCTGCACTGTAGGCAAATAAATAAAAATACATTCGAAAAACGTTAGTTGACTACTGTTTTCTTGGTCTTAATTGTGCAAAGCAGGATGCACTTTTTTGCATGTCCAAATATCAATGTGAGGTCATGTGAAATAGGATTAGAACTTAAATGTTAAGAAGAAAAGAAGATATTTGGGTTCTTCACATTACACAAGTTTTTTACAGCTGAGCAATACTACATGCAACTTAGCCCAAGAAGGCCTTTCTCACATACCCCAAAATCCTGTCTATGAGAAAACATCAACTCACCTGACAATGTCCATTGCCTGGTAAATGATTTCTGATTGGTCGACAGCGATGACCTTTCTGGCTCCCGCTTTGGCCGCAAACATGGAGAGGATTCCCGTACCACAGCCTACGTCAAGCACCACCTGCGTGTTGAAGTAAGAGCGTGTAAGCTTTGCACGCTTCGTGAACCTAGGAACTGCCAGCTTGTCACTTGAGTGGGAAGATGTGCAATAATGACACCCAAAGCATTTATCAAGCTGACAGGGTCGAACTCTTGTTTGCCATTGACCACTGGCTGGATCATGTTGATGATAAGATAAGACCCTCGTCTTTGGCTCACTGCATGTCATCGGTATCCACGTTGATCGGGCTAAAGCCGATCTAACCAATGTCAGCACAGACTTAATGGTTTGTATATGAGCTGTTGTGTATTTCACATACAGACCAGTACAGTGTTATGTGAGCGTGGAAGTACCATTATCCTGTTATCAGCTCGCTGCAGATGACACATAAGAGCCTTGCTTAAAAATTACTGCAGCCTGGAATCATGTCAGCCCTCTCACGGCCATCTATAGCAAAAAAAAAAATTCTGGCTCATCTTTGCTGGGCTCTATACACCCCCATTCTCACCTTGTCCTTGAAGACATCCATGTTGCTGTACATAAAGTCTCGATAGCTTTCAGTGCGCACACTGTCCTGTCGGAAAACAAGATAACCAAAGAGAGAAAAAAAGAGTTTAATGACACGGTTTCGCTATTCTGTTTTCCATTAGGAAGACAGAAGGCACCCATCCTTGCAAAAGAAAAATGTTGAACATGACCCAATCATTCAGAGCAAAGATTTCATTCTAATGCCCTCGAACCGGCTTATCCACAGTTAAAGCTGATGATGAGTATGTTTCAGCCGAGGATCACGCTGGAAATCAAATTAACAATCCTAAAGCAGCATGAAATAAAAATCTCATTTTTAACAGTCAAGATTAAATTAGAAAGCAATTCAAAGGATGTGTAACTGGTAATGATTTTTCAGAGGGGAGGAGGTAGCTGTTGTTGGGAGTGGAAATGAAAAATTAAATGAAACTGACCCTGACACTTCATGCTTTGCCAGCAAAATTTCAGCCAGAAATGGCTAATTAACCTGCCAATCAGACTAAATAGCACCCTGATGCCGAATATACATGATGCCGCAGGGCATTTACATCTCGGGCAACAGATTTTACATTTAGATGAGTTTAATACAGAATACACAGTGTAATGGATAAATTGAAAAAAAGATGAAAATAGAAACTGGATCTTGTAAATCTGTACAGGATTCGAATTCAATCCCTTTAGGATTAGTTCCACATTAGGACAGAAATGACGATAGCATTCCTTTAAGATGTTTGAATACAATGCACAAAACTGCAACTTTAGCAAAATAAAGCTCTGGTTTAAATAAAAGGAAATAGCTAAGTGATGCAAAAATAGAGTTCCCCTATAATATGAAACTACTGTACATGCCTTTAGTTAATGGGAAGTTGTGCATAGCTGCTAAAGGGTTAAACATTCTGCCATTTCTTATGCTTATGACGGTAAATGTTGTTATTATTATAGTGGACAGTAAAAGGCGTCAGTGCTTATGCTGCACCATCCAGCTTGCCTCTCCCCTGCAGAGAGTGTGACAGAGTTTGAGGATGAACCAATCACTGGAAGAACCAATCACTGGCCACATCCAGTACATACTGCAGTATAAGAGTCAATGATCCAAACTCACTATAACCTTACTGCAGTTACAACACTCAATAAGTAAGAATTAAATATATACTACATGTTGTAGCAAAAATAAATATCAACAACTTTTTATAATACTGGTTTGCGCAGCGTGTAAGTAGTAAGTGGTGTAGTTGGCCAAACAGTTTGCTCGTGACCTTCTACTCAGTCCAGTAGTTAGTAGGGGACAGACCCACCTTCAACATCTCCTTGTGGATGCTGTAATGCCCGTAAGAGCTAAAGTAGGCCTCATCTTCATCATCTCTCAGCTCAGCTATAGGCCCGTGGCCGGAAGGGCCATGGTTAGTGTCTGCGTTCAGCACCAGGCCTTGGGCAAGCAATCTGGGGCAACGCAAACAATGCATACATACGTTAAGACAGAGGAAGGTTTGGTCAGTCACTCCGGCACACGTGCTTGTACATGTGAGCGCTTGCTCAAACTCTAAACCACTGCAGTGGAATTTTACCCCCATTTCTAACTTCTATTGCCCCGCCTCTTTTTTTGCACCTCTATCCACCTCCATGGGTGTTGTTGAAACTGAACTCTATGCTGCCCCCTGCTGGAATGATATATATTTCACAGAATGCACCAAAGAGGAATAAAATGATCTTCATAAATCTATCATGGTTTCAAAGTGTTCTACTACATTTCCTACCAAGTGTACATGATACAGACACAGATGGTGTTTTCCTAATAAGAAAAAAAATCACATCTAAAACAATAAAGGATCTTTATAAACTTTGGCATATCTGACCTCAAATTGCCAAACACTGTCAAAGTATTGATACCATTAGCTGAACTGATATTAATTACACTAAACCAAAAACTATTTTATTTAACATGGCTTTAAAAAAGTTCATATTTAATTAAGAAACCATGTTAACCTGATAACAGTCACAGCAGAAATTAATCTAAACTACATTTTTAGATATATTTTGTTAAACAAAACAAGTCTTGTTAAACAAAACTTTTTTCATTTTAGGATATTTTTTTATAAATTACAGTAACATTTAACATTTAACAGTAACTTTTTTATTATTATTATTTGTTTATGTTTATTTTTATGAAAATTTGCCAATTATTTCATCTTGAGTCTTTTACCTATGAAATGTTAAAATGAATAGGGAAATAACATAGGTGTTCCTCCTGAGGAACGGTGACAGTTAACAGGTTAAAAAAACTACAAATTATATTTTAGGATTTTTGCCAATAACTGAAATAAGAAAAAAATATTTATATTGTAGCACCAAAAAAGTGGCCCAGCGAGTAAACTAACTTGCAAGAGATTAGATGTGAAACTGCCATGTCAGGGAATAAAAAAAATAATTGGATAAAACATTACATCTTATAAAACAATTTACCAATGTAAAATGTACTGACTTGAGTTTGTTCAGATCTTCTATGGCTTGAGCCAGAGCTTCTTCAGCTCTCTGAGCTCTTTCTTCAGCCTGCCTGGCTCTCTTAAACAGCACAGACACTTGATCTTCAGTTGAAGGGCTCAACATCATGGCTGTAGCCCCACTCAGCTCTTCCACATCTGAGACACAGAAGAGCAATGCTAAACCATATTTCCAGTTCCACTTCCAAAACAATATTTAATTAATTAAAATGTCACTGCATTTGTAGTCATTTTACCAATAATGCCCCAAAGTGGCATTATAAAGAACAGTTTAAAAATCCAAAATAGGGAAAGTAAATGCAAGCAGCAAGGAAAGCTACAGAAGTCACTATTTATCTAAAAAAAATTGGGAATCCGCCTCCTTTAGATTGACACATATTTAAACTAACTCACACAAAGCATAGGATCACTTATTCTTTATTGACAATTTTTTTTACATTTTATATGGAATATGCAATATGCAGTAATAACTTTGG
Source organism: Beaufortia kweichowensis (assembly GCA_019155185.1). Classification (NCBI taxonomy): domain Eukaryota; kingdom Metazoa; phylum Chordata; class Actinopteri; order Cypriniformes; family Gastromyzontidae; genus Beaufortia; species Beaufortia kweichowensis. The sequence continues at coordinate 21,488,169 of CM032794.1, read as the reverse complement.
AAATTAAGAACAACTTAAATTAAGAACTTGCAAAAATGTACTGATTTTATTAACAAGCTATTATCCTGGGATGCTTTTTTAAACAGTACTTGATGATGTTTCCATCTATTCTGGGCTCTATTGGCTGGTTTTCCTAATTATTTGGTAAAAGCCAAATTTTATTGTTTCTAAAATGGATATTTTAAGTAAAGCTTTTTGGACATTTGTATTTTTCCCCACATAACTAATGTCAAGCATTGAGACTTCCTTTCAAATGAAAAGGCAGAGATCAAGACAAACATTTTAGTGACCTTAAACAGCAGCAATAAACTACAGGAAAGGGAATTTGTATTTGTCCTTTTAACAATATTGAAATAAATTGAAATAAATGCACATTTTCTATAAAATTTTAAACCAAACTGAGTTGGACAAAAACAAAATTATTATACCTATCTGCAGTAATGGATCATCAGGCAAGACTGGCTTCATATATTCATCACTGTCCCATGGTATAAGTTTAAATAAATGCAAATTTTCTATAACATTTTAAACCAAACTGAGTTGGACAAAAAAATATTATACCTATCTGCAGTAATGGATCATCGGGCAAGACTGGCTTCATATATTCATCACTGTCCCATGGTAGTGGGCCATTCGAAACCATCAACAAACTCTCTGCAGAATATTTCTGTAAAACATCACACAACTCAAGTTCAGTCAGACTTCAAGATCCACAATAAAATACACCTGTATGATAGAAAAGAATACTTACATTCACTCTGATGTAGTTTATCATCTTTATATAGCCATAATCATCAAGCCCTTAGGAGGAATACAAACATATTTAGAGTAGTGTGACATTACAGTGGCTGATATATCAGCAAATATATATTTTTTATTTTTGGATTGGCATAGCCTGATAATTTTCTCAATCAGTCAATATTTTTTTCTGTTGACTGTAATATCGCATATCAGCATTTTATTCATTTTATAAAATTGAAAGGCAGTTTGTGGATGAGACATTAATATTGTAGTTCGTTTTTTTTTACTTAAGGATTAAGAAGTAATAATACACTTGATTCCTACACATTTTTACACAATATGTGCTGCATTTAACAGTCAACATAATATGTGGTCTGTAATTTATTACACTAAATTATCATCAACTCTAACTTATTCACGCTACAAGATCCACAGATATTCACGGCAAGTGTTCTATATCTTTTCTATGTGATAGTACGGTTTTCTTAAAACATGCAATTAAACAAATCTCACTCAATAGCGCACACACAGATGCGGTCAATAATATTGGCACCCTTGGTTAATATGAGACTGTGAACATACATCTGCATTCTTTCTCCCATTAAACTTTTATTTAAAAAAAACTTTACATTTAATTAAAGTAAAATTAAAAAGTGGGGTGGATCACCGTATAAAAAACACTTTGCAACCTCCACTTGCAAGAGAAACGGCTCTGAGACTAGAATACATAGCAAGTGACCAGAGATCATTTCTCTACACAAACTCTGACTTTATGTCTGTTTGTCAAACACATCTATTCATCTCTTCTGGGTTTGGATTACTTACTGTGTTTATTTACAAGTTGTGTAATATCCACACCATGGTCTGCCTTACAGTGCTGTAATGTTTCAGGAACCGAGTCAAGAGTCCTGTTTGAAGCAAGAAAAAGAAAAGGATCTCTTTTGATCTTTGATCATCATTTGATGTTTATTGTCAAAGAAAGTCATGTTTGAAATGAGAAATAGGACTGTGTTTATAAAAACATAACTTCGACTTTTACATAAGCATATTACAAGCTACAACATCGGTTAATAGTAAACAAAAGTTTGTTTTTTATTCAATCTTACCTGTGACAGAACAAACACAGGACTGACATTTGCTCAGATCCCTGTTCCATTGACTGCCACTGTTCGTCATCACTGTCATACAGCTCAGGGACATCATCACACAACTGACCGTCAAGTTCCGCTAAATTAAGAACAGTTTAAAAATACGTTATCAACATTTACCACCTGCAGTACATAATAAAGCATCTGGAAAATAACAAATTAGAACTAACGGTGCTGTCATAATGATGGTACATAAGATTTGTGATTAAACGTTTTAAAACTTTCGTCGTAAATAAGGTTAAAACAGTTTTTGTCCATTACGGACCAATATACAGTTTATTCAACACTTATCATATTCAACACATTCACGTGTACCTGCGTACGCTGCCATATTGTAGTTTCGTCTGTTCAGGACGGATTTACCTCTTCCGGGTCAATTTTATTCAACTGCACTTCCCCTTTATCACCATGAGAGGCCGCTGTTTCCTTAATAATCGTTTGCAGGACTCGGACAGCAGCCTTGGCTTGTAGCACTACCAAATGTTGTTTCTTTCTGTTGCATACAGACATCAAAAAAACATGCATGAGGTTTCCTCTACAAGCCCACTTATTTAGAACAAAACCTTTGACTTGTAGAAATCTTGACATTTTTTCTTACATTCTTAAAATCTGATGTAAAAGCCTTTTAAAATATAGGCTTATACTAAAATTATTACTATTAAACACAAATATAACTTCCTTCAGAATACATAAATAAACATACAAACAGTTAAAAAGTCAGAGCACCCCAGTTCGAATCCTGGTTCGTGGTACTTTCCTAAACCCACCCCTTTTTAATTATCTTCCTGTCATTTATCAACTGTAATATAGCAATAAAAGTAGAAAAGCATAAAAATACATCTTTAAAAAAAGTTCAAAAGGCATAGTTCAGGAAAAACAGCAGTCTCCACTAAAACATAAAAACTTTATTAGTCTTCATAAAGCATTACATCATTATTATGTTGTTGCTTCAGTACGTTATGAGCATCTCACCCATCATCAAGCAGTTTTTTTCTTAACTCAAAAGTCATTAACTGCATATATGCAATTAGATTTGCCCTGATCAAACTACAGATCCAAAACTTAAAATTTAAAAATAATAAATACATTACATATGAATAAATACGGTGTCAGTCAAATAAATAACTTGTTTATTCTCATCATCTGGACATATTTATTACACATTTTTAACAGCTAGATCCAGACCTTTATTCTGATTAATCAATATCTCTGTTTTATTCATAAAAAAGCACAACTACTGTATGACCGCTATGACATCCAACGATTCTGTGTATCACAGGATTGTACCTTTAGCAACAACATTTATCAACATAAACATATATCACAGTCGGTCAGCGACTGTTTTTCCAGGCTTTTAGTGATTTTACTTAAAGAAAGTTGCATTGATACATATTTTTAGGCTTTAATAATAACATACTAGAGGCTAGTGCTTCCACTCTGCCCTTCACAATGACTTATTTACGATGAAGAACAGCCTATTGCTTACACAATCACTGTACAGCTGTGGTTGTTGAATATTTTGTCTGAATTCACATAATCAAACGAGAAAGGCACCCATAGCAAAAGTTTCCCAAGATTATATGTATATGACCTTTTTTTTATGTAACATTCAGGACCATTTCCAACTCCTTGTAAAACAGTATTACAGTAACAAACAATATTTTGGCTTATCATTGTGAAGAATCACAAAATGGTAGAATTGCACTTCAAACTAAATTTTTCCCCTACATTTGACCAAGATTGTATATGGCCTTGTTTTCAAAAATTTCTACTTTCTGCTCTCCCTCTTTCAGTGTGCTGGCCACCATAGCTCTGGCCACTGACGTAATGGGGATTGACATTGCAGAAGGGAAAACAGTGGAGAAAGCACCAAAGAATTTCCTGGCCATCCACTCAGCCGGCCTGCTCTCTTGTCTGTCCACCAATAACACCCTTGAAATATTAAAATACAGAATATAAATGAATTACAGAGTAAATGATTTTAGGAGAATGAAAACGTATAGGCAAAGAATATAGAATGTATAGTAAATATAAAAACAAATTTTACTGCAATAATTTAAGAACAAAAAGAATAGGAGTCATGGTAGTGTAAAATGTATGTAATGTGTTTTGGTATTTAAATTCACATTTTCATTATAATTAGTGATGAAAACTAGTTTCTATGGAATTTAAATAGATTATAAAGCTTTGCAAGTTGCAAAATTAAAAAAAAGTATTTTAATTTTACTGTGGTGTAGAAGTAGGAAGGGGTTGCATAGTTTTCCCATGATGCCTTTAGGGCCGACTATGCACTATGCAGAGAAAAAGTAAACTATGGCAAAATAATATTTAAAAACTTTGGATAAAAGCGTCTACCAAATGCATGAATGTAATTAATCTTTACCATCAAGACAGAAATGCAACACGTATAAAAGAAGACAACATAGCTAATCACAAAAATGACACACAAAGGCTAACTGCTGATTGATATTGTTCAAAGAAAAGGATGTTATATTGAATGTGTCATAATGGAAACGCTTTAGATCATTCATAGTTTATTCACTCTTCAGCTTCACCTTACACTGCTATATCTTTTCAGATGTTTATTTTTGCTTGCATTTTGTGCAGATAGATGCACAGTGCAATATTACATTTAGGTTGGGTACACGCCCATGAGACTCATGCCCCGCCCACAAGTACTCATATTTCAAACCTGTCCAGTACTGGAAACAGTACGACTGTGTCAAGGCAAAGCTATTATCTCCTGTTACTAAGGCTGACTTTAAGGTATTGGAAATATGTACGGCTGCAGAGCTGATAAAAGCGTTAAAATCACATGCACATGAAATGAAGCACAAACAGAGATATTACTTCTAGGTTTCTGTCGATTATTACATGTTTGTAGGTGACAGAATTAGTGCCTTGTTAGAACATCTCATTCGTTTTGCTTGACCATCTTAAACATATAACATTGGTCCAGGTAATGCATTTAAATTACATATTGAAACTAGTTGAGAAAGTGCCCATATGATATTGAACATGTACATTTAAATACAGTAACACATTGCCATAATGCATATAAGATTCTAAATTGAAATTTGCTACCGACTCGCTTCTATTTGAAGTAACTTACGCTGGTCGATAAATAGAGAGACGATCAAAGTCAAGGACCTCAATGTCTGCCTCAACCTGTCCCTGCAAACAGAAAGTAGTTGGAGTCTGTATATGCCAGAGAGGGACATGAAACTAGTAAAACTGTGTTCATGTAAGTGTACATAAAAAAAAATCCTCTGTGTTTACCTTAGTCTGAAGGTAGAGAAAGCTACTGGTTTTGTCTGCTCCTTTGGAGGATTCTAGATGAAAGTGAGAGCAACCTCCTGCTTTGGCAAGTTCTGCTGCTTTGAGTACGTAGTCATGATCTACACGCACAAATCCTTCCTGTAGCCAACAAAAACATTAGTTGATGTCCACCATTGAAATTAAAGTGGGTTTTTAGGGTTCTAAACTTATCTATCTTTACTAATGTAGCATATATTTACTTGCATTCTAACTAACAACTTTTCCATTTTTATTATTTTACAACTTGGCAATAATTAAAAAAAGAATCATCTACAAGTCATTTTTTTCTGCATGTATTAATTAATCTTTACATTAAGCTTTACAAAACAAGATAGACAAGCCATTTTATCAACTAAAGTTTAGGAGAAACGTCTGAACCGTACAGCTCCTGCTTTGGCTTTAGTTGTTCCTAGACAGCAGTATCCCACATCATGGCCCTGAAATGCCTCAGCATACTCATCCAGCTTTTCAAAATCAACTATCTTCTGTACCTGGAAGGTAAATTAACAGTTTATTTTTAACGCATATTCACACCATACAGTGTCCCAAATATATTTAGCAAAATATCATATCATGTGGCATCTGTGAACAAAATTATGCTAAACCTTTTAGACCTCAGAGAACTAACCAAAATGTGCCCAATTAACGTGCATCTAATTACTGAACAGTATATCCATTTTTATAGTTAATCATTAATGCTAACTAATATTTTTTTATTTGTTACCTAATGCGATATTCATATATTTTAAGTGTGGCTCCTGACGAAATATTTTGTTAAAATAAGTGAACCACTTACCAGATTTTTATAAGATTCATTTTCAAAATTCAACTCTCTTCGTCCAATGAGAGTGATCTCGGAGAATATGTTGCTCTTTATTATTTCATTTAATAGCACCTTTCCACTTTCTCCAGAAGCGCCGATAATAAAACATGTTTTGTTTTTTTGCCGGTAAGTCTGTGCCATCGTATTCAGATCCATTCTGTAATAAAGCAAAAGTTAAAATATGATAATATTTAATAATAATTTTAATAAAATAAGCTTATATTTAACTTTATTACATACAGTGTAAGGCAGCACATAACATACTCAATATAAAGTATTTTTGGATTATGCATTTTAATAAAAATGTTTGTTTATGTGAAGTATTACATCTAGTCTGCAGGGATGATGTAGTTTTGTATGTTACCCAGAAGTTAGCTGCCCACTGGTTCCCTTAACAAAAGGCTTATGGATTTTCCTTTTGGATTATCAAAAAAAAAACAAGCTCTGTGATTAAACAAAGGTTTATGATACTTACACATTTTGTCAGCTTGGATAATCGTTACAAAATAAATATTAATGACAATCAGAGATTTAAAGCTAAAGATTTTAAGTTTAATGACCTTATGTATGTATGGTCCCATTTAGCAACATGTTAGCAACTGCTTTTTCTAAGGCACATTAAACTTTTAAAACATCACCAGTTGGGAATTACTGGTCTGTTTTTGCTTGTGTTAACCATATACCTTATTTCAGGCATTTAACTAAAACCCATTTAAAACCATTAGTGCTAAAATGCTCAGTTCTGGGTTTTGCCAACAAAGATTTATTGTGAACAATACACTTATTGTGTATGTGTATAAAAATACACTTTTAGGCATAATTTTGATTGGTTCATTGTTTTCGCAATATCTCGTATAAGTGTTTAGTAAGATGTTTTTGTAAAGTGTTTATTAAGATGTACTACATCTTATAAACTCGTAATATACTTTAATCACATGCCTGCCCCACTGCAACAAACTGTGTGAATGCTCTAATCTGTTAACATGGAATCATAAACAATATGCAGCACTGCAAACGGATGTGTGAAACTGGTGTAAGAGTAAAAGATGAGACGCAACTTTGGCATTTTGTCTTAAGTTTCCAGCGGCAAATGCAACAACAATCATTTGTCATATTTTTTGTAATTGTCTGTTTTAAAGCTACAATAAAAATATAGAAATTACTAATAGACCGACTGCTGGTGTCATAATACTACTGTATATAATATGTGTGACCTTGAGCTGTCTTCTGTCACCTGGAGCACAAGAGCTAAAGAGTGAAAGTGACACAATAACACAAATCATTTTTACATATCATGTCCGTTCATTTATATTACTTTACGTGTTTGTTCGATGCTTCAAATAAAATGCAATTATGTGTTTTATTCTCAACTAGCAAACACTTTAGCATTTAGTTGCCATTGCTTCTTTATAGACTTAACATAGTGCCAATGGCTTTCCATTGATGAATATTTCACAATTCCTTATGACAGTGATTAAGTTTCTAAATTTCTATCGAGATTTTAAGTGAGAGACGTCATATCTGCGTCTACAAACTACGTCATCCCTGCGTCATTATATTCTACCACCCGTACCCACTGATTTCTATCAATATGCCATGCATTTGAACAAGAAAGGAAAGAAGCAACACAGAAGCAACTATTTAAAACTGTATGGTATTACACAGTACATACTGTAATACAGCAAAATAAAGGTAAGTGTTAGAGCAAAAAGGTAACAGTAAAAGAGAGAGTTAACCTTGGCATCTCGTCTGAATTTTCCAGATAGTAAAGAACAGCGGCGAGTGCAACAACAGAAAATGTTAAGAAACGGTACATTTTCCCACCTTCTGTATATTTCAGCTTCGTAATAAACACGGTATCACCGAAGCGTCTTCCTGTTTCAGCCTTGTTTGCCACAGCGCATGCGCTAAACGGCCGCAGCTGGTTTGGACGGCACCTGGGGAGGTTTTACTCAACGCACGTGGGAATTGTGTTATACACAGATTCACTGATGTAAAATATTTTATACCTTACATAAATAATAAATACCGCGCATTACAGTGTGACTTTTCACATAAACGTGAATGGGAAAGCCAGTTTTCTAGATAAAAATATACAAAACACAGCGTTTACACTTCTAAACCGATTTCAGTTATTTTGATTATTCCGATTTTCAATGAACGTACTAGCACAAACACTTTTATTACAAAAACGTGCAGCTCCAGTTACTTAAAACAAGAAAGCTATCAAGCAAGCACATTTCCACAATGACAAAATACTTTTTTTACATATCATTAGTATTGTATATATATTAGTAAATATACAAGTATTTTACCTTACGTGTTTGTTCGATTATTCAAATAAAAGAACTACAGCATGTGGTACGTTGCGTCTCTACTAGCCATATGATATTAATTACCATACACTAGTGCCATCTAGTGGCTTTCCGTTGATGGGTATTTCACAATTCTCAAAACTATCCACAAGTTAAACGGTAGATTAGTGTGAGATTTATTTGCATTATTTTATCATTTGTATACCTGTTTTACGTGTTTTACAATATTTTATATTCAATTGAATCATGCTGTGTTTAAGACGTGCTGCATGTTTAGAGTGCTTATGTTTATGTCTACACAAAATAATGCAATTTTTATTTACTAGCTTTTATACATGCGCTAGTCAAACGTCTCTGAAAAGTGGAATTTCTACAGAAGAATGATTAAAAAATAATGTTTCCTTTGTAGTCAAGACGAGGGAGTCAAAAACTTGAGAACTTAAAAGAAAACAACTATTATGGGATGTAGAGAGGAATACTTGAATAAGAACATGTCTATGTATGTTAAAGGAAAATATAGGTTTACAATTCATTCTTTTACTTATTCAGTTGTAAAATCCTTTCTTGTTATGTTATGTTATGTTATGTTATGTTATGTTATGTTATGTTATGTTATGTTATGTTATGTTATGTTATGTTATTGTTATTGTTATTGTTATTGTTATGTTATGTTATGTTATGTTATGTTATGTTATGTTGTTATTGTTATGTTATTGTTATGTTATTGTTATGTTATGTTATGTTATGTTATGTTATGTTATGTTATGTTATGTTATGTTATGTTATGTTATGTTATGTTATTTTATGTTATGTTATTTTATTGTTATGTTGTTCTGTTGTGTTGTGTTGTGTTGTGTTCTGTTGTGTTGTTATGTTATGTATAAAGTAAATGTAAACAATTAAACCAAAAAACATTAATTTTACACGGGAGTAAAGTTTAGGTGCAATTTTCCGGTTTCCAGCAGGTGACGCCATAACTCTCTTTCCATACGATGCACTTCGGAATTTACGATTACTTCAGAGCACTCGTAGATCTACGACGATTTCAAATAGGACATCGACTCAAGTTGGGATGCTTTTGGGAAACGACCAGTAAGTCTATGATAATTGGTACGATCGTTTTTACGATATAGACATATCTCCAGGAGCAGGATCGGGCATCCTGTTATATAGCAAAACATTACACACAATGTGTTGACCTAGACGTGCATATCAGTCTTCTTAAAAGACTTTAAGTTAATGAACAAAGGACAGAAAACAGGAAAAAGGTGGTTAAATTGAAGTGTGTGTGTGTGCGTGTTGACAGCCCAAATTATAATAAATTAAAGCATTTTAAAGAGTGATTTTTGTGTACTTGCTTAATTACTGATTTTAACCAAAACAATACAGATTGCAGCTCTTTTAATCAATGTGACCTAAAGCTAATATTGCCATTTACATTGTGGAAGTGCATCAGTTCCTTAAATACAAATGTAATTGAAATCAACCATATTAAAAGTTTAAAAGAAAGTAGTTTTTATTACCACCACTAAGGGTACACCATATGTTCCAATCCTCAAAGCAGATTTGTCAACGTGCACAACACTACAACTGTTTAATTCCTACCTCTTGTTTAAATGAGTTTGAATAGATCCATATGTCCACTGACAATCCCAATTATTTATGTCTCTTTATGAACAGAATTGTTGCAAAAAGGCAAATATTCTTGTGAAATTGTCTGATGTTAAGCACAATCAACTTAGCATTATTCAACAAGTAGCCCACAGTGCATATGTGCAATGAATGAATTGCCACTGCTGATTTTTTACTTAAAGCTTCCCTCTGAAAAGCTGCTCTTTTTCTATTATTCGGCTTAAACGTTAAAATCCTGTAGCCAAGAGGAAAAGAATGAAATAATGCGTCATGAATGAATCCACATCCCCCTAACAGCTAAAGACAAAGGACTTTGACTTTTTTGTCTTGACAGTAACAGGGCAACTGCAGAGAGCTCCGGAGATGCCAGCAGAACATAGTCTGTTAATTACCACCGAGTGGAATCAAAATGGCTTCCTATTGTCCGGCCTAGCAGGGGGGCTTGTGGTAGCCTGTGGAGGAGAGATGGCTTTGTGTGGACTGCTGTCATACACACATGTTGAGTCATTGTGGTCTGACTTCGATCAGATGACCATATGCATCTGAGGCCATGCTGAGGTACAGAGGAGGGCTGTCATTCACAGTGTCATTAACAACACATTTTACCACTGTAGTTTTAAATGTCAAAACAGCTTGATATGTTGCCCTGAGATCTTGATATAACTCAGTAGAAAGATCTTGTCTTTACAGTGTGATACAGTAGTAAAAGGAATGTAAAATGAGGTTTTCATTGAGGTTTCAAAATAAGAATAAAATATATCAAGCTTATTTGATGTTGTTTAAAAAGAAATAATGACTAAAAATCATCATTTATAAATGTGTTTTTGAAAAGGCTATAATAACATTATTCCGAAATTTCACAATATCTATTATAGCCGTAATACAAAAATGTATTCAAAGCATTAAACTCCACATACATTTAACCTCATTAATGCTGTCTAATCCAGAATACACAAAACCAGGATGTTTAGTGCCCCGTTGAACCAGTGCAATATGTGACATATCCTGGCCAATAGAAACATGCCTGACATGGAGGGCTTAGCCAGCAGAACCACTGACAATTCAGTGTGATGCTAATGATGGGCATTAATGGAGCCTGACAGCACAATCTGCTCCTCATTGTAGCACCTTTGGAGGATCTGCAGCTTGCGAGGAGGAGGTGGGTGCCTTGGGATGTTGGGCCGAATCGAGTGGCAATTGGCTGCACTGGGACGGGGCAGTTCAAGTACAGGACTGGGGTCTTGCCTCAGAGGGACTGTGGATTGCAGACCGATCCCAGCTGATCCCCGGGTGAGGATTAGCATAATTAGGGCTCAATGCCCTTTACAGTCAAACGCAACTGTCAGCCGCTGTCAAAAAAGAACTGTCTAATAATGTGGGCTTAATTCTTCGGTATCCCAGGAGTGGCCAGTATCACTTGCTTCACAATCCCATTGAATTTAAAGGTCTGACTCGAAGTCACTTTATTAGACTTGACTGTTTATCTAGTTTTTATCCTTTTGTTGTGCATTTATAAAATCAAAACCTCTTTTCGCACAGTTTGTGTATAGTGGATTGTGCAACTCATTGAGGGGGTAATTCAAAGTATTAGACAATAATGATATCGTTATGTCAATTCTAAGCTTGGGCACTGCTGTGTTATGGTCACAAAGATGTAGACGACCAGGTTTATGTTTTGCAAAAATAGCAAAAGGAAAAACAGATGCTTTTGGGTTGGAAGAAGCCTCACTTTGTTAAGGAAACTGTTGTCAAATTTTATTTATGCTTCCAGATGTGTCAGTAAGTTAAGGTCCAGGATGCAAAGCACATATCTTACTATCTTGCTCATACTTTTAATATATAAGTATAATAAATGCAAGAATTACATCATCAATACAAGTATTAAACACAATTTGGACATTAAAAATAACCAAAAATCATTAAGGAATCTGATCAGTGCCAGAAACCACTTGGCAATATGTTATATCATTTATCAGCTGAAAAAATAGTTCCGGAAATGATATCGTTCCTCGTATCTTTTTTTTTTCTCGGAATGAAACTTTGTCTTTGTAGTTACAGTTACCGTCCATAGTGTGAACAGTCCTTAAGTATCAATGGAGCTCAGCTCGGCTTTAAGGCAAAATGCCATCAGCTAAGCTCGTCTCAGACCTGCTTTGACTGGGTTTTCTGCCGGCTTATTCAAAAGAATAGAGTGACTGAATGAGCAAATAGATTAGAGCAGCTAATCACAAAGGAAGTTAGGAACGTAGATGAGGCCCCTGCCAGGCCACAGCAGGTTCGGATAATACTTGGAAATGCATTAGTACATCTGTCCAGCATGCTGTATAAAGCACAGATACTGTAGCTTACAGTGGTAAAAAGGTTTGGCAGGAAACAGGGCACGTTCTTGTTGAAATTCAGTTATTTTCTTTAGTGAAGTACATTTAAAATACTTGTGTCTGAAAGTTTCCATACTTTAGGTAATTGCCTGTTATACACTGATGGGAGAATGTAAATAGCAATGTAATGTTTTAAAATGTAATTTCATTAAAATCTTAGTTAATTGTGCTATTTACTATCCTGAAAATCCACAACTTATTAGATTTTTTACCATTTGTACAAAGAGCAACACACGAAGGATGCCAAAGCCTGCAACTTGTTTAGAATCCTTAGTTTATCTCTCAAAAGTAAAAATATGAATAAGCCATTAGAATGACAAGTCTGTGTGTGTTTGTTCATAAACAGGATAGTCAAAACATGTGTCCGACACCTCCAAACTCCATTTAACCTGTTAACTGTCACCGTTCCTCAGGAGGAACACCTATGTTATTTGCCTATTCACTTTAATATTTCATAGTTGAATTCTAATCTAATCATGACAAACTATAAATTGATGGAAAAGTTATGTTACTGTAATTTATAAAATTAAAATGTATAAATAAGTATAAAAATACCTAAAATTCAAAACAATGAAAGACTGAAAAATGTTTGAAAAAATATCGAATATCTAAAAATTGTAGTTCAGATTGCATTTTCTTGTGTATACTCAATTTCTGCTTTGACAGAGATAAGCTCAAGATATGCTTGATTTTGGTTCAATTCTAATAATAAAGTGACACATGCAAGTGTCTGACCATAAATAAAACCAAAATATCAGCTTTGACAACACTGTTTAATTAGTTTAAAAGTAGTTTAAGTAGTTTTGGACATATAAGGTTTTTGCGTGAAGATATTGTCAAAACAAAAAGAATATGATTACACAGACAGATGCACAGTAAATACATGACACAAGTAAGAGAAGAAGAAAGAGAAAAAAATTGTAAAAAAAAATATATAATTGTCATAAGATAGAAAAAGGGGTGCTGTGTGTGCGCTCAGCGAAGATCCTAATTTCTATGTGTAAGGAATGAAATGTGAACAACCTGACATGAACGAAGGTCATTGTGGAGGAGCAGGGGAGAAACAGGTGCCGTGTACGTGAACTCAGCAAAGGCACTAACTGATAGAAATGGAATGTGAACAACATGATAGGAAAGAAGGTTATGTAAATTGGTTTTTCTTTCTTCAAAGACACTTATCACATACCACTAGAGCTGAGCCACGTTTATGAAATTGGAAGAAGTGCACTGTGCGGGCGGGGGGGCGAGCCTGATCGACTCTCTCTTCCTCTCGCTCAGAAGGCTGTTCTTAGCCGCACCCAAATTTAGAGTATTAAAGAAGGGCTTTCCCGTAGTTTCAGTGGATGCTCAACCGTGGGATAAGCGCGCATCGCCCGGTTTTCTCGGACAAGTGTTGGTCTTCCACTGTGACTGTAACGGGCTCCCCAGTCTTTGAGAGGGAAGATGATGGCACAGCTCTGAGTTGTAAATACATTTAAATTTATATATATATATATATATATATATATTCCTCTTTAATTTTATCACTGTTTATCACAGCTTATTACTGCTTAGCACTGTTTATCACTGTTTATTACTGTTTATCACAGTTTAGCACTGTTTATCATAGTTTACCACAGTTTATCACTGTTTATTATTGTTTATCACAGTTTAGCACTGTTTATTACTTTTTACCACAGTTTATCACGGTTTATCACAGTTTAACACTGTTCATCATTGCTTATTACTGCTTACCTTATTATATGAATAAATTGTTATGAGATTAGTATGGTGTGTGTGGACCTTTTAATTGCAACTCATCCTCAGTGTCACAGTAAAATCATTGCAAACATCTCGACCAGAAACCTTTGACAAACCATACTAAAACAATAATATTTTATCAAATAAAAATGTATGCTTATTTCAATATATTGTTTCTTTGTACTCTTACACACAACTTTAATTTTACCTTAAGTTTAATGCCTTGACCACTACATAATATCTTATGGCAGTTTAAAAGGGGACCAAGACTTTTGGGTGTATGTAAGTCTATACCAAGCTAAAAATCATATCAGACATACAGTATCAGCATTAAAAAATCATCATGTCATGGAGTGAAGACAACAACAAAAGTTGAAAAGAAAAGAACCAAATTAGCTATAGGCTATCAGTAGTTTGCCAACACCTGTATTAGTGTGCTTGCTCTGCAGGGAGCTGAACTGAACAAGCACTAATCCTTATAAACTCTACACTAGCCCTCCTACCAAATCAGCATTTGCATATTCCCCATTAATTGGTTGATGAGGAACCTACTGGTAGAAGTGTTCTTGGGGATTGGGGAAATTGAATTCCTTCACATTCTCACTGCCTGGGTGGTTCGATGATTATCTCAAGCCATGTTAGTGAGAGTGAGGTATATGTGTGTGTTAGAGATTAGCAGGAATTAGAATCACTATGTGCTGCTACTACATCCTCTCACCCCCATTACTGAAACTATTTGAAGAGCTGGTGAATATAGACAAGTCTGTCCAAGCTGTTTGCTTAGGAGTTGACCGACTGTGATGTTCAGTCACACTATGCTTTCGTTTGGCCATTATGGACACAAAACAAATTATTTATAGATGTATCACACATTGCCATGTATGATGGCATGATAATTGATTTGTTGGCATCTGATATACACTGCCGCTCAAAAGTTTGGGATCAGTAAGTCTTGTAATGTTTTTTTTCATACACTCATCAAGGCAGTATTTATTTGATCAAAAATACAGAAAAAAATTTAATATTGCAAAATTATAAAATAATGGTTTTTATATTAATATACTTTAAAATATAATTTATTCTTGTGATGCAAAGCTGAATTTTCATCAGCTGTCACTCCAGTCTTAAGTGTCACATGATTCTTCAGAAATCAGTCTAATATGCTGATTTATTCTTAATATTATCAATGTTGGAAACAGGTGTGCTGCCAGATATTTTTTTTCAGGATTCTTTGATGAATAACAAGTTAAAAAGAACAGAATTGATTCAAAATATAACTCTTTTCTAACAATGTAAATCTATGCTAACACTTTTCATTAATTTAACACATCATTGATAAAAAAGTATTAATTACTTTAAAAAAAAGAAAGAATAAAAGTGTACTGACCTCAAACTTTTGAATAGTAGTGTATACTGTTAGAAAACCTTCGAAATAAATGCTGTTCTTTTTAACCTTTTATTAATCAAAGAATCCTGAAAAAGTTTCACAGGTCCAAATATTAAGCAGCACAACTGTTTCCAGCACTGATAATAAATCAGAATATTAGAATGATTTCTGAAGGATTATGTGACACTCAAGACTGGAGTGACAGCTGATGAAAATTGAGCTTTGCATCACAGGTATAAATGATATTTTGAAGTATAGTCATATAAAAAACATTATTTTATATTGTAACACATTTTGCAATATTACTGTTTTTTCTGTATTTTTGATCAAATAAATGCTGCCTTGATGAGCGTAAGAGACTTCTTTAAAAAAAATTACAAGTCTTTTGAGCGGAGCTCAGTATACAGACGTAAAAATATTTCATATCGTCTGTATACTGAAGACATTCCATATTCATTATGTGTTTTATAATGCTAATATTACATCATTATAAAAGTATAAGTTAAAATCTACGGAGCCCAAAAATGATCCTTAGGGGAAACCAGAAGTAATGTACATAGTACATTGTAGCATTTTTTAAGTATGATGATCGACACCAGTCCAAAGCTGTGACTCGCAGACCAACCAGTCCTGCCAAAGCCTAACAACTGTCTTAAGTATGTATAAAGTCACAGTCACTATATGCAATTAATTAATGTTAGCTAGTCATTAATATAGTATCAAAACAATTGGAATCAATTGAAAATTCTGGCAGAATCTAAATCCAGAAGACCACTGTGCACTGTGCATCTGCCTGGATCTTGAACTGTCTACACATCTTTTCAAACTGCTAAATTACTTTTTAGAATTAGATCCAATAAAACATTGGAATGACTTACAGTATACGGTGTATGAATTTAAATGCAATGAATTATGATAAATAACCACTTTATCTGCATCTAAGATGGCATCATAAAGCAAGATGTGTGATGTCATTTACAGGTTCTCAGGATCGGTTTTGCTTATTACCCATGCAACCAAATAATGTAGTTATTTGTTCTCATGATGTCATATTTCACTGAGATTGTGTGCTGTCCGAAACCTTCAGCTACCTGCTACTGTCAAAATCTCTATCAGTACAGGAGGTCAGAAGACCCAACAATGTGTTTTAAACAAATAACTTTTGTGACCCTTGAAAAAGTTTTCTTTGGAAAACTCTAGGGTTGTGTTTGACCAAGATGTACGAAAACGAAGACGTGGCATGCCAACATTTGCACATTCCCTGATTGGGTCGTCTGCATCATTGTATGTCATGTGACATGCGTTTTCGGTCAGGTAGTGTGAATAAAGATTTTTTCCTGCAACATAGAACGGCAGTATAGACGAGGATCGCTTTCATTTTAAACGAAAAATGCACTAGCGTAAACGTAGCCTTAATCTGATTTTGATTTTAAGTGAGCATCAGATCAGATGTCAATAGCTATTCCCACAGGCTGCAGGCATGTCAGATACCCCTCTGTGCCAATTAGTCAAGAGAAAGGACAAAAGGGAATGGGAGGGCAGAAGAAGCACGGCTGGGGCACTAATCCCCGATGGTGCAGGAGCTAATGGCTAATCAGAGAGAGAGTTATCCTCCTCCTAGTCAGTGGATTGACAAAGTCCTTAGGCGTAGCTGTCCTGGGAGACTGGGAATGAAGAACATGGTAAAGGGCTAAATGAAAGATGTTGTATCAGATATTAGATTGATCTGAACAGACAGAAGTTGCCGGAGTTTTGATGGACAGCATGTATTGTACGCACATATAAAACCAGCAGTGCATTAGGTACAACGTTTTTACATGTTAAGTAAATCATGTTGATTGATTAACATCTTTTTGTGGTAAATAAAAAGATCATAGTATTTATTATTAAAAAATGTAATAATTCTTAAAAAGAAGTGTGCACAGACTTATGTTATTGTACTTAAATGTGTGAACAGTGTTAGTGTGTTATACTTTATACGTGACGGTTACAATCCTTCTGATTTGAAAATAAATTATTTTTAAACAGTTTAAAGTTTAAAAAAACTAAACACAAAGAGATACAAACATGACATTTCTATAAATATAGCACATGGATTTTAAGCTAGATCTCCATTTTTCATTTCATTTCATTTTGTATTTGTCATTCCACAAAAGATAATGATCATAAATAACAATATGCAGCGTATAAAACACGTCCTGTCCACAAAAATATTTGATTGTTTTTACTTTCAGCTGGTGGGTCATGGGCAACAGGAAAAACCAATGCCAAATGTAATCTAATTAAACTGTCCAATCCAAGTAAACTATTGTCTATAATTACAGCTAAATAGATTTGATTGTTAATGTTAAACTTTATAATATTTTGGCACAAATCAATCATTTGGTAACATGGCTAATATTAATACTAAGTCTGACCAAGTGTTTGTTGGTTAAAACTTGTTTAAAAAACAGTTAGTCTGGTATATTTAAAAAACTTTTTAATTTTCCCATGTTAATCATTTCGTGTATATCGGGCATACCCTGCTGAAAAGACCAGCATGAACATTTTTCTGTTATTTTATGGATTATTTTTTTTGGAGTGCAGGCTTTAGACGGTCCTCTGATCTCAGTGTTGTTGATTGATTCATTATGTTTTTTGGCTTTTTTCTGGTGGCCATTCAGTCTTCGTGGGGCGAGGGGGTTTTGGACACCGTCTGTCGCTGCTGGTACAGATGTATGTGTGTATTCGAAATATCTGTGGAGCAGGTGGTGTGCGTTTGTATGCGTGTGTAGAACACTGACACGGGGTGTCACCTCTTTCTCGTCGGAATAGGAAGGCGCAACCCACCCACCCAACTGTTTGCCATTCAGAAGTGTCCACCTCCTTTTTTTCTCGCTCTCTCTCCTCTTTATTCTTCCCTTTCTTGCCTTCATAATGCATTGTTAACAAAACAGTTTATACCAGCCTTGGCTGATACATTATCCAGTGGGCCTCTAGAGACACTGTGATTTAGGCAAATGGATTCATGGAGAGGTGAGGCCATACCATCTTAACAAAGCACCACATGAGTCAAGACTACATAATCTCTCTTCCATCCTATTTAGCCTCCTCCGTATATTAAACACCAATTATATTATCTTTGTGTGCTAGTAGGAAAGGAGATAATATGATTTTACTGCATATGAATGAATGACCTATCCAGATCACCACTCATAATGTTTTGTTTATATTATGAGAGCAATATTTGTTCAGAGGGCGGAGGTGAGCAATGACAATTTTCTTGGGGTCAATAGTGGCATATTTATGCATTTTTTATTTGATCATCATTAAAAATCATTTTTGGGATTCAGTCATACTAAATGATATTTCTACCTATTTTAGGTTAACAGTAACTTCGTACTGCTATGTTTGTTCGCTAAAACGAAGACAAACTAAACTTAAAAAGTGCAACAAATGCACACCACTGTAAGAAGATGGGACAGATACGTTAACTGATGCGCCACTGACACCATCACCCTCACAGGACATCAACATGACCACGTTTGCTTTCCACTTCACTGCAGTCTTTCACATTACGATCTTTTAAGTCGCCATTCATCAGCCGCCGCGAAGGGAGGTGATGCGAAAGAGGCAGAGCTAAAGACCGGTGCCGACCCGAGGTGAAGACGGGCATCTTGTCTTGATAAATCATGCCGTAATGATCCCTTTATTGTGCTTGGAATTGTGCTCCAGCTCTCCCGCAGTTCACCACCTTTTGCCTGTTAAGCTGACAGGAATAATGAACTGACTGCTTTGAACTGGCCCCACAATATTGACTGGCTGCACACAGCAGATGTCTCCAGCTAAAGCAACTGGTAAATGCACATTAGGTTAACAAAAAAGCCTTTGCTTTTACGGGGTGGGGGGTGTGGTCACTGGGGGTGTGTAAAAGTTTTTTTTTTGCAGAGGTGGGGATAGTGGGGTGTGTGTGCAGTCCACAGACAGTCAGGGAACTTCATTTTAAAACAATTCATGTGTCAAGTGACCATTTAAACCAGCTTTGTGCCAAAGTGCCATTTAAACTCGCATGCTTTGTGAAAGTGTTTGTGGGTGTGAGACAGGGTTCTGTGGGGCCGGTCTGTGCCGTTGTGATGTCTAGAGTTAAAGAAGATGCTAGCAAATGGGATATATGGCAGGAAATCATTTTACTGCAGTTTGTGCAACCAGAAATGTTTTGTTCTAAAAAATATCAAAATTAGAAATAAATAGCAGTTTTTAGCTGGGATGTGTGGAGCTCTTTTGGTGGTCAGTTCAAAAAGAGTCAGTAAAATATGCTTTTCTTTGATAAAAGAATAAATAAAAGACAAGCTACATGTAGAATTCAGTAAAACTAAATATTTATGCAACAGTCTGTTCATCTGTTTAAATAAAATCATGCTTTATTAATTGCAAACTGCTCAATCTAATACAGTTCTGCACACACAACAAACTTACACTTTTTCATGTTGTAAACTATTAAGTTGTAAGCAAGAACATAATAATAATTGTTTTTAATTCTTTAAATGTAATGGTAGTGAATTGTAATCGTAGCGAATGTAATTCAATGGAAATATATTTACTACCATCCTAATAACGACTATTACCTATCATTACCACATATCATTACCATTAATATGATTTTTAACACGCAGATAGAAAGAGCTGGTGTCTGTATGGAGAAAGCCCGGTTTAAAGCGTGACCGTTGTAATGGTGCTGTAATAAGCCGTGACTAAACGTGCTCACGAGTACCAGCTCAGACACACAGAGAGGCACATCGCTGTGAGAGGCTATGACAGGCCACAGCTGATTAGCATATAATTGCTGCTATTGTATTTGTCATGGAGAATTAAGAACCAGCTAGGTGGCAAGATGTCCATTCGTACCAATAACAGGGGACCCAACGTATGGATAGGGGGCCTATACGGAAATCTGAGGGTCAGATGCAGAATTAAATACTATAATATATTTAAAATGGTTTGTTATTTAGTTTTAGTTGCAGATAATCTAACAGCTAAACTGTTGATTTACAACACAGTTATTGATTACTACGACTTACCAACCAAATACAAATAAAAAAAGAAAATTCTTGTCCATAAGAATTATTTATTACATGAGATTTCAAAAATAAATTAACCTATGAACTGATGGCAGATGGCAAACGTGAATTTGAGATTATAACTATCTATAAGTTTCTTGATATGCTTTTAATGATAATTCAGTGCCCGCCCCCCCCACACACACACGCTTTCTAGCATTTCTTTAAAATCCTAAATCTCTTTTAAATAGCACATTTTCCTCTTCTTTAGCTTTTGTCTCACTGACTCTTTTGGATGACCCAATTCAAAGAGTTTGTGCTTCCCCCTTTACATTCCCCTCATGCGACAGCTGAGCGAGTGTCTGGAAAAAGAAAGAAAGAGACAGAGAGAAATACAGCCCGGCGCTGAATGACCTGACCACTGGTGACAAAGCAGGATTGGTCATGCTGGCTGTGAGCAATAGGGCAAAGAGTATTGCTTTGGTGTGTGTGTGTGCGTGTGCTTAGCTGGTGGTATATAATGATGTATTTTAAAAAGCATTTTAAATTACTTGACTTGTGTATTCTAAAAAGGTAAGAATTCTTGCAAATAACACACAAATAAAATAATATCAATTAATATAATTCAGAAATTTAAATCCAAAATGACAAAATTTGAAAAGGCAGTTACTGAAATTTATCAATAAGGTTATTTAGAACGCTGCAGTACTTTAAATGTGTTCTAGCACTTTTTGTTTTTTCCTGTGAAACACATTGTTAAACTTCTACCTATCACCTAAAATGATCTTGGTGAAGAAAACTGCACATTATATTTAATTTAGGCACTCTTTTAAAAAATGTTAATATTATACAAAAGCATTTTATAAATGTGAGGGAAGTCACTCTCTGCATACCTCCTTAAAGGAAAAATTCACCCCAAAGTAAAAATTATTTTATTATTTACTCACCGTCATGTCAAACCTCTATGACTTTCTTGTTTCAGCAGAACACAGAAGAAGATATTTTGCAAAACGCTTGTTACCGGCACCCATTCACTTTCATAGTATGGACACATGGAAGTCAGTGGGTGCCGGTAACCAGCGTTTTGCAAAATATCTTCTTTTGGGTTCTACAAAAGAAAGAATCAAATACAGGGTTTGAATGACATAAGGGTGAACAAATTCTAACTTTTTAGATTGTTATTTTTGGGTGAACACTTTAAGGATGAGCAGGACAGACGCCTGAGGATTGTTATTTTCTCTTTTTGTCTTGAGCGACTTAAGAGCAACACAAGAGTTCAGGGTGACACAAAAGGGCCTGTCACAGGTAAAGCCGAATAGGGATACTCCTTTAGAATAATCCTTACCCCCATGCTTGACTTCCTCCTTTTTGACACTCACTCTCAAGTCCACAAAAGCAGTCAAAAACAGTTTAACAACTGCTTCCCCAAATCTTAAAAGCTGTATTAAGACCACAAGATAATGTTACAGTATATCTATGCATTTGTCAAGTGAAAATATTTAAGAGATAAACAGAAAAGCAGTGCAGGACACTGCATTTATTGTATTTGTTAACTTACAGTTCTCTGTTAGTTTTTTGTATATTACTGTTGTGCTTTTGTTAAATTTTTAATACTTTTGTACAAGCTCTTACCAGCTTGTAGGATAGAATCCTAATAAATGTTTGCATTAAACATAATAGAGAAATAAAATGTAAGAAAAATGTATCCCTTATCGCCGTTGACATCCCACAATTCTGTTTGTCCATACATTTAATGATTCAATAGAGATTATAAGTATTTTGAGGGGGTCGGGGGGTGTTTGTCCTTTAGCTAACCTTGCATAATAATTACAAAATTTGTCTTATTTAGAAACTTTTTTAACTAAAAAATGTATTCAATGAAATTTCACCTATCATTAATAATAAGTCATAACACATGCGATTTTTTTTTTTTTTGAAATAAGTCTCCTGTTTTCATCAAGTCTTCATTTTTTTATCCAAAAATACAGCAATATTGTGAAACATTATTTCAAACACAGCATAAAGTTGTTTTATATCTGAATATATTTCATAATTTATTTCTTTGATTGCAAAGCTGAATTTTCAGCATCATCACTCCAGTTTTCAGTTTCTGAACTGAAATGAACTCTTTTAAAATGGAGGTTTTTAATCACTGAATGTGCGACTGGGACACAAGCTACATGTTTTATCTATTATTAACGACTACATCTGAGGCATCACAAGGACAATGCGATCATGCCATTTTGTACTATACAATCTCATGAAGAGCAGATCTTATATTGCATGCTGGACAACTTCTTAATCAAACCCTTAATTTCCAGGCTTGACTATTGCAATGTTCTTTTTGCTGGTCTTCCTGCACAGGCAATTATACCACTTTAAATGATTTAAAATCCAGCAGTATGACTCGTCTCGATATGTGTGTGTACAGGTTTGACTATGCTTAAAAATGTAAAATATAATGACTTAAAGTGGTACTATTCTACTATTCTACTATAAATCGACCAAATGTATATCTAGGTGAGGGATAGGTTTTGGGCTGGGTTAATTATATATCATAGTATGAACAGTATTATTAAACCAATACATATAAATAATTTGTGCTTTTGCAATATATGGGCCACCAACTAAAGCGAAACAAGATTCATAACAAGATCAGTCAATATAAACTAATGTCAATGCACATGACCATGAATGACTCTTAAAGAGCTTTGGCAGAGCTTTGGTCACACTAGGGTCCTGCCATCAGGGGGCTGCCCACTGCTGTGCCCAAGTTGAAAGTCAGAACTTTGCATTGTTTGCGTGACTTAATCTGATCATAAATTCGGTACTGCAAAATGACCACGTGGTTTATTACGCGTCACAGCTTTAACCTTATCTTGTCCGTATCCTGGTTTAAAAGTTCATGTCCTCTTTCATTAAAAACAAGGCATTGTTCATTTGAGAATCTGTGTATTGCTATTTTTCTTTGTCATGCAGATAAATGAAAGTTGGTGATGGTCTTCATTCAGATGACTTTCTGTTCACTTGGATCTTTCACTTTAATCATGCAAACTGATTTGTCCCATCTAACCATCTTAGTTAGTTTACTTCACAAAACAAGATCTGAAAATGTGCACATTTTTGTGACTTGTGAAGGACAGGAGCGTGTCCAGAACGTGTTATCATCCATGTGCAATTAAATTTGTATTCAGTGAAGTTTGGCACAAACGTTCTTAATGCAGTGAAGGCCAAAGCTGTCACTGAAAAAAACTGGCCTTCAGAACAGTGAATAGCCTGGACTGTTCCTGTTTTAAATCTGGAGAACAACAATGCCATGTAAAGAGGATTAGAACAGCACCTGTTACACACCCAGCCAAACAAGAGGGACATTTGAATTTAATAGTGTCACAAAATTCTCTGTTCTATGCAAATCCTTTCTTCACCTAAACCTGCAGACACGTTGAAGGTTGACAACCAATAGAGAGTTCAAGACTAAAGGGCAAAGAAAAAACGTTAATCCCTGCTGTGACCAAATGTGGGCTGGCTGCCTGACATATCAAAGAACAGGTGGACTGTGACCAGGCAAACTGAAAGCTTTATTCAGATGTGTGTATTGTTGGTTCATGTTAAATGCATAGTTAATATCAATTTAATGCTTGTCATTTTCATTGGTAGTGCAAATCTGCTGAGTGTTTAGAAGCTAAGAATTAAAACTGAGCCTGTTTTTTCGCCAGGTAATTTAAAATTGTATTTTAACATTGGTAAAAAGTAACCATCCGCCAGACGCAACCCCTAATAAATGTAGGGCAAAAGAACCCTTTGTGTATCTGCAATGTCACTTAATCATTCTCTTAATTATAAAAAACTAAAACCGCATAATTCAGATGAATGTAGTTTGTATATTGTTGTAAAATAAGAGGACTGTGAGAAGAACAGACACGAGACTGCTACCCTCTCCAGTGTCTCAATTCCAATTGAGGTGTTCTGGAAAGTGCATTTAATAGGTTAAATCAAATCCCACCAGATGTTTTTATCCTTTGCTAAAGAAAAAAGTGCCAAGCTTTCACAGCTATTTGAAATTAGCTTCGGTCATCAAGACTAAAACATGTTTCCAGCTAACCATCTGCTAGTTCGCAACAAAGGAAGGATTTTCCAAAAGTAAGATAGAGTTTTAAAAGAATAAACAACTAAAAAGGGCTTTGTTTTGGTTAAGCTTGTTTTGGTACATTTACAGTGTGTGCTTGCTTGTGTGTGTGGTCCATGGTAAACCCACAGAGTGGGGACCAAATGTCCCCACAAAGATATTTAAGAGTCATTTTTAAATTTCATACGTTTTTGGCCCCAGTGAGAAAAAATCATACTAAATGATGTTTATCTGAAAATGTAAAAGTGCAGAACAATGTTTTATTATATAAATTTACAGAATGCATCCACAATTAATTAACTGTTTTTGAAGGAGATGGCTCAAAACGACATCTTGCGAAGATACTAACTGAAGTCCGTATTTAGTTTTTTAAATGTTAAAAGATTAATAGTTTGTAGTAATTAAAAAGTCTCTATAAGATTATTAACTTAGATAAGTACTGTAAGGAAACGTGTGCCAATGTGTGCGCGCGCATGCGTGCGTGCGTGTGTGTTTATCTTATAGTGTGAAAACACATTTTACCAGGTTAATTATCAAAGGTTAATTATCAAAGACAAAAGTAAAAAAAACTACTTTTATCATTTAAAATTGTACTGTAATGTATTTATATACATACAGAGATTGTGGGTAAAAATAAACAAATGTAACACATATATAAAAAGAAAACTTACAGGCAACTAAAACCTCTGAGATCGTGCTTCAAATCTTTTATGTTCAGATAATAATCTTCCCAGGATAAACTAAATTAAAGAAGTATGAAACATTCAAGACATTGTTTGTATCGCAATTCTGTGCAATGTGTTGAGGGTAAATAGTGAAGCTGAGAAGCTTGTGCAACACACATCTGGAAGAAATAACTTTTGAATCGTCAAACCTGTTTTGATTAAAAAGCTCATTTAATTCGTTAGGATTAAAAGAACGCTAGAATTTCAGATAAATGAAAATGATCCTAAATTTATCAAAGTCGTTTCAATATCCAAAGTCAAAGCTTAATACATCTTAAAATGTATGTCTGTAAGATTAATTTCTACACAGAATGATAACTGAAAAGATGACAATACATCAACTTTAAACCTTTAAAAGAGATTTACTCGCATCAGAAGGCTTGTATTCACATTAATACTTTATGAAAGGAAAAAGTATTAAAAAAAACAATGCGGTATATAATTTGAGTTTATGAGACATTAGCATGATTTATTTAGTTTTTGTTCAATTTCATAATTTTATTTATTTGCACTTATTTGCCTGATTATCTGAAGGGACACAATAAAAAAACAATAATATGGATGAGTAATACGCTTATGTATGCACTTTATTTCGCACTTAAACTGGCAGAATAAGCTTAGACGGCTATAAACAAGACAGGTCTTTGCTTTTTGTCTGAGATCTTTGTATAGTAAAGGGGAAACGAGACGCGAGCAGCCGAGGGTGACAGTTTACGGTTCAAATGGATCTGCAAACGTCTCGTGAGTTTGTGAGGCCCCCAGCAAGAGTGAATGAAGAGTTGCCCCGTTTCCAACCAGGGGACATCTAACACATCTGTCATGGAGATTTAAGCTGTACTCCGTGACAGAGACCAGATTGGATTTTAGTAAAACTAGACATCGTATAGCGTAAATGATAACTAAATATGTGTTTAATCGGGAGGTTGTTCTCGGCCACCAACTTTTTCAGGCTTTTCACATGCACATTATCTGTTGGTTTAGTTTATTTCAGAGCACTTGTGTATTCAGAGTTTGACAGTATTATCTCCACTATAAACTGAATTAAAGCTGCTGTCAGGTTTATCAGTAAGATAATAGGATGGCATAATAATAAAGTCTATAAACTTATATGACCGCGAGTATGGGCACAGCGATTTTTTTATGTGTCTAGTGCACCAACTCTACTGCAAAATAATCGAATTAAAATACTTTTTCCACCGTCATTTAAAACAAAGACATTCGTCCCCTGTATGGCTAAGACTTTAAATACAACTGGAAGAAAGTATTTCATTTAGTTTTTTATTTAATTAAGACCTTAATTGAAGCTGACCCCCATGATAAAAACGTTACTAGTAATAATAATAATAATTTTTTTGTTCATTTTTATAACTAAGCTGGGGCACAAGAGAGTACCGGCACTTCTTTCTTCGGGCACTATAAATATATAATGTAGGAAGTCTGGTTATGAGGCATGCACCATATATTGCTCTGTCGGACCAATCAGGCGCCTTCTTGGCATCATTCATTGGTTCAATGGGACTCAAACGGCGGACTTGATTGAGTCTCATTGTTGCGGCTGTCAGCCCTCAAAGGACCCTTACAGGGGCCCAGATATAAAAAGGCCCCCTTCCAAACTGTAACCACCAGAAGCAATCCGTCTCTCGCTCAGTTCAGATTTAGCAGGAGAGACTTTTATCTTTTTTGTCTTATTTTGACAATACCATTGACGGGACAATGATGATCCCCAGTGTTATTGCACCACCTGCAATATATTCTGCATTTATGCGTCCAGTCGCATCGCTGCATTCTCAGATGCAGTCCGCTTTCCCAGTTCAGCCCAGCTTTTTGGTGGAGGACCTGCTACGCATCAACAGACCCACTGGTTACCTGAACCAAGATGCGCACTCACCATGCGCCTCGTCTCCAAATTCAACCAGTCTTTCAATCCAGGATAACCACTGGCTATCGGACAGAATCACTGAGAAACAAGGAACTTGCTTCCCCAAAACATCAGTGCCTACCAAGGATCCAGGCTATCTTAAGTTTGGCGTGAGTGCCATTTTGGCACCGTCTCCAAAAAAAGGTGAGTATTTTACCAAGAAGTAGACCGATTAATATTTAGACTTAAGTGGCACAAATATTTTTACATAAGCTAATATAGCACTAACCTCTGTTTGCTTTTCTCTGTTAGCTACCTCACCCCTCTCTGTTCACGGAATGCCTCCCAAAGGATGCTCTGTATCTTATTTGGATAGATCGTTCTGCCCCTTCGTCCGATCTTCATACTTCCCTGGTGAGTTTTCACATTCACATAGTTCTTATTCAAATAGCAACAATCTACCTATTAGCTTCACATTCAGTCAAGCGTGTGGCGTGAAAATGGATACATAAAACTAGAGTTCGGTTTGACCAATGTAGCGTTGGTCAACCTATTCGTAGCGTCATCATCTTCAGGCCCTCCGATTTTTCGTCTTTTTTGTATCGAGTGCGCTTTGGCTTTCCCACAGTTAGAGAGCATTTTGGCCTGCTGACTGCCAACACAATGTCGTCAGCACCATGACCAGTCTAGTCAGCTCCCGTCAGGGCAAACCACCCACAAACCCGCCAAAGATTGACTTTTTACCAGCGACAGAGGGGCGTTTACCAGTCACGGACTAATTTGCCCTTTAAGAGCTGTTGAACGGTTTCAATATTCTCACAGGACCACAGAGATTGTGAGTGATGTTTGTGAACAGAACTGCAAAAGAACAAGCTGTGCGATTAAAATGAAAAGCGAAAAGGAGAAAAAGCGAAAAATCGGAAGAAAAAGCGAAAAAGACAAAACAACAGGTAGTTGCAGATGCTAAATAAATTCGGTTTGGGTCGGCACCAAACCCCACTTTATGACAATACACTTTTGTCGGACGAATATAATCTACTCAACTTCACAAAATATACAAATATAATACAAAAAATCAGTAAAATAAAAATCATTCGAGTAAGCTTAACATTTAGTCTATTTCAATCTTTTATGGATGTTTTTTTCACTGCATGTGCTTAATAGCTTAACAAAACAACTTTTCATTTGCTTTTCGTGTTTACATTTACATTTAGACATTTACATTTAGGCATTTAGCTGGCGCTTTTATCCAAAGCGACTTATGACAAATTAAAATTATTTGAGGGCAAAAAAACTTGTTCATCAATATTCCGGCATGCAATTGTGTTCACTTTAAAATTGTAATTCTCCTTTTATAGCAGTAATATATGGTCTTAGCCGTCTGTCCGCAGTCTTTTCTCAGCCAGTTCATTATTACACAATTACCGTTCACGGTTTATTAACTCTTCTGTCCTTTGCGTGGGGACTCATAGAAAGGAATACTCTCCCTTTTTATCATACCAATGCATCTCGAACCCGGCTCATGTGCTAATTAGTCACCTCGTGCCATTTCACTCAAAACAGTGAGAGGCATTTCAAGAGAAAAAAAATCTAAATTATAATGATAATAAAGAAAAGATTTATTTCTCCTCCATCATTCAGTATTTTAATTTGTCCCTGGGAAAAGTAACGCCTAATTGCCTTCAGTAAAAACTTTTAGCCCTTTGAGTAAAAACTAAACAAAGAGTTATTGAATTGATGTGGTGCTTATAAATTTTCTAATAAATATTTTTTACTGTGCAGCTTCTTCACCTGTTGTACCCATCCCTGGAACTTTTTCCTGGCCTCTTGCTGCGAGAGGAAAGCCTAGAAGAGGGATGCTCCGCCGGGCAGTGTTTTCTGATGTACAGCGTAATGCTTTAGAGAAAATGTTCCAGAAGCAAAAATATATCA
This sequence comes from Beaufortia kweichowensis, assembly GCA_019155185.1. Classification (NCBI taxonomy): domain Eukaryota; kingdom Metazoa; phylum Chordata; class Actinopteri; order Cypriniformes; family Gastromyzontidae; genus Beaufortia; species Beaufortia kweichowensis. The sequence goes on along the minus strand of CM032794.1, from coordinate 21,459,010 downwards.
GCAAACCGGACAGAAGAAAACTCGCATCAAAGCTCGGTCTAAAAGACTCACAGGTGAATACAGGAGTGCAATTAAAATAATTAACATCTAGAAAATAATGGACTAATTATAATTCCAAATAATATTTTATATAAGAAACAATATCAAATAATGTGTATGAATATATTTTATGTAAATCTTTATTTATTAACAAAATTTATTTTCAAACAGGTCAAAATATGGTTCCAGAACAGGCGCATGAAATGGAGAAATTCAAAGGAAAGAGAGCTGCTGTCCTCCGGAGGTTGCAGAGAACAAACCCTGCCGACCAAAACAAATCCTCATCCAGATCTCAGTGACGTAGGTAAAAAGACCTCAGAGGATGACGAAGACGACGAAGACACTTGCGGTGATACTTTATCACACTTCTGCCTCTCACCAAGACGTGACCTTTTAAACAGGACTGACTCCAGCATTTCATACAAACACTCAGACTTTTCTGAATCAGAGAATGAAATAACAGTTTCATGAGGAACTTTATTAGCTGTATAATGTCGCACAAATGTACGCAATTAACCATGTTGTGGTTTGATTGACGTATAATTACACCTTTAGATTCAAATGAGTCTTTGTAGCAAATCACTTTATATTTACTCATTTGGAACTTTGTAAGATTGTTTTGCTGTGTCGCACAGATTTTGGGGAACTGTACAATATTTTGTACAAATATTTTTGTATAGATATTTTATACTAAAATTATGAGTTTACTTCGCATCCTTTTGTAGACTTATGTATAATTAGTGTAGATGTATGTATAATTTATGTGATTTTTTTATCTCTTTGTGTCACACTGTATGCAAATGCATTTGTTGATAATGTTTTTGTATTGTTTGCAAATAAACGATACATTGTATCTTTCTCTTAATTATTAATAAATAATATATTTTCTCGCTTTAGGCCAGTAGTATGTCATCCTCCACATAAGTAACAAACTCATATGTGATTAGATTAGATCACCAATACGTTCTGTTGCAACTGTCGACAATAAGTTATATAATTATAATAATTAATAATAACATTTTCGAATTTGCACCTTTCTTTTAAAGCGAATCTTACAGCTGCTTTAACTATGAAGTGGTCAAATTGACCTCTATTGAACACAGATGGGAACGACCTCAACACGATCTCAACAATTTTAATAATTATTTAAAAGATCAAAGTTTAAACAAATGCCAGAATGTACATGTAAGTAAGAGAGAAGGTACAGAAGTTACAAAGAGTGATGTAGACCTTAAACTAATTTATTCATTCATGTATTTCACTCAGTTCTTGGTTGTATAGACTTAAGCAGTTTAGAATAATTTTAAGGTATTTCTTCATTTTTATATTATAATTTTCATTTTTATTTCTCTCCTTCCTCATTTTGTTTTTACCTCAGACTGATCTATTAAAATATAACTGTTTTACTCTCATTCACTTTATTTACATTACATTTTTAACTTTTAATAGAATTATCGAAACGAAAAGAAGTTCAACGTTTTCGATCATCCAACTTGATCTATTAAGAGATGGGGCTGCATGAATAATGTTGTCTGTATTAAAGCGGGCTGTGGATCTCCAGTTACCAGAATGCTTCGCATGAGACTGGATAATGAGAGTATGTTATGAACGTGTTATATTGTGCATTTTTAATCAAGAGGAAAATAGGAGAAAACTTAATAATGTTCAGTATTCTGTTTTTTGGTATATTAATGGTCGCTTTAATGTCTATCATCATGTGCCTTAAACTTCAACCTGCAGCATAGGTTCTTGATCTGTCCACACTTGCTTGGCAACTTAGAGGAAGATGTAGGGGAAAGTTTGCAAGAAAACAAAATGAACCTTCTAGTCTCACACTAAATAATATAATCTGATATATCAAGAAAGAATGGTTGCAATAGGGAGTGCAGACTCCAAATTTAGTCCCACGTGTAACTCTTTACATGAGAAAGGATATGAGTAAAAAGATTTATGTTTAATATTATGAAAAAGGCAAGAGAAGTTCAATGGAAAAATACAAACAATCCCTTCTTATTTCAATCTTATTTCAGCAGATAAACCAGTGTGTGTGGATGCAGCCCTGGCTCCCCTTCGACTGTGTTGTGATTTTATTATTTTGTCATAAAACCAGAGCCATACAATATCACCAAGTTAATTAGAAGATATAAGCAAAGCACCCTTGCCACAAAATGTTGGGCAAATGTTGACATTTTTGGGAATGACAGGATTTAGTTCTGATTGGACAGAAGACTATGAATTGAAAGGTGAGCCAGAATGATATGAGCCTATCTTTGCAAAATGTTTGTGGATTGACAACTTGGTATGTGTCATTACAATCATTGATTTATATCGATTGCTTCCAATTAATTTGTTGACAGCACCACCTACTGGTCAAGTGCATTGCTTGGAGCTGTATTTGTGTGAAGGGGCACAAAGGAAAACCCCTATTGTATCTGTTTCCTCCTTCTTCTTCTTCTTCCGTTCTTGATATCTATTGCAGCCCATAGAACTGGGAGTAATGAAATCTGGCACACAAATAGATGAAAGTCCAAAAGGTTACTGTAGCATGTTAGGAGACTCTAACTCAGATCCCCTTAAGCCACCACCAGTTCAAAATGTATAACCAGCAAGTATTAAACCAGCAAGTATTAAACCAGTACCAGGCCAGAAGTCTGAGGCTGAATGTTTGATTAGTGGCAGTGAAATAATGTGGTTAATCAACCTCAGATGTTGGGTTTCATACACTTTATTAGTAATTTACAATTACAATCCATTCATCATAAATTGATCACATTATCTTTGTAACTTTAAAAAAAGATGTATAATACAATTAATCCATATTGTTACATGATAGCAATTTCATATTGAAGTGATCAACAACAGAAAAGCAACAACTTTATAGGCACAAACAAAACATCTCTCCCATCAGAGTACCAGTAACATTTACATTATTTGCATTACACATTTAATGTGTTGTATGGGGTTTCACACATATACAAGACAGACATAGAGTTTTGAAGACTGTCTGTTGGATCTCCTCAGTAGCTGCTCTCATGTCCAGTCAAAATGTACAAATTGCTAGTGGCTGAGGGGTTTTCAGTTGGTGTGCTTTGTAAAACAATATCTCTGTCAAAATATTAGAAAATATTATTTAATTAACTGAGATCCAAAAATCTGTGATTCAGAAACGCAGATATTAAACATTTTACAACAAAGAAACATTATGTAAAATGGAAAATGTATGTTAAGAAGTTTAAAATTCGTTATTGTTCTTCATTCATAGTTACAAGGAAAAACAGATTGAATACCTGTGTGTGCCTAAAACTTTAAACACTCTGCTTTCATCTTTGATTTCCTGTGTTATCTATAAAACACATGAAAATTGTTTAGAATTATAACCAATATCACTAATTCATTAAACTTACAAAAGACGTCAACACGCACTGAAAATGAATAATAGTTTTTTGCTGTACAAAATGTAGACATTGTTGTAATCTCTTACCTCGCAGTTGTGGAGACTGCGTCCTTTAAGCCCATGTTTCCAGAAAGCTAAAACACTTTCTTCTAAACAAACTGTTGAAAAAACATTAAAAACATTTCAACTTATGTCCTATGCAAAAAAAACATATCATGTGACTTTGTAACACTAAAACAGACAATATATATTATAATATAATATAATATTATAAAGGTGCACATAGTAATTGTTATTCAAATGTAAAGTGTGAACTTAAGGCAGTCAAAGAATGTTGAGCGGCATCTTATTATAACATTCCAATCAAAACATAAATATTTATGAATTACAATAAATAAAAAGTTCATATATGCCTTGGTCACTTAATAAAAGTTTTTTTAAAGTACCTCAATTAACGTTTCACTTCAATGAGTGAATAATAACAAGTGACTCTAAGCGCATCGGCGCCATCTTCCGTGCATATTTATTTAGCACAACCATTGATTTATAAAAAATAGACCTGGATTTCTCACTGTAAAAAATAATAAGTTAAATTTACTTAAAAATAAACCAACTTCAGTGGTTGTAATTGTACTGAATCATATATAAAAAATCATTAAAATATTGGTTTAAGATAAGTCTGCTTTCCTTCATAAGTTTGTTAAAAAAAGAAAAAGGAGTTGAGTGAACTACCAGTCTATTGGTCCCCAAATACTTAAAAGTTAAACTTACATTAATTTAACTAGGTGTTCCTACAGTATACTATACCAGTTCAGTGGTTTTTAATGGCAAAATGCATCTATAGTGTTGCCCTACCGCCATCTTTTGGTATAAGGTATTACAATTAGGTTAATACAACCTCAGATAAAAAACAACAGGATGTGTCAGGTTTAATTTTTAAGTGCAAACAAAGTGTCTTACCTAAAGTTTCAATAGGAAAGTCAAACTCCAGTTCAGATGCTAACTCCTTACTGGTGACTCCCAGCATATTGACGATCTTCACTATTTCTAGAAGATGACAGCGGGGATCACTTAATTTATAACAGAAGTAAAATGTAAATGTTTTCACACTTTACTACATATCACTTACTTTCCAAAGCAATTAAGACTGTATCTCTGTCCATCTGTGTCACTTGTACAGCTCTTATTGTCTCACTTTCTAAAGAAAAATAAATCATCAACATACATAAAGTCAACAGTATTTTTCACTATATAGACATGTAGGTCTATTGTTTGTGAATTCACTCACCTGTCTGAGGGTTTGCCATGCCATTCAGTTGGATGATGTCAAACTTAAGCTGCTGTCCGCTTTGTTGGTGGTTTACAGAAGAGATTTCACTGACCCCCACACAGAGCTGAGGAAGCTCATCTGTCATTAACACCAAAAGCTCAAAGATGGGCAATGGGTCAGGAAGGGACACAGATATGTGCTGCAATGACAAGACCAATGTATGTTTATACTATTGTTTATAGGTCCTAATAAAAAAACATTTGTTTATATATTATATCTTATATATTTTTTACAGTGTATACTACAGTATATCTATCTATCTATCTATCTATCTATCTATCTATCTATCTATCTATCTATCTATCGATCGATCGATCGATCGATCTATCGATCTTTCCCTTTTTATCACTCACTCAACATTATGTTAATGATGGACAGGGTTTGCCCATGAAAACCAATCATCTCTAATCCAAACATTAATATAATATTATTGGAAATAATTAACACAAATATGTATTGCCATTTTATTGCAAAATTTTGACATTTAAAAAAACCTTTAAAAAAAAAGTCTTTTTCTGTTTAATATATAACTGTTCTTATTATTATTCTTATTGTTATTATTTCAATTTTTCGATTAAATTTGGTTGAAATTTAATTAAAAATGCACATTTATTTTTTAGCACTTCACAAATGTAAACGGACTGCAGCAGCGTTAATGTATATTGACAGAAGTCAAGCAAAGCTTTTGTTTTTTACCTTCAGGTGCATAAACTTCTGCAGTGGTTCATACCATAACAATAGAATAAGTCCGGAGGGAACAGCAGCGCATAGAAACGTGCTGTCTGTGTATGGGTTCCGAGCTAAAGAAGATAAAAGAGGCTGAAAATATGTTTGAAGATCTGCCCTTGCCATCATTTTTCTATGTTTTTTACCAATTTTAAGAGGTCAAATATCAGAATAACATGAATAAACACTGGTACATTAAATCATACTCGCCTACACTGCATTTTCGACAGCCCTTTGTGTCTGGAATTTTTACAGATACAGCAAACTTCCTATTGAAATATAATGTTGAGCTGTCAATGAACAACGTGTTTGTTTAATTATTAAACTGCAGATGCCACCCTTTAATTAAGTTTATTTCACCTGTGGATTATCCGATCCGTGAAGCGATTAGTGCCAAGGGACGAGTGACCCTGTAGGTGTCCACGATGCTCAAACAGAGCCATTAGATTATGAGAGTAAAGTTGAGATGACTTGCCTAAGGACAGAAATAATCATGCTTCAGTGTTAATATCTTCAATACAATATAAAGTATAAAGCCATATTAGAAACACAATTTGTATGTTTTCAGTAACTTGCTAAAACTAGTTTAATAATGTAATATAACAAGAAAATAAAACAATAAGGACTTACCAGAGATGGACATTAAGACATTGTTCATGACATACAGCCAAGTGCATCTTTGTGGAAGCAACTACAATACAGATCAAGGGGGGAAAACATATTAACCATTAAAATATTTTTATTTTTGGAAGAAACTTTTATAATATAAATGAAAAGATTCGTTTCATTTTGTTCCGTGGAGCACAACACAAGAGAAAGTATTTTTAAATGTACTTTGCCTTTAATAACATTACCTTTTCTAAAGTGTCTTCATGCAGCTCATTTAAGTTAAGAATGTAGACACCCTCTTCTGCCCCCAGAATTAGATATTGATCTATGAAAAAATTATTACTAAATTAACCATGATAACACTCTGCTTCTGATATTACTAATGCTTTTCAATTTTAATTTGCAATTATGTCTTTTTTTATAATTGTATGTTAGATTCAGAAGGGTGAAAATAAATCCATACCTCTGGTTTTGGGAAAAACCCATGTCTCTGCACAGTAAATTCGGAGTGGACATCCATTAAAGACTTTTGTAAAACAGGCCCCCATCTACACACACAAAGTGTGTGTTACAATGCATTAAAACATTTTTTTAATATTAGATTGTACAAAGGAAGCTTTGTTAGTTATTATTATATATATTTCACGTAGATGTGTTTAACACATTTTATTCCTGTTAACTGAAGATGGAAAAATAAGAAATAAGAGCATGCGATTAGATGGTTAGACTTACGAAAACTTGTGGGGTGGGAGGAAGTCCATGAGATTCAGCTCTCTACAATTTAAAAGTTAAAATACAAGGAATTCTTAGTCTGCAAAACTTGTCAGTAATATTTTTAGTGGCATAGATTGTAAATACAAAAAACAATGTATTTTTAATTCTAATTTTCCATCAACTTAAGATGTGGCATTTAGTTAATGTTAATTAGATTTAATGACACATATATCAGATATAGACTTAAAAAAGTATAGTATTTATATTTTTAAAAATATAGATGAATCAAATGTTTGCAAAAAAAATTTAAAATAAGAAAAGAAAGCTGTAAAATGTTAAAATAATATGATATAATATAATTAAAAATAATGTCCATCATTCGGAAACATCTGGGTAACATTCAATTAACTCATCTAGGTCTTTTTATTTTTTACAAATTGATCTCTATGTTTCAAACATGTGTGCTGGTGTAAGCATTTAAGAAAATGTATAATGTTATTTATAGATAACCTGATAAGGAAAAGAAACGTATATGTTGTTTAACATAAATGTGTGTCAACTATGTGTGTATTGTAATAAAAATCTGTCCACTTCTTTTTATAATATTGCTCAAGCACGCTGACGCTTTTTGCTCTTACTCAAAAATAAACATTTAGACCATGGTATAATAAATGACCTGGGGTGTATTTTGAGCTGAAACTTCACAGACATTATTACGTCTTGTAAAAAGATGCATAATAGGTCACCTTTAATATCTATTAAATGCAATATTTTGTAACTTACAGAGTCTTTTGTTTTTCTTCTCATTGTGCTCCATTCTGGAGAGAGAGATGTGTCTTTACTGAGAGTTCTTGTAAAAGTTTTCTGATGCTCTTGTCGTGTGTCGTTTTCATCAGGAACACAAGGGTCACTGCACCACTGCCGCACGTCCTGGCTGGCTGAACATCTCAACAGCACTGTAAAAGAAATGTAGTCTCTAGACCGCTCTGTAAATAATTGTGTACGTGTTATGTAGTAGTAATACCTGATTGTGGACTTTGTGCAGTATGAGGGCACAAAGTAGCACTTGGTCGAAGTGTCAGGTCTTTGTCCTCTATCTCTAAAGAACTCATAGGAGGAAGTGATGCCGTAGCGGAGGCAGGTGGTGGACTAAACAGTCCACTCTTTCTTGTACTCCACTAATGCAATGACAGAAAGCATCTATATATTCAAATAAATTGTAATCATACAATTGTATTATTGTATACAATTGTGAACTCGTTAATTTGTTTCTTAATTTCTTAAATATCATACCTCAAAAGAGGAGAGTCTTTCAACTGTTAAACTTCTGAAAAACAAAAGAAGTTACAAAACAGATAAAAGAATCAATGCATAAAAAATAATTGTTAGTGCTTGCAAAGCAAAGCATCACTATTGTTCTCTTGCGTTCATATTATGTTGGCTTAACAAAGCTATTTTAACTTATAATTAGTATTACTTATTAGTCTCATAATGTTGGATTGTTGTATTAAAACACCACATAGACTCACCTTTGCTGTAACTCCTCCTCAACGCTTTCCAGAAGACCCCTGAAGAAATTAATACCATCCAAATATATATAATTAATTGTTAAAACCTGCAATGAAATCAGTGTTTGTTTATCAAACGGAATCAATGGACACTTACGGTGACTCTGGTTCATTTCCAGATATGCTCCAATCGTCACAGGAAGCCTAAGAACATGAACCATCAGAACTATTCATTTTTACCACAGACTAAATAATATTTTTCAAGTATGTGATTTGTTTTATTGTCTTAAATACTCCTTTTCCTTTTAAAAACTCTTTTTAAAGTTGAACTAACCAGGTCAGGGTGGGGTTCAGTCTCTTTTCTCCTGGGAGGAGTAAACTTGACCAGGTCAACTGAAACACACAAATATAGGTAGCATCGTATTTGACTTGTGGTTGATGTTTTTAGATGATACGATTCTCAACAGTATGATTACCATTAGACAATAAAATTAAAAGTTATGCTGATATTAATGTAACCCTGTAAATGTATAAATGTGTGCGAATACACTGTATGTGTCCGCAAAAAAATATTCATCATATTTTGCAGCACTTTTCAATTAAGTGTACATATCATTTCCTCATTGTCCTTTATAAAGAAGCTTCATTGTCCTACTGGTTTATGTGCCATAGACTGTGAATGCTGTAATGTTACAGACAGAACGTGTTACAATGGCTTCTTAGTAACTGTGGCGCTGAATTTCCACATTACGCACGACACTCTCCGCTGGGCCTTGAAAGTGACCACTGGGTCCAGTTTACGCGAGTAAGTGCGGGGGCTGGAGAAGCACATGCCACAGGCGTGTGATAAACAGTAGCAGTTCTATGAGTTATGTGTCCATTGTCATCACTGTCGTTAAGCTCAGTTCAATAGGTGCCTTGTTTAAGCTGCGCCATATAACATAAACATAATAAACTTAATCCTGCATGTGCGGATTTGAAAAGGACAAGACAAAATGTAACTTTTACAGAATATAATAAGATCCATATGTGAATTAAATTCTAATAAAGTAAGTCATATACAGTAAATCTATTTATCTGATTTCTCTTATTATTGCAGACTAACTGACAATAAAATATAGTAAAGAAATCTATGCATTTGAATATTATTTGTTTACTTAAATATTAAATTGTTTTGTGTGGGACAAAAAGAAAAAAACAACCAGAACTTACATTGCGTTTCAGATAAACTCTTTTCCACTGATTTCCTATTAGACTGGATTTTATCTGGGGCTGTATTATCTGTCTGTAATACATATACACACAAACAACTATTACTGCCGTAAAAGGTTTTGTACAAAATTGTGACAGTTTGAACTCTGACATGCAGATTTGGAGAAAAGCATTGTGGGTTACTGACTTTGAGTTTCCAAACAATTGTTCATCTTAAACCACCCTGATTTCATGAACGTTCTGCATCATTTATTAGCATTCAATTACTTAGCCAAATACCTCACTGAAAATTAAAAATCTAAAATTGTAAAGTACCTTCTGGTCACTATGAAGTTTGACAACCACAGTAACAATTCATTATAAGAAAAATAGTGTCCAGAGTATTCTTCAAAAATTCCAGAGTTCCACAGAAGAAAGTCACAAATGCATAAATAACACAATATTATTTGTATATACAAACACATTATAATGTCATTAAGTTAATTCCATCTTCCAATTTTAACTCTTTTCAAATTTTGAATATTTAATTTAAATAAATTAGAAAAAAATAAACTGAGATAACAAACCAAACAAACATTCAAGGTTCTACTTACATCTTCATTTTCTTCAGAGCTGATGGAAAAGTGGAGGTCTGGATTATTTGCCATGTCCAGCAACTCGATCATCAATTTTCTAGTCAATAGCTGCGTTACAAATGGGTGCTGCATAGACAGAAATACAATTATAAAATATAAATTTATATTATATTTATGCAGTAGCATATACCTGACCATCACAGGTTTTTGTGTATCATATTATTATATCATTTTCAAGCATTTAATAGACAAACATTTTTAAGCAAATGATTTAGATCATTGAAACATTGATATTCTTCTTTGGAGCTTCATTTATTTGGGTTTACTTTAGCTTGATCTATTACAGAATACTCCACTTTAAGCTACTTTAACTGTTATTTAAATGTTTAATATAAAAAATTAAAAACAAGAACATATTTTATATTAAATCAATATTGATTATAAGATTATAAGATTATAACCAACAGCTACACAACATGAAAAGTCTAAATGTCCTTGCTGATTTTACCAACAGACAGATAAATCTTGTACTGTGGATCACCTGCAGGAGGGTTTCTGCTGTCGGTCTCTTACGAGGACTTTTGATCAAACTCATCTTTACAAAGCTATGAAAACCCGCAGACCTGCACACAAACATCTCGGGAATCAGGTCACATCTAATCACAGGAAAACTCTTTTTTTTTCCATATTTACTTTGCTTAGAAAAATCACATTTAATATTATACAGCTGTAAATTATTAAATCTAATTATTAAATATTATTAAAATCTCACCATTTGCTTTTGTCTTTTAGCTTGGGAGGCTGGAAACTGCTTTTGGACATCAGTATCAAGGCTCTGCAAAAGAAAATTATTTTCAGCCCAACAATGATTTATGTTACAGAACTATTCACGGTGTGCATTGTGCTCTCATAAATTAATTAGTATGGATCCCATACAAGTTCATGTCATTTGTACCGCATAGGATGAAGGTCAAACATCGGAGGCTGTAACTCTGCCAGCTCAATGGCTGTGATTCCCACTGCCCAGATATCACACAGATGATTATATCCACCCTTCTTCTCCACTGCTGCTACCTCAGGGGCCATCCTAACACAACACATTTTTAATATATTTAATCACAGTGCAAAAAACTTTAACTTCATTTATAAAAAACTGCATTGTTATTCAAACCAAGACCAAACCAAGACTGGCTTACCAGTAGGGAGTTCCTATGAAGGACTTCCTCTTAGCAACAGAGGCAGTAATTTCAGCTGCAACCCCGAAATCAGCTAGAGAAAGATACACAGTATAGAGAAAATAAATGGATTAAAGAAAAATGCAGTTTTTAATGAAATTGTCCAGAAAATGTTGGAAGTGCCGTTTAATGGACACACGTTCTTGCATGTAAATGTGACACAGCCACCCAGTTTCAACAACAACCTATATAATCCACGAGTGAGGTGGAGAGGGGGCGGAACAGGGGGCGGGAAGCCAGGGGCCAGAACCTAAAGCGACCTCCACTGTCGGGCCAGGACAGTCAGGAAACTCTTGGGAAACCTCTGTGGTCGAGACAAGACAGGCAGGAAACTATGGCGACCTCCAGGACTTTGCATAAGGAAAAGGAAAAGCCTTTCCTTCTGCTGTAAAATGAGGGTCCATCATGCTGTCGGGCTGTGTGGCAAACACAGGCACTGGAGACCATAAATCTTTGAAATGATTTATGGTTGATTGGACTGATGATATTTTGCAAGAAAGAATGATGCAAAATATCTGCACACAGACTTTCAGTGGCTATAAAGAATTTTACAAGCTGTTAAAGGTTTCTCCAAATCTGTTTTTGATTCGTATTGCATTGCTTCTGTTGATTCAACACATTTCATTACTAATTTAAATGATACTGTTTCCATAAGGTATACATTATATCCAATGTTGATATATATATATATATATCCTAAATGTAAATGTAATATATATATATATATGAAATTGTTGCTTCAACAACACAACAGATTACACACAAAAAATAAATAAAAAATATGTACTGCAGAAAGAGCAGAAGGAAATATACTTGCATCTATACATTCATATTTAATCACACTTATGCTTACCCAATTTAACATCTCCTCGATCAGTAAGAAGAATGTTTGCTCCCTATATCAGAAGAGTTAAACAAATAATTAACCTATTTTAGACATAATAATCCCTGCATTGTGTCACCAGAACAGTTAAGTCTCATTTACTTTAATATCTCTGTGTATTTTGCCTGTCTCATGGAGATGGTTCAAACCCTGCGTAAGAACAGAACAACAGTCCATTCATTAAATGGTATAATATGTCATTCAGAAGAGTATAAACCAGTGAAGATAATATAATTATAACCTCACCTGGAGTGTTTCTCTGCAGATGTAAGCTATCTGTTTTTCCTTCAAAGGGCCAGTTACTGTAATGGACATTTAAAGGCATCATTTCAAAATTACATTTAATTTGATAAATTCAGCAATGCAACCAACCATTTCATAGTTTGAAGTAAATAGTAAATAATATGAATATAATTGTGCCAGAATACGATTTATAAGGTTTCTTGCACTGAACTCATACCCTGAATTAAGTGATATGGCCATTTTAAAAACTAGCACATCATGCCAATGTTAGTTAGTGTATACCCTGATAAATATCCTGCAATGATCCTCCCCCACAGTATTCCATGCAGATCCACAGCTTAGTGTTCCTGAAAAATAGAGAGGTTCAGCACATAGTCCTTTGCATACTGAACACATACTCACAAACACACATATTATGTTCCTATATAATATTGGGACTTTTTATAGACTTTTAATATATTGTATCCCCTAACCCTCAGCCTGCACATAAACCTAATCCTCACACAAACCTTTCTGCATTTTTACATTTTCAAATAAGCATCATTTAGTATGGTAAAATCATTTTGAACACAAAATCTAGTACAAATTTCTGAAAAGGATTTGTGTTTCACTGCTTCATATTAAATGGGTAACTTTGCCTGTGGAATGTGAAATCTTTAGTCCCTAACAGCTGCTGGAGAAAAACATCTCAGATAATGACTAAAACTCTGGTTCTCTGCATCGTGACAACACTTTGGGGAACGCTTCTGCTTGTGTCTAAAGACCTTGTGCATCTAGGCAAATTCTGATTCCGCTACGTTACCATGTGACGTAAAGGTAAATTAATGTGACGTAAATGAGGTAAATTGAGTCCCTGGCTTGAGAAAGAAGGGAGGACCTGCTATTACACATCTTAAACTTATTACTTGCCATACTGTTACAAAACAACTTGTGACAACTTTGCAAGGACAGAGCGCTTGCTGAAGAACAGACGCTGCTGCTTCTGTTGTGAAGCTTCCGGCATCCACCGTCACATGTCATGTTGTCACGTTATCAGAATTGGACTAGTTGCACGCGTTCTTCAGACACCATCACACTAGGGGTGTGAATTGGCACTGGTTTCACGATTCAATTCGATTACGATTATCATGTCAACGATTCGATTCAATTCGATTTCACGATGCATCACGATGCATTGGTAAAATTCACATGAGATCAACTCATTTCTCATTGGTAAAAATCATGGTAAAATTTGTAGGTGCATTTTTTAATATTCGCGTCTGTGTTTCGCCTCCTTCTGCCATTTTAAACTCACATGACTGACGCGTATATGCGAATGACGTCATAGGCCATAATCGTTTAAGGTCTATTACTGCATCGATGCAGAATCGTCCACGTCCGCATCGATGCAACGATTAATTCAACACCCCTACATCACACAAAGTCGTTCCCCAAATTGTTGTTTAATCACGCAGTGTATCGTTCCCTCGAAAGGGAACCAAGCAAGTCACAAATCATACCTGTGGTAAGTGCCATAATAGGCGACAATGTTCTTATGCTTACACTCCTTCATCATTGTAATCTCCTGTTGGATAGAGGTGATGTCATCACCTGAGAGAGAAAAAAGAGAATTTTAAGGTGTATTCACACTGACCGCGATGTGAAAAAGCAAAACAAATGGCTGACGAACTAAGCTTTTAATTTTTTTATGTAATGTACATCAGTGCAACCTGTCTTACAGAGGTGAAATAGCTAAAGACGATAAACCGTTTAGCCTTTGATGGCCATTTGCTTTGCTTTTTCGCATCACGGTCAGTGTGAAACGGTCATTAGAGACAGAGAGAGGATTAAACAAACCAGTTGTTATGCCGTGTAAAATGTAATCATGAAATGTCATACATAGAAATATAATATTGAAACATTAAGATATGTGCATAATGGCATTATGCTTAATAGTGTACTATAGCATTATAATATCATAAAAATCACAAGTGTTATAATCCAGGATTCTAGTGTATCATTAAGGTACAGAAAAGTTTCATGAAATAGAAAAAAAAGAAATATAGAGAGAAGAAGAAAATACAATTATGTAGTACATCATCTATGCAATAAAACCTGTTTTAAACACGTTAGACATTGTCTGTACAGTATGTGCCCTGTATCTTATAACAGCAAAATTACTCACACACCTGGATCCAGCTTAACAATTTTGATAGCAGCCATTTCTGAGCTCTTAATGTTTCTAGCCTGAAAGAAAATACATAATATGATTACACTTTTCATTTTACATTACAATAATATATTATAATTCTTGGGTAGTTCTGATCATTGTTTATGGCTTGCAAATAGATATTTGCACATCTGACCATGATAACAAACTAAGCATATGTGATTTTAAAGCTGTGTTTAGTTTGCTGGTTCTGCTGTAGAAAACCAGGACAAGAGCCAGCTCTTCTGGCAGGAACCCTAATGACAAATATGCCCGTGCAGTGGCAGCCTGCTGTGTCCTTCATTGTAACCTTGTCCTGTAGCTACTGCCAAAAACTGATGTTGTTCTTTACCTGCTCCAGCCTGGACATAATAACCAGTTAATCATTGTTAAGTAAAGAAATCTATAGAAAAACACTAATGCTGTACCATTTGCAAAGAATTGCACATGTTAACTTGCTTTTTTAAGAAATAGTTTTAAGTTATTTTCAACACTTCACAATTCACAATTTTCCACGCTTACGACAGTAAAGGAAAATAAAGTAGGCTATATAAATAAGAAAAGTAGTACACATTTTAAATTCATGCAGATATTATGAAATACACAGCAAAATTAAAGATTTGTTTATTTAAAAAATAAATACAAGCTGTGTAATAAGCGAGATAACGTACATACGAGATAACGGTTATTTGTATGCTTACTTTTTGTTTAAATCTTTCTATTAAGGTATTCAATGAAACAATCCAAAAGTTATTGTTACATAACATGTTATAGTTATAAAAAATAAAATAAAATAAACGAAAAAAACAAACATACAAGCACAAACATATGAAACAAAACAACCCCTTACCTCCCTCCCCACCCTAGGGACTTAAAATCATGCCACACCAATGGTGCGGTCAACACCGCATGATTACTCAGCCTGCATTAACAGATATATGAGGAGACCAAATCTTATAAAAGTTTTCCACTTTATTTACCATCAGGAATCGAATTTTTTCCAAATGTAGTACCTTAATCATTTCTTCCAACCATAGTTTAGCTGATGGGGTTTCTGTTGTTTTCCAAAACGTTAGCATAAGTTTCTTTGCCACAATAAGTCCATAGGACAACAACTGTTGTTGAGATTTTTGAAGTGACAGTATGCTTACTTTTTGATACTTCTGTTCAGGCCTTTACACCATAAAACGTTCTAACAAAAAAGGTTAATCAAAAAGGGAGACCTCAATCCTCTGTCAATCAATTTTTGTGGTCACAAACATAACAAATTTACATTATTTGGACAAAGCCTGGATTTGTACTGAGCTGCCTTCCTGTTGTTCTTCCTGGCATGCAAGAGGGCTTCCTGTCATAGCTAAAGCAACTGTGCAACATTCTCTTAATGGTTCAGCTGTGGAACGTAAAATCATTTTTCCACAAACTGAGACAAAGACTTGGGTATCTGTCAAAATTCGGATTACATATCAAAATTTTTGTATGTTTGCACCCAACATAAACAGACTTTTCAAATTTGTTGAAACGCAGCTAGGAATCTCCATCATGAAATATTTATAGATGAGAGGTTGACTCAAAGTTACTAGTGGGAGCTAGAGAACGATTCTTTGTGCATTGTAACAAAGGCATGTTGCTCACCCACTGAATTATCATAGAGTTTACAGTGTTAGGAATTTCTACATCTGTGTGACACGTCTCCACCTTACTACGAAAAACATTCAAGAAAGGTCAATTATTGTTTAGTTTAGCTAAAAACTGGTTATATCTGAGAGACTATTGTATGGTTGTAATGGTCCACATTTGTAACGTTCTACAATGTATGTTGTTATGATATTACTCTTCAACATATTAACTAAATATTAACAAACTTAGAGTTTAGTTTCAAACCACTTACTATTGGCTATGACCTTTACTGGGTGTAAACATTTAAGTAGATTTAAAACATGTATTTCAGCACTGAAGAAAATACCCTAACAAATTTCCCACAAAGATCTCCTCATCTTAATGCTGAAATGACTGATACCAGCAGTACAAACGCTTGATGATATTATGCATATTTTAGTCTGTTTGCACCAATGTGCATGTGAAAAATTAAATAAGGAGGGTGTGTACAGCTGTGATTTATTTTTAGTTCAAATTTTGGTCAGCTTGTAACGCGCTGGATGGTGCTGGAAACACTATCACTTTCAAAAACTAAACAATCCAGTTGGGCAGGAATTACTGTAAAACTGACCTTCTTATTTCTTGTTGTAACCCAGAGAAAAGAGCAGTAATTTTTGTATTAAAACACAGAAAAACCTTGTGCGTAATAAATGTTTATGGCATGTCGAGGCATAAATATCAGTGCGAATAAAATATTTTTTGGTATTCTTACTTTGAAAACATCGCCGTACGTGCCACTCCCGATCCGGTGAATAATCTCATAATCATCCAAAGGATCCAAAAATGAAACTCCTATAGAATTCATAACTGCCGCTCAGTGCGCTTCACTTACACCAGCTGTCATTTACGTCTCTGGTTTTTAGTTGCAATACGGTAGTGCGCTGTCATCTGAAACTGTGAATTATTACTAAAAGAACATAAACTGAAATATATATTTTCATCCAGTCTGATTTAGTAATTACCGTCTTAAGTCCAACATCTCTTGCCTGAACTCGCGCCTGTACACTCGCTCTACAGATTTGGAGACGCTATACACTTCGTCGCATTTGCGCATGCTCACAACTCTCTTCAATAGGCTATCACAAACTAACTGTCTACACTTAACAAACCTGCTCAACAACGTTGACGCATACAGACGGTAAATAAAGGACAGAAAAACAGACATGATCAAGAGATTTATTGGAAAACGCACAGAAATAGTTTCACAGAATCAAAAAATACTTTCTATGAAACTCCAACTTGAGGTCACCTATGAAATGTGGCAGTTATGTGATGAAAAAAAACAAACAATGTATACAGAGACCCTGACAAATTTCACATCTGATGTAATTCATAAAGCAAAACAAATCTTATTTCTGAACACTTCTAAACATAAAATAACACCTTTGGCCTTTTTTGTATTTTATCAAAAATAATTAATTCATAATGTATACAGATCAATTAAATAACTATCAAATAATGTAACACAATTGCTGCTGTTAAAGGGAAATGCTGTTTTCTGGCTCCAGTTTGTAACAGTTACACTGAACTGAATTAAATGTCACTTTATCAAAACATTTGATAAGACATCTGTCATTCATACTATTAAGATGAGAACATTAGAAAACTCTTAATGGGGATTTTAAATTGTTTTGCGAGGGCGCTTCATAAAGGAGAGAGTATAATCTCCAGAAGGTGCTGGTTTTTGTCTTTTCATTTGGACTTGGGACTGGGCCGTGAGCTGCAATTTAATGGCACTAGAGTTGACCTTAGCCGCAGTGAGCAGCTCCTTCATACCCTTCATCTTCTCACTGTGGAAAATGACCACCGGCCCTCCCGGGACAAAGATTTGTTGAGGTGAAGATGTGGGACTTGGTGATGATGGCTCATTTTTGCCTTCTGCGTCTTTCCCTCGACTGCCGGCGGAGCATCGTCTTCGGCCTCCGTCTCCACCCACTTTTTTGGGCACAGGATTTTGAGGGGAACCGGCCACAACAGGGGGCGATGGCCCTGCTAGCTCATCTAACTTGGATTCTCGTCTCGGGCCCCGCCTACGTGCCTCACGTGGGTCATCACTAGACTGGTCATCGTCATCCAATGGTTCTGTATCTTTGGTAATGATGGACACTTTTTGTCTAATCTAAGGAGAACCAGATTAATGAAGATTATGCATACATCACACATTGTAAGAAAACTCTAATAAAGTTTGACACGTCTCACCTGTGTATCAAAGCGACTGAGTGACTGTACCAAGTATGTGGCCCAGCCTACATGAAGCACTGGTGTGGGACTTCCCTCTTCCCATTTGCAGATCCCGTCGTAGAATCGTAATAAGTGAGCAAAGCACTCTGGGTCCTGAAGGGCAGACAGGGCAGCAACCTGTCTAGGCTGGTCCTTCAGGATCAAAATATGAATGGAGGACAAGACAAAGGAAAAATCATGCCAGGTTCAATGTCAACAATAACCAAAGCATATCATATGTCTTGTAACTGTATACGGCACAGTATACAACTGGAAAATACAGTACATATCTGAGAGCTATAAAGAACAATTGCAATTGGTCTGATCTTAACGCAAAGCTTAAGAAGACTTTCATTGTATGGAAAAAAGCAGCATCAACATTCTACTATGCAACTCCTTTAAAGAATAAAATCATGCAAACGTGGAATGACATCAGGATGGGCAAATAACGTTCAGTTTGGGATAACTCTTTCTTAGCATGTTAATGCTTGTTAAATCAAACCTTTTCTGTTACTTCGGCTTCTTCTCCGCTTTCAGAAGCAGCCGTCGTCTCTTTAAGAAGGGTGGGAATGACATCATTAGCAATGTCAAAAAACTCCTTATAGATCTCCTCATCTTCTCGACAGTAATTGTAACTGCGGACAAACACAAACAGGTTATGAGATCAAATGAGATTCTTCATACTGTAATGTAACATCTTTTTATATATCGATTGTACAAAATGTAAATTGATGCTGGTTTGAAGCCAAAGGTTGGTTAACACCATTTCTTCACACCTGCCTATATTTCTAATTACTTTTAATATGGCAAGCATTTTAAAATTTAAAGTGGCACTAACAAACATGAAAACACTTTAGTGGGAAAGGAGAGATAGCTAATGTTGCCCTGACGGAAAAGGAAACGGGAAGAGAAACAAAGGGAAAGGGAGTGAGCAGTAGATCTAGGCGTGCTTTGTGCAGACATCCTTCAGGACACAGGGACATGAGAAAGAGGTATTTTTAGAGCTTTTAGAGCGTTTAGAGTTTAGAAGGGAAAAGCACAGATTGTCTTTGGACAGAGCCAGCAATGAGGCAGGAATGAGCCTCTAAATAACTGTGTAAAGACAAACAGCATGACACAGGACAGATAATGCTGGCTAGTGTTATATTTTTCCATATAGTATGAACATTTCAAAAGCTTAAGAGATACTGCAATAATAGTAACATTAATATTAATAATAACAACAACAATAATAATAATAACAATAATAATAATGCAACCTTTGATTAACTACTAATGCTGCACTGACTTATTTGTCAATCCAATATAATTGTTCATGTAAAAAAACTAAACCAATTCAGCTAATAAGACATGATTTTATAAGTATTAAGGTATTTATTTAGATTCATTTACTAACACTGCACCCTGCTGTTAAATGAAGTCATGAACATGGTGCGCCACATAAAACTTGGAGAAAATGCAAAACTGAAGCAACAAGAAAAGAGCATTAATTTAAGAGATAAAACTAAGTAATGAGCAGATTTTTGTAATGCTCAACTTACTCTTGCATTACTGATGCTGCCTCTGCCCAGGAACCCAAAGCATCCTGGACATTTCTGTGTCTGTAATGGTATCCTGCCAGGTACATGAAAGGGTAGATGTGCTCGTTGTTGTAATATTTTTTAGCCGAGTCAACAGCCTGGAACAAAAAAAGATTAATTATGATGCTGCTCTCTTATAATGTTCTTTAGGAGTGGTAGCACACGAGTCTTCTTTATAAGAACCAAACTTGGAGGTTTATCTAAGCCTTATGTAAAATTATCATGACGTTACATTTGACGGTACAACATGATGTTATATTTTAGCATCAGTAGTAACACTTAAAATGTAAAATCATACATTTGGCATTTTATCATCCAGCTTCTTGAGGTCTCAACCTGGGAAGCTTTCAAGACATTTCTGTCTATGCTGGACACTTATTTGTTGCTTTTTATTCATTATTTGGTCCAAGTAATCCATTTTAAAAGTATTTTAAAGAAAATTTTAGTTTTCTAATAAAAAATAATATTAATAAATAATACTATTAATAATATTAAATAATACTATTAATAATATCAAGTAATATTAATATTTTGGCAAAATTATATGTGTTTCTTTTAACATATGTTGCACACATTAAAATATATACCTTCAGATGAAAAGATTATTAAGAGCATAAGAATTTTTTTTTTAATTTGTCTGTGCTCTTAGTTGAGCAGGTATTATGGAATAGCTGATTATTACATTTTTTGTTCTTCTTGTAATTTTCAATTGTTTAATATATTGTAGAAATGGACAACAAATTATTTTAAGTGGAACATGGCAATGGTTTTTATCTGCCCACAAACATGAATCTGACACAAACTAGAAATTCACATCACAACAATAATTATTAATTTTGTGGTATTGAATTTAGCATTATGCACAGACAGGCTGTATGCATTGCATGTCTGCAAATGTAATCACAGACCTTAAGATGAATAGACAGCGGATTTTCCTTGCCAGTCATAGGTTCCTGATCTTCAAGGTCAGCTAAAGTGCCCATTGCCATAGGATACCTTCAACACAACAAATAATAGAAAACAAAAGCAAGAGTGAGCCATCTACCATAAACAGATCAAACAAAATATATCCTTGCACAGATCTTGTATCTGCTTGACATTACTAACCTCTCCAAATCACCTCGATCGTACAACAGCCATAGTAGCCTCTGTAAAAGACAATGAAAGATGTCTTAACTTATAGGAAGAGATGATCCTAAATACTAGGAATATAGACATACATTTAGAGCAACATAAAATATTAACAGTGTAATATAATGATGAGAATCAATTATAATTATAATCCAATCACAGCAGACTGGGACCTGCCTGCTGGAGCTGAAGTAACTCTTTGCTGTCCGTGTGCAGATCTAGAGATGGGTTGATGGCACAAACCATGAACGCAACTTCCATATTCCTGTTACACTTCATATAAGAGCCTTTAAGATACAGCCAACTCTAAAGAACGAAGGAGAGAAAAACACTTTAGATCTGAAACTCAAATTAATAAACAGGTATTTTTAATAGTGTTGGATTGACAAGTAAAGGAAATTTATTTCTGGCAAATACTATCAAGTTGGTTGAGAGAATGCCCAAAACAAAGCTGTTATCGAAGGCAAATGAGAAGATAAACCATATGATGTGTTACACAAATACAAAAATAAACTTATATTTATTTTTTTATTTTTAAACAAAAATTTACTTATAATAAACTTATAATAAATAAATAAAGATAATTATCTTTATACTTCTGTATATTTACTTTTGTTTTGAACCTGTTAACGATTATCATTTCACAGGAGGAACACCTTTTAGTTATTTTCCTATTTATTTACTATTTTACCATTTACTATTTTTTTTATTTCATAGTTAAATTCTAAACTACTCTAAATTTCCAAAACTAATCAGTTTTGGAAAAAAGTGGTGGGGACATGTCCCACCCGTAAATTACGCCTATGGGCAAGAATAAAAGGTAAAAACAGTTTTCTTGAAGTATTTGAAATTGGAACCTAGAATCAATAAGAACCGGATCCGATAAAGAGGAATCGGAATAGCTAAAATGAAAACGATACCCAACCCTACTAGCATACTACTTTAATTATCACACTTATGGTAAACACAAGTAATAAGATCTTCTGTACCCTCTCACTGACTCCAGCACTGACAGTTTGACCTCTTCGGTCTTCGTTGCCCTTTCCGTGCCATGTGACCTCTGCCGTCTCATCCCCGTCCTTACCGAAAACCACCCACGCATGGTCTTCAGAGAGGGCAAGATGGACATCCTTTAGACCTAACACCTGACATGCCGCTACCACAGCAAACGCTACTCCTGAGCTGTCCAGCTTTGTGCCTACAAAAAGAAAAAAATGTTTAATTGGTAAACAAAGTTTCATTCAAAATAAATCACTAAGATTCTAAGACTTTTGTAAGGTTCTACCTGTGATCAGACTGAACAGGGACTGAATGTGTGCCCTGTCCTTGAAATACGACCGGCTGAGACTGTTCCAGATCACATCCGAGACCTTCTTCACCAGCTCACGGCTAGATCCTCCAGCAGGTCTGCGAAACTGCGACAGGTCCACAGCCCCGCGGATCTGAGCCGTGAAACGTTCATAGAGGGCAGATATGAGATTCAACTCCACGGTGGGAAAGCAGGAGTTAAAGCAGTCAGGTTTCAGAGGTTCAAAGCGAACCCCCGGAACATTGATGGGAACAACTCTGTTGACAGCCAGGAAGTGCTCTACAAAACCCAGCACAAGGGACAACAAGGCCAGGTCTGGCTCTGGGTTGCTAAGTTCAGACTGGAAAAGCTCCACGACACCATCAATTCTGCGGAGAGGGAAATGCTTCTTCTGTGCTGACCGAAGCCCCATGTTAAGCGTCGCGAAAAGGATCTCGGTCTTATGTTAGTTTCTATATTAAAAAAACAAGATGATTTAGTCAATGTAGAAGCATCAAATATAAACATTTCCCTGAAATTCATAACATTTCATTCATACTCTTTTGAATACAACCTACGCATTGACTTCAATGTGTGTGCCATGGTACTTGGATATCATGATAATGATTGATATCTATACATGCATAACATCATGTATTTACATTGTAACTAATATCTCTGAAACTGTACATGTAACAGAAAATACATTTTTAAATATAGAAGTTGTTACACATGTGACATATCGTACATTGCATTTAGGGGGATTCCGAAAAAACACGTGTAAGAAGATAACGATTTCGAATGTCAAAATTAAATTAAAGTAAAAAATATAACCCCAAAAATCTGACTTTAGCATGTAAGCTGGTTAGAATATGTATCTATATAAACAATATTACATCAAGTCTGCAATATAAAGCGTACACAGAGTATAATACATTGTTTCCCAACGTGAACTTTTGTCTCTGCGCGATAACGTCATCTTTACTCAACACAGCGTTGAAAGGGTGATTTAAGTGTTGGAAATCTGAGCTAACAAAACAACATTACAACAGAAGTCCAATACAAACCCATGTGCGTATGAGCGGACATCTGTGTAAAGCAGCTGCAGCTAGCTAGCTTAAACACCACCACTGCCGTTTTGGGGTGTTTTCACTTTAAACATTTTCCCACTTTACTTTCTACGTAACATAGGCTGACCTGATTTTATGCTTAAAACGTACCTTTCTTGCAACTATATCCACATGCTTTTGTTTTGCCCCTGTTTTTTTGCCGCGCAGTCAAAGGACAGACGCTCGGAAGAACAACAGATCCATAAACAATCAGTTCGCACTTCTGAACACTGAATTCATCTTGTTCATATTGTAACGACATCAGCGGCGTGAAAAGCACTTCCTGTTCTCTGCGTGCATTGTGGGGAATGTAGTCACCCATCGTTCCTATGTCTACAAAAGAATCAATATATCTCTCTGTCTCTGCCTTCTTAGCCGAATTCAATGGTTTGCGATCAGCATGAAGTACAAAAACATTATGTCTCTAGTTACTACACAGCTACGACTTATATTCATCGTCATAATAAGCAATCGTAAAATATGATATCCATTAATGATGCCTGCCTGTTATCAATCTACAGCCACTAGATGGCACTATAAGTAACATGTTATGGAAACAATGCAAGAAGGGTTGGAAACATGTGGAAACGTGTTGAAGTTGAGAGAAAAAAAAACGATACAGGTAGAGATCATTTAATGTACATATGTAAAAAAAAAAAGCATAATTGGGGAAATATGTGACCATGTCAGTGAAAACCAGGCTAAAGTCTCAAAATCAAATTATGAGATAACAAGCATCAAAGTTTGATTTCACCTATAAGTATCACTGTGATTTCAATTTTTCACATGTCATTGTTAAAGATATCAATGTTATATTTTCACAGAATGTTCCTTGCATTATGTAGGATGATTTTATACAGAAAACAGTAAATAACAAAAAAAGACTAGCTGGGTTTTCACAGGCACAGTCACATATATTACCTGTGCTCCAGGTCACAGTTCAAGTTCGAGATAGTAAAACACACTTAGGCCCACTACTTTCTATATTTTTTATTGTAATAAATTCATACAGATATACTTCAAAACACAGTTACAAAGATAAAAAATAATAATTGATAGATGTGGTTAAACAATTACGTGTTATGGTAAAATAAATATGCAATATAAATATCTGATTTGGTACATTTACATTTAATTCTATTACATAATTGATGTCTGCACAATTATTAAGCAAAAAAAGCAAAATCTATGACATAGTTTTAGACGGTTTATCATTCATAAAACTTATCCAGTCATAAAACTCAACAGGATTGAAGCAGTTCCTTATTTTGAAGAAAGACACTAAAACATCTACCTGGACTACCTGAACGTCAATTTTCTATGTAGGCATATGTGGATAAATGTCTTTGATGCATCAAAGATTTTTTCATTAACCTTGTTGTTATGAAGATAAAGGTAAAGTTGAAGAGAGAACATATAATGCTCATCCTTCATTTGAAGTATTTGTAGTATCGGTTGGCTCCTGGTTTAGTTGTTCAACTACAGACGAGTTAACAAAAGAAGCAAAATCATGTGCCAGTTTTAAACTACTCAAAAGCTTCTCCGGTGTCTTTCGATTTTTTTTATGAAAATGATCATACAAGTAGAATCTTGCACTGGTTTCTGTCACTGGATGCAATAAATCTAAGTGCTCTTATTTTCAGAGATTTTAGTGTTTTAGTTGTCCTTTCAAATAACAGCAGTTACCTCATACCCCAGTAAACACTTGCTTATTCCAAAAAATAAGAAAAACACAATCAACACCAGCAGCAATACTTTACTTTAGTTCTTAACTGCAAGAATTCGTCTTGTTTTGGTTTTGGATATAAAGTCACTGTCTACCATTGACTACAAAAATGCTTCCTTAGTGCTAGATGTGCATTGCTCTGTTTGTCCTTTGAAGGTGATAACATTCCAAGCCTGTCTACCACTTTCTACTCCAATCCTCATAAAATCTCTGGAAAGAGGTGACTTTTTATTTAGGGATTTAGGGTCCATTGACATCTTCTGGGTGACAAAGTCCCATTGTGCTTATCAGTACAAATGACAGGTGGTTATCCATGCTGCCTTGCCCACAAATTAATTTATATAGAAAGGTAGACATTTTTATTACGTAAAGATT
Source organism: Beaufortia kweichowensis (assembly GCA_019155185.1). NCBI lineage: Eukaryota > Metazoa > Chordata > Actinopteri > Cypriniformes > Gastromyzontidae > Beaufortia > Beaufortia kweichowensis. The sequence goes on along the minus strand of CM032794.1, from coordinate 21,433,269 downwards.
AGATGAAATGAATAAATGAATTAAATGAAAAGCAATTTCCTCACAAAAGGATTTCATTCATGGTGCTAAAGCATCTCCTCCATTGACATCCACACATAACAGCCTCTGTCGTCTTCTCTGCGTACTGCAGTGTTAGGCTTTTTGTTTTTAGCCATGATTGTAGGCTTAGCCTTTAGCAGCTTTTATATGTCTGTAGAAACATCAATAACCAAAAGAGGGCGCTGCTTAAACACAACATTTATTTGAGCTCATTTGAAATAAGAGTGCACAAATATAGCACAATATTGCTTTTCCTAAGTTAGTTTATTCTTATACAAAGGGAAATATGAATGTGATAACTATAGAAATTCAGATGACCATAATCGTAGGCGTGTTAATATGACTCTATTGATGTATTCAGATACATTTTAAACCTTAAGAAATAGGAGAAAACACAATATCAAAGCTTGCGCAAATTAACACTGTTATGTGGTTTAGCCCTTTAGGCAAAACATCGACCTCTAACCTTAATAAAACTCTCTCTCTCTCTCTCTCTCTCTCTCTCTCTCTCGCTCCCGTTCTCGTACCCGCCCTATTTCTTTTCCACCGCCCCCATCCACTGCAACACTTTGGCAGGTTCAACTAATGTGATTGTGCTCAGTTTCTCAGGCTCAAAGACGTTACTGCTTTGTAGGGAAATACTCGTTGAATCGGAAGAATTAAGAGTAATCCGCAGCACTGACCTCACGCAACGTCTTTCCACTACAAATATATTACAATAACAAGGCAAAATGTCAGATCCAATGACTCAGTCTTCTCAGATTTCGTCGTCGCAAGGCCTAAACGATGGACACTCTGCAAGGTCCAAAGACTCGGGGTATTCAGGTAAGAGAACCCGAAATATAATGCAACTGTACCATTGTGTTTAAACGCGAACTGATTCAGTGTAACTCAAATCATCGTGGATCAACATTTAAAGCGCTTTAAATGAAATTCCGGGGTGTTGTCACTTCAGTATTATGTAATGCTCATGCACTTTTTATTCCTCACGTACACTTTCCAGATCGCCTGTTTCACAAAGACATTGTTATGTGATTGTTGCTATACATTGCAGTTCTGTGTTCATACGATCTAGCCAGTATGGGGGCTTGACATGAACCTGTTCTCATCTACAGCCTTGAACTGACGTTTATTTTTAGAAAAAGTCCACAGAGAAATATGAGGACACATAATACCTATTTGAACCCGTTCTTAAATGGGCACATGATGCGGCTCAGTTCCTGTTCTGCACTGCGGATACATTCGAAACTGGAGGACGGTGTAAATGAAAGGATTCATCCCAGCTACATGACTCGACAAGAACACTCCCAGTACACTCAACGAATCTATCTACGCATGTTGCAGTATAGATGGCTTCGTTTGATATGTAACGAGATCTTATTCGCACTATATCCTTTTTGGCTTCAGAAAGGGTAAACAAACTCGCATCTCATCGTAAGAACACACAGAGCAATATAGTTTAGCCGTATTTACACGCTGCAAGTCATCGTGTGACATATCATGCTCTTTTGTTCGGTTCATATGTTCTTTGGGAAATCAACGGAGCGTGGTTTTGTTGACGAGGGTGATTCAGTGTTATGGGGAGGTAACACTAGACTTTCGGAATGTAGATCCCTGCGTATATGGACAGAAACAAAAAACATCGCTTTTAAGCCACACATTATGTTTTTAAATGTGTATTGTAAAAAAGGATAATGTGTTGTTGATGCGTTTCATCCTACCAAAACGTCACGTCACGTCATGGCGTACTCTTCTAAACGGCACGCGTCAGTTGGTCAATTTCAGCTTGGTGGACCTCTGGCCAGACAGACTTTGGGATGCCTGCTTGGATGTCATTGTTATAGTTTGCATTATGTTATCATGTCAGATCATGTAAAATGATGTTTACAAACATTGTAGCTAAATGTATCCATAGTTAATAAGTTTGGCTCTATTGGCAGGATCTCTAGATTGCTGTCAATTACTCAAATAAGTTTGACTCATCAGTATGCAAAAATCATTGACAGATATACACATAAAACAAGTCAAGCAAGCGTAGAAAGATTTCGTTGTAATGCATTAAATAAATGATAAACGACCAATTCAATTTATTTATTTATTTTTTTTTCAGAAAATTCTTAATTTGTACAGTTTATAACAAAATTAAAGCCACAAACGGCAATTATTTGTGTACAACCAGGTACAAGGGCTGTTTATTAAACTCACAAATAAAACAACCTTCAGAGGAGAGAGCCAGCATGCAGTATTATCCATCAATATCTGCTCAAGACAAGTATGTTTTTCCCTGGTAGTGATGACTTAGGGGGGGTTACAGTGTGTTATGATTAGCCTCTTATAACTGAATCCAGTGTGTTAATTGGAATCCAGAGAGCAGAGATTAATCTGGCAGCAACATGCACTGATGCGGGGTGAGCGGATGCAAGAACGGAGATGGCACATGCATATGGGAAGATGGAATGTGCTTGCTTTATATTATCCTGATCCCCCAAAAGTAAAACGGCTTAATTTCCTGGTATGAGTGGCCATATTCTATGAGTCATTGTAGATTTTTTACAATATGTACAAAAAGTTTGTAAAAATTAGCTGAAAATGAACACATTTTAAAAGTCGAGCAAAAAGAAAATTTGTTTAGCTTGTTAGGCAGACTGTCCATACCATACAGTTTATACAGTTTTAAGACAATTTGATGAACTTTGGGGCTACTACGATGACAAACAGATAATCTAAAGTGTTGGCTGCCATTATGTTATTGTCTTGGCTATTTACTATTTCTTCGCAATTTAATGTGACATGGGACTGCAGTTTACTCTAACAAAGTTTTAATGAACAACACAAACAGATACAAAAACACAAATACACTTAACATAAGAAAATATAGAAATATGCCGCAAGAACAGAAACGGAAGCGTTTCAAGTAGGGATGTCCCGATTAGGTTTTGATTTGCCCTCGAGTCCGAGTCATTTGATTATCTGACTGTCCGATCCCATCCGATAGTTCTATAATACATAAAAAAGAATTAAGAAGAGCTAAGAAACAGATCCAGGATGTTCCTTATTTTGATTTAATTCATTCATTCAACAACTCTGTTAACAAACAGAGCACTTCTGTGAGGTAGCTTGAACAATCAACATAAATAACATAAATTCTTCACTTTTGGACTTTAGTGCAACAGTAAATATAAAAAAGTCTAATATAAAAACAAATAGCACCCCAACTTAAAATACCCGGCAGGCATGTAAACAAATAAAAAAATAAAAGTGCCACAGTGTTTGCAAAGCCAGTAATGTGCTTTTAGGAACTGCACTCCTAACTCTTACTGCGCTGTGTGGAGTCAAGAGGTCTAACTCTGTGCCACATCATAACTATAGATGTTTTCAAAATAATGAGAACATGTCGGAGCCTGTGGCTGAGTGGACAGCGCTCCAGACATACACAGCACAACTGCGCTTCAGCGACGACGAGTTTGAATCCCGGCTCTGGCATCCTTTCCTATAAAAAAATAATGAGAATAAATATACATATATATCCGAGTCCTGATCGGGAGGTAATGTCCGATTCCGATCGAGTCTGAAACCATGTGATCGGCCCGATTTCCGATCACGTGATCGGATCGGGACATCCCTAGTTTCAAGAGGACCCCAAAACTGATGCACTGATTTGGGAAATTTTCCAAAGCCACATAAAAAACAGCATTCTTAATGACCACATCTGTAAAACGTAACTGTGAAGAAGATGGTTACTTTATTCAATTTGATACTGTCACAGTGCGCAAATTCAGTTGCATGGTTAAAGATTTGTTTGACTTGATTGTATTTGTCGTTAGAGTTTATCAAACTGTGTATGACTGACTCATGAACTGGGGAAAAGGCGTGTGTATTTGTTAGACCTTTGCTGTCTGAATGAGTGATGCAAGGCGTGTTACTTATTAAAAATAGTGTTGGGTGTGGTATGGGGAAGGAATGCTGGGTAGCAGGAGTACAGCCATAATTTGTGACTAGTAGAAAGTGTGACTAGATTGTCGAGGCTGCTGCGTTACGAGATCAACCTGTTCTGTGTTGTACTGTTCTCACCACTTGATTTTGGCACGCCCTGTTCTTTTAGAGATGCTGAAACTGATGATTCTGTTTGAATTACCTGGTGTTACCTTTACAGATTTTGGACAAATTTTATAATTGTTGGTTTTTCCAAATCACGTTTTGAAGTATGGCTGAAATCGGCTTCCTTAAACAGGTTACATAACGCATACCAATGGTGTATCACATGGGTGATTGTAAGTTCAGATATTGGAAAGTATGGGAAAGGTCATTAAAAATCCATGAGAAAATCCATGAGAAAATTCCACGGTGGAGTGGAAGTATTGTGGAAGTATAATTTTGCGAGTATTGTATTTGGGTATTGTTTACTATGCTGCTGTGCAATCAAGGAGTCTTTGTATTTGATAGTTCTGTGTGTATTGATGTATAATATCTTTTTTACTGTAGAAAAATCTTTTTAAGATATAAGGCTGCTATATCTATATAATTGTAAGTGTTTTAGGTGCTGTTACTGGACCTTTTTAATGATGCTGGCATTTTACTGCTTTGAATTGTCCTGTGGTTACAAACACTTTTAAAGATAAAGTATAAACTATAGGTTTTTCAGTAGTAGAATATTTCCCATGTTTTACTTACCCTTATGTGACTTGGAGATACTAAAACCTTGTATCCCCATATGTGGTCTTTTTTTTTTTCATAAATCATTACTGTTGGTCACCCTTTACGTCTGCATCTGGGTTTTGCAAATATTTAACCAATAACAAGTTTTCAAAAGATCTCCATTGGATCTTTAAACTGTCGGTAACACCTTACAACTCCACCCTGCCTCTATTGTGAATGAGGTGACAAAATTCCCTCATGTGCCCACATGGCTATAATAATTCTTATAACCTAAAAGTTGATGAAAACCTAATGCGGTTTACTGGAACATTATAGAAATAAATTATATGCTTTAGTTTACTACAATGAAAAAGCATTTTCTTATTAGGATTTTCTAAAAACATTGCGTTTATATTCTGGTCTTGCCTGTAGAATATGCTTTAATCAGGTATGTTGTTAAAAAATACAGCTTAAGTGGGTGTGAACAGAGCGGTTGTTATTATACTATTTATAAGGTATAGGCCTACTTGTGCCTATTTATACATCACAAAGACCTGTGTAGGCTGGTGGTGAGATGAGTGGAATCACCCTGAGATTTTTAAAACGTTTTTGAAACGTTTCCCTGAGATTAGTGGTTCCCCCCAGTGGGTGGAACTCATAAATTTAGAAAGACAATATAATTGGTCAGGTTTGCTGTCATTCGAAATGAATATCTCATTGATTTGCTGATGCTTGGTCCTATGTAATGTTATAGCTTTTCACAGCATCAGGCTGTGCAGCGCTGAGGAAATTGAACAGCCTGCTTTAATAACAAATCGACTTTTATGAAAAATAATATTAAAAGTTTTTAAATATTATTTTACCATAGTTTAGGAGATTATTTTGGAGATACAGGGTTTCCATCCAATAGCAACGATATTCTAGATCTTTCTGGTTCTTCCCTTACACATCGTTCAAAAAAGCAATCATATGACTCCAGTGGGTTAATAAATGTCTTATAAATAATATTTTGAGTTTGTTAGCTATTCCCTAATAGCGGTAGAAATATAAACCAGCTCGGAGACGATACCAGCTCGGTAATCTTCTTCAAATCGTACTAGATCTCACGTCTTGTGACTAGTTGTCATATGCATGTATTGTCATTTTCAACATTAGTGAACTGGTGCCATATTTGAACTTGTAACGGTGGTATCGTCTTTCTCCATTAATGTGATGCAACAATCACCAAGGAAGCTCAAAATATAGTTTTTCTTCACAAATGAACTTCAATGATGGATGCGCGTTTGGGATTTTCAAAAACTCAGACCCTATTTAATGGCAATACAAAACTCTTACTATAATTCCAGCTTTGTTTGGCTAAAGAAATCCATATACACTTAGGATGACGTGAGGGTGAGTAAATTATGGGCCGATCTTTATTTTTCTGTGAACTGGTTACTAGTGTCGGCTTTTGAGTTCTTTTTTCCAAGACGCTTGATGTAAAAGGTGCTTCGCTGGGCGTTTCACTAACATTTTCCCTTTTGAAATATAGAGTATAAGAAAGATACTGAGACTTTTCTTCTCATTCTTCTGTCCTATTTTATTTTTTCAGATTCCTTTTTTTCTTCGCCTGTATCTCTCATTCAGTCTCCTCAAGGCAAGTGTATAGCTCTTATACGATGCTCGCCTGCTTCTATACCTTTTCTCTTTTTCCCCATGCTCCTCTGTCATTTCTATTCTCTTTATTATGCTGTGTACCGCTGAGCTGTTGTGAGCTGATGATGCTCTCCATCCCTTTCACCAGTGACCCTCTCCTCCTATAAACCAGACTAGATGCCCTCAATGCATCTTCATTTGGAGTTACTCCTGTTTAAAGAAGAAAATAAAGAACACGGGTATCACAAAATTCATGAAAGCCAATAAGCTAGAAGCCAGTGTGTTTCTGTGGAATCTAAATGTTATTATCTATATAACTATAGGTGTATATATATATATATATATATATATATATATGGTGGTTTAACAAGGTTGCCTCAGATATTAAAAATTTGGTTTTCTTTAGGTCTCTACCAACTGCTAACATGATTTAGGTCATCATTACTGTGAGTCCATCTTAATCCCAAGATTGCCACTTTATTTTAGGCTAGCAGAAAAGTTCAAGTTCACTTTGTGTGAGAGCGAAATTCTAAAAATGGATCGGATTGATCTCCCTAAAGATTCTTGTCCCCGATGCCCCAGAACAAGCCATGTTTAGAGCTACAACCCCAACATGGTGCTGGTCCTGAAGGTAGAGTGACACTGGGGAGGGATCAATAACAGGACGCCTGCTTGGGGTTATACCCCATTGCTGATGCTATCAACTTTTCACCTGCTTTTTGAGACATTTTGCATGTTACCATTTTGCGTCTCTTACCACAGAGTAAGAGGAAATCAAAAATCTTCAGTCTTTATTTTGTTTGTTTGTTTGTTTTTTGTATTTTTGTTGTCTATTTAGTTTTAGGAAATTGCATTTAGGTTTGGGAAACATTAAGGGCCCACTAGTATAAGATCATAAATTGTTTAGAACAACTGTAGCCTTGTACAAAAATCTAGTGAGCTGCCTTGCTGTGTACAACCCACGTGTGTAGGAAGATTGTGCCACACAAATAGCACTCCGTCATGTAAAGTACAGGGGAGAATACGTTTATGATTCATTTCAACAGGGCTTGACTTTAATATTTTCTAGTAAGGACACATAAAAAACATTAAAAACGCTTGTTTGTAATATCAAACTGCCTTCTGGGATTGCCTTACCTGCTCAGGATACATGCTAATCCGCTAATATATTTTTTGCCAGCCTTTGTGTTATTTGTGCACTTATGGTGGCTTACAATGCTAAAAGACAGTGCAGCTCACTAGATTTTGGACAATGCTAGTATCTCAAAGAAACTAATATTGACAGTTGTTTTACAATTGTAGAACCCCGAATTTTGTTTTATTTGTTTGGAAACGTTTGAGAATATTTGCTCTTATTTGTAGTAGTTTGCTTTCATCCGTTTTAAATAAATGCACTTTACCACTTGGGGGACTTACAGTTGTCTGCTATGAACAACAAGAACTTAACCTAGAAAAGATGTAAGCATAACAGTGTAAACATTGGTTAAACGAAACTATATCATGTGAGTTGAAGGGTTCTCGTTTAACTGTCAGCTAGATTTTGATTTGTATTTTTGTTGTCCAAAGCTATAGAAATTGCCATACTTTTAATCATTTCTAGGTTTAGAGCAAAATCCACACCACTAAGGCAAGACTGAAAATATAATGTAATTCTAGTTAGGAACACCATACAGTGTAAAATGTTAATTATCAAGATTTACATTTCAGCATGTCAATCTTACACTGCTGTAAGCTCTTTAAAGTCTAATTGTGTCATCTACACTATAATTTGATTTCTTGATCTTTTTCTTCTGGATGGTTTGAATCAACTGATAAAATATAACTCACATTAACAGTGCTTTATAAATGGCTTTTTTGTAGTTCTTTTAAGGGTATTGCGTGGTTCTTGTTTGTTTGTTTTTGTTTGTTTCGAGGGGTGTTGTTAATCAATTATCTGATGTTATTTGTTCTGTACAACTCTAAATTTGCTGTATAGAAATGATACATTAAGAACCATCTTTTGTGTGTGTCATGAAGATTCCTCAATGGCATAAGCACATTTTCGAGCTAGCATGCAGGCATCTCCATCCATTAGAATGTGGGCCTGTGCAGTGCATGCATGACTGCTTTAGCTTTAATTAGATGGATGCAAGTAACTAACTAAGCATCTTGGGAATGCTCCATAAAATACCAATGTAGCAATCGATTGCTAAAGCTTTTTGGACCATTGACTCCAAAATGTTACAATTTGAATTCTCTCAAAACTATTTAAACACGAGCTTCAGATATGGTCCCATGCTTTAGCATATCTAAGTTAAGGTAGAGTATGCCTGTACTTTATTTCCAACCCACCTTTTCTTCCTCTTTCCTGCTGCTTGACCGGTGCAGAAAAAAATGTGGTATTGGGCTCTGACAAGCCTCCAGAGAATGCAGCCACATCTCTTCACTTTCCTTCTCTGCAAAGTTCCCTTTCTCCAGTTGCTTATGGAAATGAATCTTCAGGATTACCTGATACTTTGAAAGAGAAATTGGAGGTTTGTGATTCATCATTTGGATCTCAAAAGCAGGATATGCCTATAAAGACTTCCCCAGTGTCCGAGAGAATTAAAGCACTCGAAGCTCTAGCAGCAAAGCAGAATGATTTTGACAGGAATAGTTTTAAAGAGCGGCACCATGAGAAGTCTCCTACTGAATCACAGGGAATTTCCTCCAACGTGTCTTTTCAAAAAAAGCCAACTGAGCAGGATTCACCAGAATCACCCTTTGAGGTGCTTGGTGAGGCAAGGTGTGGAAGTGACCCTGAGGACACTGTTGACTGGATAGGGGATCACTTACCTCCAGCACCAGATTTCAACATAGAAGATGCTGATACTGATAAAGCAAAAGACTCTCCTTTGGTGCCAGAAAGTCCATCCGAAGTGTTAAAAGCATCCAATGTTGACACACCAGAAATTCCTAACGTTTTTGCTGGAGTTCCTGATCAGTTCATGGACAGTCCCGTCAAAGTGTCTAAAACAAATGATGATTACAGTAAGCAACCAGAACAAGAGAGTATTGATGAAGAATCAGAATTTGACCTAAGCTTTTTACCTACAGCTTATATGTGGGAGAAACAAGAAAAATCCAATGTGGACACTGAGAGTTATCAAATATTCCCAGACAATCAAGGGCTTCCCCCTCCCCTTGCACCTCCTGCAGAATTTGAGTCTCCATCATCCCCAGCATTCCAAGAGATAAACACTAATTCTCTGCATTTCAGCATCTCAAAGGGAAGCTTAGAGCCTGCTGAAATACTAGATGTAGACAGCTCTGGGGAGTCAGATGATACAGTGATTGAGGAGGCTGGTAGCATCCCAGCAATAGGAAACGATAACCTTGAAGCTGAATTTCTTAAGGAAGTGACGACAGTGCCAAAACAAGAAAAACAGCCAATTCAGGTGCCCATTATTAATGTAATTGAGACAGAGGAACAGGTTCTGAGTGATGAGGAAGAACTGCTGGATTTAGGAGAAGAGGATGAGATAAAGTATCCGATTATACAATATGACGACCAAGAGTCAACAGAGCAGCGTAATGACTGTTCAGAAGTTCCAGAACCTGTATCTGTGGAAACTCAACAGAAGGAGAATCAATCTCATCCTGAAATTTCTTGTAAGACTGAATTGGATGCAGAATACTCTCCTCAACATGTGATGATTGAAGATGATCATGAAAGTGGCATTTTCCTTCAGTCTTCTCCTGACTCAGGAGGTCTGAATTTAGATGAGTCTGAAGTTCATTTGCCTGTGTCCCAGAATTCAGTGTCCTTTGAACCCCGTAAGGAGCCTGAAAAACCTTCTCAAATACTTTCTGACATTCCTCTTAATAACAGCTATCCCCCAAGTGAATCCAGTGATGTAGAGAGTTACATAGATCATTACGCCAGTGAGGAACTTGCTTTAAAAGACCAGCTTGATACAGATTATTTTAAAGAGGACAAACCTGTACTCTCAAAGTCCAGCTGCCCTGAGGACAACCAAAATGCCAGTACAGTAGTTAACAAATCTTTTGAGGAAAACATTAGTGAGGATTATGACGAGAGACCCAATGAACATAATCTGGACTGTCAATCAGAACCTGCGGTCTCTCTGTCTGACCCTTCAGATGATGTTCATGATAATATTGAGACTGTTCTCATTCAAAGCAAATTGCCCAGTGTTGATTTACAAGATCAGAAGGAAGCAGGGGAAGCCGAGTGTTTTAGCCTGCAGGTGCAGGAGGAGTTACCAATCCAGTCCATTGACCGACAACTCCCAGATCAAGAGAACACACCTACATTGTTCCCCTGCTTCCACAATGAGCAGACTGGCCAAATCAGTGAGTCAATTCCATGTCAAGTGACAAGTGATCTTGCTGAAGAAGCCGTGATAACAAACTCTAAACCAGAAGTTCTGGCACCCAAAGATGTTTTAGATAGACCAGATTCTCCAGAGGCCATGAGTGATACAGAGAATGTCGAACCTGAATGTTCAGTAACAACTGCAACAGATAGTTTTGTGGAGTTTATGAGGGAGTGTCTTAAGTCAAGGCAGGATGAGGAGTCTGAGGGCCCCAATCATGTAACTACAGACCAGAATCCTAAGTTTGAAGCTCCTATATCCACTCAGTCCTCCCCAGCAATGATTATGGACCTTGAGCAGGAGCACCTTACAATTTCTGCTTTAAAAAAGCTTGGAAGCAGCCAAGAACAAGAAAATGAGGATTCTCCCACAATGGACACTGTCTTAAAACCCAGTGAAGAAGCACCTCTTCCAATGCTCAATCCTGAGTCTTCAGTCACCTCATCTTCCACACCTCAAACTCTTTCCAATAAGTATCAGCCTGATGCCTTACTTCCCAATGAGATAGACCCAGTTGACATTTGGGTGGCAGAAGCATACCACCTTGCAGAGCATGTTTTGACAGCAATACTAACCCACCTGACAGGTAACTTTTCTTTGTTCTTGACAAAAGCCTGCTAACCATGCACACAAAGAACACTTAGACACCAGACTTTACTTACCGCTTTAACTTTAATTCAGTACTAATATTTTCTGTAGTACGTGTTCAACCATTGGTGGTGTTAACTAAACAAGCTATAGACTATTGGAGATCATGGCTGAACAGCTTTAATATGAATGAACTTTAAGGCTAGCATAAAATAAAACATTTTATAAGACATTTCTCATGACCAGGGACCACTGATGTATAATAAAGAACTGGATTGCGCTTGCGATCATAACATTGAAGCCACCGTGCCGCAATGTTGGTGTGCCCAAACATTCTATTGATTTAATAGGAGGATATCAGACATTAATGATAAAAAGTATATTTTTCTGTCTCTGTTTTTGTATCAGAAGTCTTGCTTGTAAAACAGTAAGTGTTGCATTCACATTTATACATCAGATCAGTGAATGAGCAATTTCATGGACAGTTCTCAACATACATATTACACATCCTGATTCTAAAATCAGAAATACAGATTTATGCTTTAATATTTACAGTAACCATAAAATATTTGCAGTAAAAATGTATATAAAAATGTATATATACATTTAAAAATGTTTTCTTTGATTATGGTACTTTAAGGTCTGATTGGTTAACGCTACAAGAGCTTGCAGTTAATAGTCAAGACCAGTCACCAGAGCACTATTTGACTTAGCGCATAGTGATGTCTGGTTTCACCTTTTATGAGGTAGATGAAAGACAGGCAAAAACAGAATGTGCAGCGCCAAGTTATCATAAAGATCTACCACAAGTTTAATACAATATCATCTCACATTTAAAGGGGTCATGAATTGAGAAATCAACTTGAACTTGAGCTTTTGATATATAAGAGGTCATCGTACTAAAAGAAGATCCTGTAAGTTTCAGAACTGAAAACGTCCTTGTTATGTCCTTGTTACTTTTATTGACACCAGGCCCAAGTCTTCAATGTGGCACTCCCATAAAAACCGATCGTCTTACGAGGCAGCCTCAAAACCATGGAAGAAACTAGCTTCTTTCTTATTGATTTAGATGTTTTTGAATGTAAAAACCACACAACGTCATAAGTGGACCTCAGACAACAGTATAAAATGATAAAAAAGCCAATTAGGCCGAAGCAGATAATATAGCATCTAGCATATATAACATAGCTAGTCTTTGTATGTTTATGCAAATATTGATTCTTATATTCTGTATTTATTTATTTACAGAGCCCCGTTTACAGTGAAGTGTTTTTGTGTACTATTACAGCTGAGTAACTTGGTAAAATATGGAAAAACGTGTTCTTTAGTTTGAAAACAATATGCATTAAATCAATTGATGATTGACAATTTTGATTGTTTGTTCATGATTGATTGTTTTTTTTTTTCTATGGTGGTTAGGTGGAAAGACGAGTTTTATCAAAAGTGATTAAAGCTTATTGGTAGCACTTTATTTTACAGTACACATACATTCCAGGTACATATATAGTACATGGAAGATTTAATTTCTTAATTTATTTTGAAAATGTTCAAAATCTGTTAGAATGTAAATTTTCAGCTCTTTATTGTCAAAGAATCTATATATTAAGTAGTAATACGTCCCATTCCTTGATTAAATAGGAATAAGATGTCGAATTTTGTATAATGCAACACGGATAATAGTTTTGTTTGCATGTCTTTTTACATGCATGTTGTCTTGTATTAGTTACCAGACAGTGTTGTAGTCAAAAAGGGTTATTATACATATCTGGAGCAAATATATTGCCTTGTTGTTGTTGTCCTTTACTCGTGATTGTCACTTGGTATTCTGGCTGTCAGTCAATTAAAACAGCTGACTCAGTGGTGTGAAAGTTTGTTTCAGTGTTCAGTAGGTTTGGCAGAGCTCCAGGTAGTATACAGTTGTGTAAAATGTAGCATATGTATTCGTCACATTAATTTATTTGTATTTATTTGTAAGTTTTTCTTCATAATGTATTAGCCTAATATCTTTGGGACTTGGTGGAAGCTGCAAGTGGAAACATTTTAGACACACTGGAATGGTCTTTAGTGCTTAAATATGTCCAGTAGCCTTTAAATAACTGACCTCATTAGACTTTCATTCCATGAAAATAGGGTCACACGCTTTACATTTCTGAATGTACAATGAACATGAGAAATTACAGCAGTTTTTAGTTGAAATACTCACACGTGGGTGGGATGGTTTGTTTTAATGCAGGACTTTTAAATGATTCGGACACACTGGACTTGCACGAGCACATTAGATGGTGCATGTTGCTTTAAGAGCTCAGTGGTGCAAACACTAAAAGGAGGCCAATGCGGCTCAGCAGCCACTGGGACATGCTGAATGATAACCAAAGAGTGTCCACAGCTTAGGCTGCCTCCTTGTGGTTAAGCATACTGGGAGAGACCCAGACCCCTGCAGTGAGAAGGAAGGAAACCCCTCACATTCACTTAAAGCTGGCCCCGGAGGGATGAAAACAATGGTGCTTTCTCACGCTATGAATCAGGCTTTTGAATTAAAAAGTAATGCGAACTTGTCAGAAATTTCTGCACATTCTCCACTCTTTGCGTGATTTTGTTAATAAAAGTGTAGTACTATCAGGTCCATTAAACGCATTGCAAAATGTTTCAACCATCCTGCACAGTTTTGTAAAAATCATTTTAGTTTGTATTTGGAAAAAAGTTGTGATTATTATGCACAGTTTTTACAGTAGGGTACTAATCAAGTCTAAGCAAATTGTGAGATGGCACTCAAGATGTTGTTTGGAACATCCTGCTGGAATAATTTGGGTCTTAAGGCTTTGTCAGTGGTTGCTAGGGTGTTCTGGATGGTTGCTATGGTATTGCTAGGCAGTTCCTAGAATGTTTGCGTGGTTGCAGGGGTGTTGCTATGTGGTTGCTAGGGTATTACTAGGGAGTTGCTAAGGTATTCTGGGTGGTTACTTGGGTGTTGTGAGTGGTTGCTTGAGTGTTTCTAGACAGTTGCTAAGGTACTCTGGATGGCTGCTAGGGTGTTGCTAGGTGGTTCCTAGGGTGCTACTAGTCAGTTGCTAAGGTGTTCTGGGAGATTGCTAGGTTGATATGGTGTTGTTAGTTGTCTTAGATGGTCACTGTTCGGTTTTTAGCATGTTCAAAGCATGTTTTAACACTTAGCTAATCTTTTTAGCATGTAGCTATTTACTGCTAGGGTGTGTAGCATGTTGGATGTGAGCCAAACCCCATGTCTAGCGACCATGTGCGACAAAATCAAACTTTTTTGCTTCGTCAGAATTCTTGTGACATGAATCTCATCTTATTTTTATCTTTATCTATAAAATTTTCCCACTGTCCTTTTTTTTTTGAAGAAACAACTTTTTCGAACATAGACCATTAATCTGATCTGCACAAAACTTGGCATGCATCATCCCCAGACCAGACAAAATGTTATTAAAATAATTTAGATGGGTTGATGTAGCAGATATGATTTTTATATATTTTTTAAAAAGTTCAAGCTCAGAAACCTTTTGAAAAAAACTTTTGATAAGAGGGGAATGGCCAGCAACGTTTCAATGCTCAATCGTTTCAACTCCTAGATGAAGGTTGTAATTCCTTATTTTTGTCCTATTTGGCAGACACTTTAATCCAAAGCGATTTACAGTGCATTATACTATACTTTCTTATGAGTATGTGCAGTCCCTGGGCTTGAACCCATGACCTTGGCGTTGCAAGTGTCATGCTCTTACCAACTAAACTATAGGGAATGTATTTATTAATTTATAATTTGTATACATTTCAGATAAGTTTCTAATCATAATAAGGCTACAGCACTAAAAAAAACTTTTAAAAAACATGAAAAATGTATATACAGTATATAGGCAATATATATGTAGTGTGTCTGAAATATAGACAGTTACAGTAGGTTTATTCATGTAGTCTTGCCACTCTCCCTTTTTAAAAACTCTGGGCTCCCCATTTTCAGAATCGCTGTATTGAGGTGGTTAACAAAGACAAACCAACCATAGTTGCATTATGTAACCACAGCCGTATAGAAAATACAATACTGTGTTATTTATGACGTAATGTCAGATGACTCTAACGAAACCCTCTACGGTTAAAAATGTGGGATTATAACATGATTAATAACTAATTGTAAATCATTTAAAATAATTCGATTTTAATTTCATCAAGTCCTCAAGGGTTTTTATACACTCTTTCTGTCATGCAGTGAATGAGCTGGTACACTGGCGGGACCCTAAGAAGTCGGGTGTGGTGTTCGGCGTGTCGCTGCTCTTGCTGCTGTCTCTGGCGGCGTTTAGCGTGATCAGCGTCATCTCCTACCTGCTTTTGGCCCTGCTCTGTGTCACCATCTCTTTCCGCATTTACAAGTCTGTCATCCAGGCAGTCCAGAAGTCTAGTGATGGACACCCCTTCAAGTAAGAGTTCTCTATGTTGCCTTTTTAATCAACATTCAAATTTTACGTTCAAATTTTTTTTATGCACAGCCTTAAAATTTAAATGGATTTTAAGTGGGCTGTCAGTGTTTTAACAATTATTGATTAAAATATTGGTCTTCAAGTCCTTGAAGTGTGTGGATTTTATGGTATCGTTCTTAACGTTTATAGAGATTAATGTTAGATATTCCCTTTCATCTCATATCGCAGTTACATAACATTGTAGAATATTATTTATTATCATTGCCAGTATTAACATTATACTTAAAAGAATACCATGGTGTTAACCAGAAACCTATTATATTATCAGTGAAAATGGTACTACTGTCAATTTGAGTCATCAGGAAACTGAGCATGTCATACTCTTGAAAGTGATAGTTTATCCAAAAATACAAATTCTTTAATTATTTACTCACCCTCATGTCATATCAAACCTATATGACTTTCTTGTTTCAGCAGAACACAGAAGAAGATATTTTGCAAAATGCTGGTTACCGGCACTCATTCACTTTCATAGTATAGACACAAGGTACAATGGAAGTCAATGGGTGCCGGTAACCAGTGTTTTGCAAAATAAAAGAATCACAAAAGAAAGAATCATATACAGGGTTTGAATGACATAAGGGTGAAAAAAATTATGACATCATTTTTATTTGTGGGTGAACTATCCCTTTAAATAATTGTTGGTTTCAAGTACAGTACTACTCAAATTTGTTCAGGTATTCAGTGGTAGGGATAATTTGGTTGACCCATGTGCCTGTGACAGGGCTTTGATGGAAAAAGATGTTACCTTGCCCCCTGACACCTTCCGCAAGCATGTGGACAACTGTCTGACCCATGTCAACTGTGTGCTAAAGAAGATGAGCCGTCTGTTTCTTGTTGAGGATCTGGTGGATTCCCTGAAGGTCAGTGCTGGTCCAGCAATTATGATGATTAAGATTTATTGTATGTCTATGTGTATACAGCCATTTAAAGTTATTCTTAAGAGAGATCCTGTTTGCTGATTTTTTTTTCCCTTTTGCTATATTTGATGCCTCCATGTAGAGATAAGATAATAGAGAAACAATAAGCTCTGATTCAAATTTAAAGGTTTAGTAAATTGTGTTTAAAGGATTTGTGGTGATGTAGATGTCATAAAATGTCATGTGATCCACCTTTAGCTGGCAGTGGTAATGTGGCTGCTCACTTACGTTGGAGCCGTCTTCAATGGCATCACCATCCTCATTCTTGGTAAGCTTATTGACCTATTGACATAATATAATTGCATTTTAAGAACAAAAGTTTTTTAGTTCAGTTATTATTCTCTTCTCATCTCATTGAGAGTAATTCCAGAATTTATAATAAGAATGGTTATCATTATCATCATATTCTTTTTCCCACAGCGGATATCCTTCTCTTTAGTGTACCACCCATCTATGAGAGGAACAAGGTTTGATTTTTATCATATTCATGCAATGCAAAAACTGCATTAATTTTGTATACAATTTTGTCTTGTATACTTTTACTACTATAAATAGGTTACTCCTGTTATTTTTCTGTTTTCTTTTATAATGGTAAAAGGACATATAGTTTTATTTCATGCAAGTTGTAAAGTGATCATAGGGTACTTATGTAAGTTCTGTCAAGATCTTATTATTTTGGTAGAACATAAATTCTTATATAGCACAACAACAGATTATTAATTCAGTTTTCTCTTGTAAACTTTACCAAACTAAATACGGTGCTAATTAAGATTATTTTAAGCTATAATGATGCGTGCATAACTGCGAACTGTCCTTTTTATTTTTGTGGTGCAGAGGGCTATGCAGTGACCTCAAAACTGCAGTAACCCAGTTTAAAATATCTTCACAGTAGGAAAATTTAAAGTTTACAGCACTGGTCTTTTATTTATCTGATACTTTATTTGTGAATTAAACACAACTTGTCCTGCATGATTTGTGCTATAAACATTAATAATGAACTTCATGAAATAATGTACAATTAGGTTTCACAAAGTAAATCCCCTACACTTGAAACAGTGGCCTGAGCCATTTGTAGAAGAAACATTCAAGTAAAATGTATTTAAAATAAAAAAGAAATAAATGAGAGAATATGAAAACTTTGTCAAGCAATCACATAGTATCGTTTAATAATACTTGACCTTAGCTTTGGCAACCTTGTGCTAAACTGTCAATGCTTGCATTAGTGAGCAAATGAGGTTTTTTCATCATCTAATATTAGTTTTTTTTTTGTATAACCTCATTTTGATTTCTCCACAGACCCAGATTGATCATTACATTGACATAGCACGCACTCAAATCAACACTACAGTTGCCAAGTAAGTATCAGTTGTATGCTTTTCACATGTAAAATCTCTTCACAAATTAGCAGGGGTTAAGAGATAACCCTGGGTATTTGCAATCTGACGTTTCACACTGTACATTACTAAAACCCTGGGTTAACGTTTTTCGTTTGCATGTTTGTGTGATCGGATAAATACAGCAGTGTCAGGCGTTTGAATAAGGACAGTGTGAAACATGCCTATAATGGAGGACACTTGATTCTATTGATTCTGATTCTTTTTCTCCCCAACTCTCTCCATCAGGCTAAAAGAGAAGCTCCCAGGATCAATGAAGCGCAGTAAAGCAGAATGATTCTTCTCTCCCATCCCTTGATGCCATGTTTACCATCCTTCTATCTTTAGCCACCCCCCTTTTTTCTTGGCCCTGCCCCTTTCGCCCCGCCCTCTTTAAACTCACCTCTTAAAACAACAGTCTGCACTGAACCAGCTAGTATGCAAAGTATCTAAAAAGCTTCTTGATACTCAATGTTAACTCAGCAGCATTATTACAGACATTAGGGGAAGAAGCTTATGGCTCCAGAAGCTGGTGTCTTCAACACAGGAAGTGATATAATACTGCAGCTGGATGCCTGTTATGACAGCCAGAGTAGGGATGGGTTTGTGAACTAGACTGACCTGGTTTTATGTGTTGGTTTGGTAGCGATGAATAAAAACATGTTGTTTGACTTAAAGCAAATGTCTATACTTTTAAAATAAACATTTCACTGAAATGCAACCGAAAAAAAAAAATTGAGCTTCAAAAAACAAACGGCAATAAAAGTTGACAACTTGAAAACATTCTGCGCCATATTTGTTCCCCCTCTTTTGAGTTCTTCTAAAAATGAATATGTTTTTATTCCATTTGGATTGCACTGAACATTACTAGATTCGTACACAACGGATGTGGACGCTAACCGTGGTGATAACTTGGTCTAGTTCGCTATCCTACCCGTTACTGGCAACGTTCTTAATTTTGTGTATGTATATGTAATAAGGATACAACAGGCTCTTTGCTGTTAAGTAGTTAGTGATGCTTTTTACATTTAATACACAAATATATAGATCTTATATTTGTCTTTCTCACTTATCTTGCACTCAGTTGTCTAAGTTAAATTAATATGTAAATGTTATAATGAAAAAGTTGTTAACTGTATGCTGATTAGGAAAGTTGCTTTATGCCTGACATTGACTTTACAACAATAAATATAACAATATATATTAATATCCGTAAGCTTTTATAAATAGAATTCAAAGCATCAGAATGTCAATATGAAGCTGCCCCACTGGTCAAGAGAGCATCATTACCATGTAGGACACAGAAGTTTAAATATGTGTTGTTGGTTTTTTATTTGCATTTTTCTTTCAATGCTGCAAAGAACTTAAGCTGTGCTATTGTAGTGGTATGTGGTAAAAACTAAGATCTCTGCAAACACAGTTGGCTTTGTAGAAGGACATGTAATGGTAAAATATGGTACAGCAAAATGTAGTGCCGGTCTACTCAAAGTCTACATCGATTGCTGTTTTACAGTATGACACTGAATGGAATACCGTATTACTAATTGTTGCTTTTATATTGTTAATGTAAAATAGATGCTTTTATTACTATATAATCTTTCGGCTCATAAATGTTTCGGCTGATGCTGTTGGAAGCGTCTTGTTACCACAGAGGAATTGTTCACAGATATACTCTTATTATACTTTCAATTTTGTTTGTTGGTATTAGGACCCCTTTCTGACATCATTGAATTTGTTCATGTCATGTTTTTGTTTCTGAACTCTATTTTGTGTTCTGTTGACATTAACACAAAACGTTCTCATTGTGTTGCCTAGCATGTTTTACAGGTGCATTCACAGGTATTGCTTTTGAAGAATTGATCAGGCTCTGCCATTCTTTCTTTTCATTAAAGGGTAAATTAGGAGAAGTCTAGTCTAGATTTTGGGTCTCAGTATCTGCTTTTTCCTCTTTTGAGGTTGTTTAAATGAAATATTTGGGTTTGTTTTGTTTTTAACTTATTACTGTAGTTCTTTGGCATGGTTGCCCTTTCTTTCCTGTGTTTATCGGTTTCTCTTTAAAAGGATGATTGTTTTTGCTTATGACTATTTCTGTGTTAATTAAAAACTAACAAACTGATGTTAGTCATCTTTTAAGTTAATATATGGATGCGTTTTCAAAGGCAAAAGATGCAAACAGGAAAACTTGTGGTCCCTGTAATTATGTCGAAGTGAACTAAATAAAAATGCCAAAAGCATGTGGAGTAAGCTTGCTTTTCTCCTCCTTTACAACAAAAATGTATTTAAATGGTAAAAGATTTGAATATCTACTACAAAAAGATGCAACAGGTAAAGTAAACATCTGAGAAAGGTGGTTAAAAACTGAAATGAACACCTGAAAAATACATTTTGTGAATAATTGCTAGATGTCTAATCACAACACAATCGGGTATCACAATCTGGTAGCATTTATACATTTCACAAACACCCAAACATTCACATTAAGTACTACGTTAAACGTTTTTTTTACACTAAAATGAACATATACATTTTGGCTATTTACTACAAGACTGTAGTACCAGGGTTGATGTTAAAATCCTTACATTTAATACTGTAAAGACAGGTGTTTAAAAAGTGTGGTCGAGTTAAACCTCTGGAGAACATCATAAAATGGGAGACTGCAATGCCTGGAGGATCCACCGTCACATCGGATGAATTTGAACGCTGGAGCTCAAAAGAAGTAAACAGGTTTTGTATTATAGCACTGTGGTGTGTTTAATATGTAATATTATAAATGAACGTTTGTTATTCTTATCTATATTAATTACTTATTCCAGAATCATTCCTGAATTCATTGATATATATATATATATATATCAATGAATTCAGGAATGATTCTGGAATAAGTAATATAATATATATATATATATATATATATATATATATATATATATAATATATATATTTATATATATATTTATTTATATAAAATTAACCATGGTTTTATTATGGAGATATGGATATATGGATATATATATATATATATATCAATGATATCAGGAATATAGTAATTCATATATATATATATATATATATATATATATATATATATATATATATATATATATATATTCATTATATATATATATATATATATATATAGCAATGATTCAGTAATAAGTATATATATCCATAATAAAACCATGGTTAATTTTACAAAACAAATATCAAAAGTAATATTTTATACTGGTCTGCAACACTAAGCTATGATAAAAAGCTTTAAAGATAAAAAGTTTTTTGTTGTAATCTTTTAATTTTGAAGCATTGGCTCAACGCAGCTAAGATATCTCGATAACAAATTTTGTTCAGGCATTTAAACTAGCTACCAGGTCCTGGGGGGACCAATTTTCTTGTGGGACTCGATTTTACATGACAACTTATCAATTAGTGACAGACAGCACTGGAATAATTTGGCGAATGAGACTTTAAAACGACCGATTCCCCTAAACAGTGTCCTGACTACTAAACAAGGCAGCTGATTGAGACGCACCCTTAGATGACCAGTCCGGAACCAATGTGAATGTAAACTTCTTTACATTGTTTCAGTGGGGAAGCAGATCTTCTAGAACTAGGAAACCATGCCGGTGTCTGCTTGAAGGAGACTTGACAGCAGAATGGGATGGAAAAGGGTTAAGTGATCGTAAGTAACGTAGCGTTGATTTCAGATAATAACCTGCAGTATGAAATTGATACTATTAATACATAATACAAATATAAAGACACGGGAAGAAAGATTTAGAAGTTTCAGAATGTACAGTAGATACTTTGACGTATAATACAGTATTCTCAATATGCATAGAACTAAGACATTATATAGAAAGTGTACGTACCGTGCCAATAAGCAGGTACAAACAGTAGTAGTAATAATAATAGTAATTTAATAATAATAGTTATTATAACAGTTATTAGTAATGAGCGTAATGGAATTAAACATGATACGATGTGTTGAGTAACACATTTATTGGTAGCAGGAAGCAAAATAAAATGAACAATAAACATGCAAATAGTGAAGTATGTGTGAAACTCAGACAAAGAATTATGCATTCTATAATCTGCACATCTTTTGTAAAGTTCAGATAACATTTGGCCTGCATATGTATGGATGGTGTAAAGTTTAGGCACTTAATGACTGTAAACCATTACATTAAAGGGATAGTTTACCCAAAAATAAAAATGATTTTATTGTTTACTCACCATCATGTCAAACCTGTATGACTTTCTTGCTTCATTAAAACACAGAAGAAGATATTTTGCAAAACGCTGGTTACAGGCACTCATTCACTTTCCTAGTATAGACACAAGGTACAATGGAAGTCAATGGGTGCCGGTAACCAGCGCTTTGCTAAATATCTTTTGTGTTCCACAAAAGAAAGAATCATATACAGGGTTTGAATGACATAAGGGTGAAAAATTATAACATTATTTTTATTTGTGGGTAAACTATCCCTTTAAGGGATTATTTACCATTTTTTTACATGAATCTTAATGCTTATTGCTTGTTTGTTTGCCTGGACTGTTATTTTATAGGGTTTGTTGTGATGTGGTAATCATGAACGCCTGTCATCACCTGTTACGGATACAGTGCGTTAATTGCATTTCACGTTTCTTCACACCTGCCCGGAGCGTGATTCTGCCCCATAGACAGCAACACCTCCACCAGCAGACCGCTGGATTACAGCAAAGATATGGCCAGGTACCTGCTTATGTTTATTTTTAAGATGTTGCATTATCCTTTAAATATTAGTGGACATCTTTGGATTCTGTTTTATTTCTTCAATCATTTTAGGTGCTGAGGTCATTTCATTGCAGTGCAGTGTGTTCCACATTTCAACAAGACCATAAAGAGCTTAAAGAGGCGGTGGAACATGGCACACCGAATAAAGACAAAACATTGATAGCACATGAAGATGTATTTGAGCGTGCCGCTAAGGACTCAAAAACAAAGTCTAATTTCAACCGGGTCGTGGATGTTTTTAACAAGAATGACATTCGACGACGGGGCCATGTGGAGTTTATCTATGCTGCCCTCAAGAAGATGCCAGAATTTGGAGTAGAACAAGACATCACTGTTTACAACAAACTCCTAAATGTGTTTCCTAAAGAAGTGTTTGTACCACGAAACTTTATACAAAGGATGTTCAACCACTATCCAAGGCAGCAAGAGTGTGGAGTGCAACTGCTGGAGCAGATGGAGAATTATGGTGTGTGTGTGTAAAGGAAATAAAGACATTGTATTAATGGAAAATTCTATTGTCACTTATCTGTTTGTCTCAATTTTAACAGGTATCATGCCCAATGTAGAGACCAAGGTTTTGCTGGCTCAAATATTCGGGGAAAAGAGCCATCCTATGAGAAAGTTCCAGCGTATCATGTATTGGTTTCCAAAATTCAAGCATACAAACCCCTACCCCATCCCACATGTACTTCCTAGTGACCCAATGGACCTTGCTCGGTTTTGTCTTACTCGCATTGCCAGCGACCCTGATGCAAAAATAACAGTTTATCAGGTGACTCCTAGTGTAATAGTCTCTTGTTATAAAGACTTTAGTTACCAGCACATCACACAATGGTTTTTAATGTACATTGAACTAGAATTGTTACTGTTTTCTCCCTTCAGTTGAAAAATTTGCTTTTTTACACCACTTTCAGTATCCATCAACAGACATCACAGAAACAGGAGAGGATGTTTTAAGGCCTTATATTGTAGGTATGTAAGCCTATTAGTCATAATTCAAATTTTCGTGATTCTGTATTAATGGAATATTAAGGATTACAAAAGCCTTAGACGATATGTATGGAGAACTTGCCCCATATACTGTCGGTATAAGTACTTACTATGACAAACAAATGCTTTTGATAAAGTATAACCTGTATTTAACCTGTCATAATCTTTTAATGACATTTTGGATCCAGGTATCCAAAGTCCAGAGCAGCGCTCTCTTCTGGCCAAACACAATCCTTGCAGGCCTGTGTTTGTAGAAGGTCCATTTCCACTGTGGCTCAGGAAGACTTGTGCTCATTATTACCTGCTAAGGGCAGACCCTATACCACCTGAGGAAAAGGTACTGTATTTAAGCTATTTCCTGGATGCTAGTTGTATTTGAGTGTTTCAAGTGTGCTAAAATATATAATGTAGTAATAGATGTCATACGAAACAACTGTATACTTTACTTCACAGTACCCATATAAGCCAGCCATTCTGTTTTAATGGAAATTATATTATATAATTTGTATAATAATTTGTACAATTATACGAATAATTGTATTTGTAATCATTGTATTATATAATGGACAACTCTATTCTACATTTGCAATCAAAACTTGAAGTATAACATTTCAAAGAATATATTTATTACCAATATTGAA
Organism: Beaufortia kweichowensis; assembly: GCA_019155185.1. Lineage (NCBI taxonomy): Eukaryota > Metazoa > Chordata > Actinopteri > Cypriniformes > Gastromyzontidae > Beaufortia > Beaufortia kweichowensis. The sequence goes on along the minus strand of CM032794.1, from coordinate 21,408,829 downwards.
TCATTTGTTTGTGTTTTATTAATTCCTTGTTGATAGAGACACACAATACATGTATTTTCTAGTTAAGAGGGAAATACAAAAAAATGATGCATGTCTTGAGGCAACATACTTTGTAGTATTTCTGTAAATAAATTGCACAAATCTGAAGCGGTAATGGCCAACAAATGGAGAAGGCATAAAAATCTGCATTTATGAGGAATATGGACCATTATGGACATGACACTTGTTTTAAAAACTTTGAGAGACATCACATGGGTACTTAAACCACACAATGTCTACATCTGACGTATCAGTATGGGGAAAAATCTTTGATAAAAAAAGAACTTTGTTCATGATACAGTAAGAATGACTTGCATGGAATTGCCCTTTATATTAATAATAAGATGTTCTATAAAGTTATTTAATATTGAGAATAATCACAGCTAAAGTGGTCCACATCTCTGACCATATTTACTAAAAGGACAACCTGTTATACCTTACGTATATATAATGATATTCATGTTATCAGACCTTTTTTTTTTTTTTTTTTTTTAGGAAAAACTGTGTATTGTTTTCTATACAGACTTAATCTAATGTATCCATTGTTTCTATAGATAGAGGAGGAATTAGACCCGGAGTTGACTGGCCCTGAGCAGAGTCTCTTTTACCCTCAGCAAATTGAACTTGACCTGGAAAGAGACATGGGAGAAGATGAAAGGTTTGATGTGGATGATGGTGAGAATTATGATTCAGTGATTCACATAATTACACACATATATATGTAATGATTGAATAATAATAATTATTAATTCATCCCTGTGCAGTGGAAGAAAGGCCGGTTTATGCCATGTGTATGGCAGGTCAGGGTGACCAAGCCACTTTGGCTCAATGGATTTCTGGTCTACAGGCGACCTGTCCCATACTGGGCCAGATCCCCACTGTGTTCCGTCTGGAATCTGGGCCTAGAGAACTACAAACCTCATCAGATGCTCAGCAGACCCCTGAGGAGGATCCTGAGCTGGAATTTGAAACAGATATTATCACGGATGAATCATTACACTCACAGAAAGTGAAACGGTGAGAGTCGTGTGTTTTATAATGTAGTACCAGTGGATGCCCAATAAAGATCTACCATACCGTGGTATCTCCTCGCATTTAGTTAAACACGGACAGATTGTCAAGACTGTAAAAAAAAGAAACACACAGAAAGATAGATGCTATTTTTTGGTTATGACAAACTGCCGCACAAGATTTGGACTGACGGGAGAGGCAAAATGTACTTGTTATGTTAAACTACAAATATATTTCTATTGTAAGTTATTATTGTGCATGCTCAACTGTACATCACAAAATAAAAATGTTGCATCATCGCAAACTTTCTGTATGTCAGATAACTGGCTTGCTGTTTTTAACCAATGGTGTGATTTTATTGTGGATATGTTTATCAGTCAAATTGCGTTTCATACATCATTATATAAACTGTTGGTAAGAAAAATGTAATCAAATAATGTAGTGAATGCCAACTCACGACAGCAGTTCTTAAGAACAGTAAAGCACACATGAGAATATTTTACAGACTGATCTTACTTTGCTTCCTACATCTTGTCTTTTGCACAGTATAATGGATGCTTAGCAGATGAATGCAATAATGGAGATAAAAATTAACATTTTAATATTTAGAGCAAGATTAGAGTTTCTTATACATCTTTAACAAAACAAATGAAAAAAAAAAAATGAAAACCCTTTCATATATTAATGTACTTTTAGTTTTTGTGCTTATGTGACATCTATAAACAAAATTTAATTCTGCATAACATTTTAATATAACTGCCTGCTAAGATACCAGCAGACAGGCCCATTTAGCACAAAATAAGTGCATAAAAAGTCACCAAAATAAGATAATTGACCCAATAATTAAATACAAAATCTAAGGGAAAATCTGCAAAAAGGTTCACTTTTGAGAAAAAGAACCATCCCTTCCACCAGGCTGTACTACTCACTTCAGAACTTCTCCTGAGTGGTGTTCTGACCCTAAAAGGATCAATCAAATTACATGAAAGGCCAATACATATTTTATAACCAATGCCCTTAGAGTAAATATAGCCAACGAATTACAGAATGATCTCTAATGCTCATAATAATCTGCTGTTGTCAGTTAATTTAATATTTTTAGATTCATGTACATTATTTAAATAAACTATGACTATGAAGTACTGTATTTCGAGTCACACTGTGTCCTATCCAGATAATAGATAATAATACAATATAAAAAACAGAATTCACTTTCATTTGTATTGAAAAAATGTCAATTTTGTATTTGTTTTATTACAGGAGTTGTTGCAAACAGGGCCATCGAGTACACTGACTTCCCTAATAGGACTTTGGTGTTACCTAATTTGATCAATTTTTAGATATTTAAACTTCTTCGACTTTCTTAAAGCAGTTAATTTACAGCTATTGGCATTGTTGTTTTATCTCATCTACCTTATTGTCACACGTATGCTTGTTTTGTCCCTGTTTATTCATGTCATTATTAGCTCCACCTCCGTTTCCTTGGTTACCTATTAGTCCCTCATGTGTTTCTTTTGTTGCTAATTGGTATCACCTGTGTCTTGTTTGGTCTTGTTTGGTTCACCTGTGTATATATACCCCTGTTTCAGTTTAGTCCTTGTTTTGTATGAAGTTTTCCTCTATGTTATTCCTGGTCCTGTAGTTTCCTGAGTTTATTCAAACAGGAATGGAATTCCAGGGGCCCTTCTGCTGAGCTGGTACTGGGGGATGGGTCCATATTTGTGTGTTGATATTCTACAGCAATTTAACTGTATTAACACGAGAAAGGACACTTTTTTTAATACAACATATTTTATTAACAAAGATATATTAGAACAGCTAACCACATATTTTCCCAATGCACACTTTTCTGTATTGAACAGAGCCTGAACTTCACTCCCTTAAGAGGGAGGGCATTTGTAAAAATTATTTAAAAACCGTACAAACTACAGAAAGAAAGTAACACTCATACCAACAGATGGCAGTAGTCTGTATTCATCATCATTTAAAACAGAAAAGTGGATACAGTAGAACTGTGCACATACAAACCATAAACCAGACTTTGCTTGCACACCACCTTCAGACTAATTTGGCTCACAATTCATTTGTAAACTATACAACTATAAAAAAAATACATGAAAATTGTGCAACATTTTTATTTTTTATTATCAGGCTTACCCACAATCTTAGGTGCCAATTCAAACTGTGCATGAAAAAATCCCAAAAATGTGGACCAATTTTTATCTGTAACATTTTAATCTGCAGTGGAAGAAATGTCACCCGTCATATATATATATATATATTAAAATCATTTTATAAATTTTATAAAATCATAATTTGTATAAATCTAGTGTATATATATATATATATATATATATTGAATGTTTAAAACATGCAAAAAATGCAATAAAACATTCTTACAAATATACTAGATTTATACAAATTATGATTTTATAATGGCTAACTAAACTAACAACAAGTTACATCCGACTGTCATTTCAACTTTTTGCAAATAAAATGTCTCTTCAAATGTTAAAAAAAAATGTCTGTTGAACTGTTTGTAAATAAATGCACCATTAATATAAAATACCATCAAAATACAAACTATTTCAATCCTACTTTGTGAATAACACATCATATTAATCACATAAATATGAACCTCCACATACATGTTAAACTGCATGTACAAAATGAATATTTATCTGATGGGCTCCATGGCGCACTAGTAGTGCGTGACAGCTGCTACTGTCTCTTTAAATTTACCCAGGAGCCCCTAAAGGAGCCTCAGGGGCCCCTAGCTCGGCTCTCCACCCTGAAGACAAGCAGAAAACCTAAATACAAACCGGAGACCGCCTAAAGTCACCGACCATATGACAAGCCTTTACAACAACTTCAATCTGAGTGCGACTCTTCCCGACACGTTAAAAGTTAAGTTTACTATAATCAGAAACAAAACAGCAGTGAGGGCTTCAGTGCAGAGACAGACACCGCACACACTGTAATGGGTTAATGCGTGTTTCAGATGTTAAACCACACGACGAATGACTCTACAAAAGCCTCCCGTTGTGGCATTGCTACGTACAAGAAGTGGAATTCCTGTGCGATAGGAACGCATCACAGGTATGGATGAAAATGAATCCATAATGTCGGTGCAAAAGCCTGAGCAGACAGAATGTCGCTTCTTAGTAAAAGCTAAGAAAGGGGAGGCGACACCGCAGCGGGAGCACTTGGAGACCCCCCCAACAGGTAAATGTTGTGTTGGGCATTTATTACATACCACAACTTTTCTTTTAGCTTTAAACCTCGTGAACAATAGCGTGCAGTTGCATGGCCCCTAGTCTTGCGGGCTCCACTATAAACAAAGGCAAAATAACCATGCTGTATGTGGATTGGCGATGCGCTGTCTCCACCTACAGGAATACCGGAAGTATTACGCTCTTCATCTGCCCCCTGTAGTGCACAAAATGGGTCTGGGGAAATATTACTTTACTTTATCTTATGACATATTTTTATTGGTCTTTATATTTTGAAGAAAAAAATCTGAAATGAAAGAATAATTTTAATTTTTAAGTTACTAATTGCGCTATGAAATTTATTTACATATTACTAGTATTAACACTGCTGCTACTTATTGTTCAGTATTGCTTGTTAAATATTATTTGTTAATACTTAATATAAGTATTGTTGGGTGGACATCTTTGACTATTAAAAACTCTCCTAAAACCTTTTTTTCTTAGAAAAGGCTTTTCTGTTGATCATTGAAAAGGATTTTCGAGTTTGTAATACAATGGGAGATTAATTGTGAACATTGCAATTTTTAAGTATTCATCAATTAAATACTTGTGAAATAACATATTTCTTGAAATATCATTACAAATATCACTCTTTCATTCCAAAACACGAAGAGAATAATTAATATATGAATATATACAGAATAAATATATATGTATATATATAACTGACAGAAGTTACACCCTAACACTTTTATATTTCCGTTTTATGTAACATAACTGGAAATGTGAAATAAATTTCCTAATTAACCGCTGTCTCTCTCTTTCTGTGTGCTTTCCAGGTAAAGAGGACATAACCAATGGTCTTACACCTCATATCCATGACGGTCAAAGTACTTCTGTATGCTCTCCAGGAACCAGCTACTGGTGTGTCTCCGAGACTACAGATTCCCCTTTGCTTCTGTCTCCTGTCCCCGGGCCGTCAGTGGAACAGGAACCTCCTCCAATTAAACCCACACCTGGAAAAGATCACAGGCGCTATTACCATGAGTACTGGCGCAGCGAGTACCTTATGGACTTTGACTGGCAAAGACATGGGATGATATGTATGGTGTGTGGCAGCTCGCTGGCAACTTTAAAATTGAGTACTATCAAAAGGCACATCAAACAGAAACACCCATACTCTCTGCTTTGGAGCGAGTCTGATAAAGAGGTGATCAGGTTGGGCTGGGAGAGTCACTTGAATCTGGAGAACAGACAAAGGCCAATATGCTCTGATCCAGACAACGCCCCAGAGTCAAAGGACATGCTGGAAGTTGATAGACAATCAGCAGGTCTGTGTGTATGTTTCTTTCCTTTTTTCAGTTGTGTTATATAATTCTGTCATCATTCATTCACCCTCATGTCATTCAAAATGTATGGGCTCTTTCTTCTGTGGAATACAAAAGGTTTCCTTACTTTGAATGAAAGCGTCTGCTAAATGACATTTAAGAAAGGAAATGTTCATACAATGGAAGTCCATTATTGTTTGGCTACCATTGCTCTTTAAAATATCTTCTTTTGTGTTATGCTAAAGAAAGAAAGTCATTAAGGTTTGAGATGGCATGAGGATGAGTAATTGATGTTGAATGTCTTTTTGAATGAACTATCTTATTAAAACAAAGCGTCTTTCACACTATGGACATAACTACGAACAAGAATTTTAATTATACTTAATGTACTTTACTATATTAGCATATACACCAACAGGCAATAATTATAATGTTATGTTAATTCTAAGCTTGCACGCCGCAGTGTTTCAGTGTCATGAAGATGGCATGCTAAACTAGGATGTCACCGACTGATGACATTTCCTGTGCCATATGTCTCTCCTCCAAAATCCAACAGCAGGTTAAGGTTCACAGCGGGAATGTGTTGTCTGACCGCCCACTCTGATCCAAAAATACCAGTTTCTTGAGTTTAGAAATGAAAAACCGCACATTATTGCAGACTTTTATTTTAAAGCATCCTGGACATGATGAAAGAGGACATCCGCTCAGTGACAAAGACCATTTGGCAGTATGTTTTATCGCTTAACCAACAACATTATTGCTTTGTATCTTTATTGTTATAGTTGTGGCAAGAACTGTTTTTTTTTATTTAGAACGCTTTTTAAAACTTCATCTTTATATGTATAGTCCAAGATGTGAATGACCCTTAAATGTTGTCTGTTGATCTGTCCTCTTTATGTCATTCTAGGCGAACCTGAAAGTGCTGTCACTCAAGCTCCCAGTCTGTCCCAGTCTGAGGACCCGCCCTCCCCTCCTGCATCTTTGGTCCAGGACCTCCCCAGTCCCACACCTCAGGTGTTGGAGCGCTACCTGAACGACTCGTTGCATGCCTGGTTCCGTCAAGAGTTCCTGATGGAATACCAAGCGGAGATGGGTCGTCTAGTGTGCATGGTGTGCAGCTGCCTGCTGCCTTCACTCCATCTGGATCACATTAAGAGTCATGTGCTGGATCTGCATCCAAACTCTTTACTCTACAGCGCTGAGGAAAAGCACTCCATCCTGCAGACCTGGGCCAAGACACACAGTGAAGGCAAGAGTATCAATCTATCTGTCTGTATATCTGAAAATTAAAGTTTCAGTCATCTGTATAGGTAGTTGATAAATGTCCTATGGTGTGACATACAAAAAATGTAGAAAATCTTTCTCTAACTCCAGCAATGATGATTGCTCATTTGTATATTTTTAAACAGTTTTTTTTACATTTTTGCTGTCACACCATAGGTCACATATTTATTTCTCAACTACCCATATATAAACATTGCCATCTTTGTTTGTAAGTTGGACAACGTTGCTTTTCTGCCTTTGTTTTTCTCTGTTTGCCTGCTATGTTTGTTGCACAGAATCAGATCTTTTACAAGATGTCAAATTGGAGCAACATACCAAAGAAGTAAGCATAGACGTCCAGTCTTTTCCTTTGGACGTAAATCCCACCCAGGGAAGCATGGAAAGTTACTTAAGAGAAGATGAGAATATATCAGAAGCTGACAAGATGGCCCAGTCCATACCTTGCTTCCCCAGAAAGAGGAAACTGAAATACGGCAGCCCCTGGCGTCTCCGCCTGGATTATTTAGTGGCGTATGGTCCTCCGGATAATCCACGCTGCTACTGTATGGTGTGTTCTGAGCACCTGCCTGTGCCACGGGTCAGCAACTTCCGTAAGCACATTCAGGCATGCCATCCCGAAACAAGTGGCCTCAGCCGGAATGAGAGAGATGCTCTGATCAGGGCCTGGACAAAAAACAACACCAACTCTTCCCTGCCAAAGGAGGATGGTAAGTACAAATGCAGAAAGTAATTCCAACCGTAATTCGAAACATTTTTGAGATGAGATAAAACGAGTTTTCCTCCTGTCCCAGGGGATGCCCTCGCACAACCATGCAGGGTTAACCGTGGCAATCCATGACATGAAGAAATAGGTATCTGATATGTACATATACATCTAATATGTTTCTCTCTTCTTCATTTTGTTTTATCTTTAAGATGTACACGGTGGAACTGCCGATGTGAACGAAGTTATTAATGCACAAGCTTCTCCTGTGAAAATCCCAGAGCAAGAATGCATCAAAACAGAAGAAAACAAGAGCACAAACATTACACCCCCAACACAGACGGTAGGACGGAACAGGCACTACCCCGGCAAGGACCAGCGGCGCAATTATCAGGCACACTGGCGGATGGACTTCCTGATGGACTACGACTGCAAAAGGCACGGATTGATCTGCATGGTGTGCGGTGCTACGCTCGCTACGCTTAAGGTCAGCACCATCAAAAGACATGTCCTACAGCTGCACCCTCACTCGATGCAATACAGCCCAGAGGAAAAGCAGCTAGTCCTGCTTAGCTACAGCCAGATCTCATTGCATTTGCATTCTGCTGACTGTTTTTCAGGATCAAACCACAGCCATAAAGAGAATGCTAATGGAAATACGGGACTAACTTTAAATCAGAGCACTTAATTAAAAGAAAAAGATAAAGGTTTTTTGGTCTGTGTATGTTTTGATAGTTTGTTTTTCAATTGGAAATGGAATAAACAGAAAAAAGGTGCCTTTTTGACGTCTCGCTCATTTGCAAACCTTTACTCGGAAGGTTGGATTTAACACATTTTTATTGTTGAAGAAAATGATATTTAAGTTTTGTCTCTAAAAATAAATAAATAACTTAAATATTTAAAAAGTTTGGAAGGTTTATTAGTACTTTAATTACTATCAGTATGTGAACAAAAACAATTGGTGTCCCATAAGCGTTATCTTTAAATAGAATTTGAATTGCAGTTAGACATTTGATACTGGCCGTGACATGCATTAATGTGGACAAAGCACAAAATCATCATCATTTTAATTTTATTTGCTGTTTTGTGAGGAAAAATGATCATAAAATTCATACAGATGTGATTTGTAATGTTTATGTTAAGTCATACTTGTTAAGTTCACCTAAAGGGGAATTAAAAAACAAATACAAATAATAAAGTTTAACGAATTTTATTTTTTATCTTCTGGCATTGTTGTACTATAGGTCATAAGAAACTAACAACTGCATTAGTTATGATTAAAAGAGTTCAAACAGATTGTTGTAATAATGCAATCATAGGCTTTTGGATATTTCGTATTTTTTTCATCCAAATGCGGACTTAGTAATGTTAGTTAGTGTTAGTTATGCAGTGTACAGCAGAGATGGAAGCTGACGCTATGGGGAAGCTCTTCAGGCATACCCGGGTGTAAACGGGTGTGAAATCATGTCATCCCCCTTATTTACTTAAAAATAAACAGTATTACAAAAAATATTATTATGTCAAAATATTACAAATATATGAAATTATGAAAATAAATAATAATTTGTTTCAAAATAAAACATCCATATTAATAAATACAAAATATTTACAACATTATATTTATCAGGGTTTTTTATATTGCCCCTAATAATTCTTAAATACTACAAACACGGGAGCAAAGGGTATCATCTGCAGGCTAATTTCAGTTGTTTTCACAAATACCTTCAATTTTACCTTTTACACTTAAATTACGATTAATTAAACGATCCAACAGATATAGAAATAAACGATGCAGACAAGATGTCAGATTGGAGCAACATACCAGAAATAAACATATGCAGAAATAAACAAAAGAGGACATCCTATACCACAGCCAATCAAAAACCTTTCAGATGTACCAAATGGAAGAGATACCAAAGTATTTCCTATTATCCTAGTACATTTATAATATTTAAAATTTAAAATCTCTGAATCCAAACCACTGAAATCATGCCATTTGTGACCGAGTTTATTGGTAATTGGTGCATGCCATAAATTATGTTTTTGTTAAAATAAATTATTATGTTAATGTATAAAAGAATTATAAGTATTATTCTGAAATAACTCTTTCTGGTTGGGGGGCCAGTGGGGTGACCTGTGAATAACCAGCCAGGCTAGGACAAGTCAGACCACCCAATTAAACTCAAACTGAGTTAGAAAAACACAAACAATATTTTTCATGTATAACATACATTAAAGTCTCGGATAAACGATACAGATAAAGGGAAGCAGCGTTAACGAAACAAGAGCAGCTTCTCGTTCTTCCTTTTTTGATGTATGACAGTCGGTCACAAGAGAGCACTTAAAAAAGGTAGCGGAAACAGGTTTGAGCACTGTACCATGTGGTGACGCAGATTCCGACTCTTGTGAAATCGGTCTATTATTCAGACTTTCAGCACTAGGTGGCAGATTCTGAGTGAAAAACAACTGTAGCTGTCAAACTTTTTTCAACTTCGGGTTTCGGGAGGAGAAACAGCGCCACGAAAAAGCAACACTTACTTCGGTTTCGATTACTGGAATTGCACGGAAAGAAGACAGAAATCTCGCGCACTTATTCAACTTTGCATAGACGTGGTTGCTGGTGCAAATCCATCCCACACGATCGTGCACTAAACTCATTTCCGGGATTCGTGATTTCACTGTGCAACAGCTTCTGCTTTGTGGCACCTCCACTGATCTTTGCCATGTGTTCCTTCAGCTTTTGAAAGTACTGTTGACAACATCTGTGGAGATACGCATTGCATTTCTGCCAATGGAATATACTAATATAATTAAATATTTCATATCTCTGTAAGGAGTATTTTAGTCTGACATGGATGGATCAACAAACTGTCATGGTGAGTTATTTTCTTACTATAATAATTGCCAAAAGTAATTAAGTAATGCTAACCATGTTTTTAGTTCAAATAAAGGCTTTTAGTTAAAAAAAAGTGCAGTGTTGTTAACTGTCCAAACATTTCAAACAACATCAGTTATTTTATTGGTGTTTGTGTTTTGGGGGGTATAAGGCTCGTCTGTCACTGCAGGGTGTAACAGACAATCTGACTGACAGTGATTCGCACATTTCCCTCGCAAAAACGTACCGTGTTTGCCAAGTTACATACTTTACTGTTTTAAACTACAGGAAAATTGTGTTATCTTGTTTTTAACGAAAGTAAGATGAAACCTCTGATACTGGTAGTACTATTATTTTACAGTAATAATAGCTGTGACAGGAACAGTGATATTTTGTTGGCAGTGTAGGAAAATCACCGGAGCTGGAGTTGTTTTCCTGCTTATTATTATTATTAGGACCCGAGGTAAGGAGCCCTATTGTTTTTTTTTTGTTTGTTTTTATTATTAAATTCAGGTTCAAAGCCCAATTTTCCCCAGTGTTTTTTATTATTAAGGCCTGAACACCGAGGCAATGTGGGTTGAAGTCGTTTTCTTGGTCATTTTTATTATTATTATTAGGACCCGAGCACAGAGATGCATTTTTTATGTTACAAAATTCCTAGAGAGTTTATTGGAACTCATTGCAACTTCGTTAAAGTAAACTACAGATATATGTGATGTTAAATTTCAGAGGACTGATTTGCATGAGAAGGAACACTCGAGATCTGGTTATTAGTGGTATGTACATTCCCGTTAAGGTAAACAAATGATTTATTTCCTTGTGCTGCAGCCACACTAAACTTTTTTGTTCCTTTGACTTTCATTCATACGCATCCAAATTCAAGCCTTTGTGATTTTTGCATCTCTAACCTGTGAATTCATATTTTACATTCCTCCAAAAGTCTTGTGTGAAGCTTGCGTTAGCTCTGCCAACAGGAAGTTGGCCATTTGTGCATTTTTCAACAAACTTTATCCTAGTCATCCCAGAGATAGAACTGAAACTTGTTTGTAATAAACTGTCAACAAATGTGAAGTTAAATTGCAAAGGAATAGTAAAAAGCTACTAAATAGTAAAAGCTGTTTTGTCATAATAGCCTCAAAGTTCATCTAATGGTCATAAACATTGGTACGGACATCTCTTTATATCAAATATAACAATTGATCTTTTCCATCAAGAGTAGTGAGGGAGGATGAGCCTTCAAAACGTGTGCAGCGCCAAACACGATTTAGTTTGTTCATTATGCACGTCCAGGAAGAAAGGCACCAAAGTGGCTCTTAACCTCTTAAGAAAAGAGTAAAGCCTGGACCGCAATGTCTGTAATGCCATGAACCATCCACATAAGCTGCTTGCTGGCGACCCAAACACGTGAGGCAGTGCTCATAGCCATTGGACAGGTCAATTAACCTGCCACATCTGGAAACACACTGACGGAAAGCCATCTTTATTAAGAGACTGGTTAAGTGCGCTAGCTGTTTTAGATGGAAAATGCTCTTTTAGGACAGCTGTGGCTAAGCTGCTGAAGCGCCCAGGGGAGACTCAACATGGAAACGAGGCGAGGAAACAAAGAAACTAATACCAGAAATGCAAGAATGCATAAAAGCTGCTTAATTTTCTTTTCTGTAGTTGTATTATAAAGAATGTTTTTTCTCGCTCTCATTGTGGGAGGTGAAAATGAGAAAGCAGAGGCAGATGGTTCTGCACAGGAAGTTTTACTGTATCAATGAGCAGTATGACGTAAAGTTGACAGGAAAGACGTAGCAAATAGAGAAGCGTGGTACCGTTCTTCTAAAACTTTCATTTCTTACATGATACTTTCATCTGTTATATTGTGGTTTAAACTGAAAACAGATATTTACTAAAATTACACAGATTTCGTGTAAGGTATTACGGACAGATTTATCACAGAGTTTTGGCATTCAGTTCAACAGATTTACAGTGAGCATACAGTTTTGTAAGCTGATATTTTTCATAAACATTTTATTTCATTTAAGAAAGGTTTAAACTTTATTGTTTTTGAACTTCTCACTTTTAAATGGAAGATCTCTGTCTCAGTTTTGTTTTGAGTTCTGAGACTGCCATACCAAAAATTAAATTAGCTGCAAAAAAGTGAAATCATGCATATAGTGAGGTAGTGTACCATTTGATATGCTTATAGTTATATATCACAGCATATTTCAGATATGTTTTAAACGGTATGCTTAGTGTAGTGAAGCCCTATGATGGTTTTCTATCCCAAACATCTCTAATTTACAAGCCTCTAGTTTATACAATTACATTAAATGAAATGAGAAAGGATTGGCTTGTAACTTCTTTGAAGACTTGTAATAAGTAAAGACATTGCCAGAGCAGAAGACCGAAGGCAAAAACTTGGAAAAGACGATGTGTAATTTGCACAGTTGTTTGGCTCTGAATTTCAAAGAAACCATTCAGACCAAATCCAGATTGGTTTTTGTATCACTTACTCTTGCACGAATCCGATTTTTCGTGCCTTCTTCTTTGCAGTTGGTAATGTGACAGTAACATGACTTTACAACACTTATTTTACTGGTCTTAAGCTCAGCTGTTTTTCCGATGACATGTGATTGAGAGACTTGCACAAACATTGTTTATTAAATGATCATCAGAACAAAAACAAAGTGAGAAAAATATTTTTGCAAGGAACTGTACGCTACAATAAAGTGCACTGTAAGATAAACACAGGGTAAACGGATTTCCAGAGAAAAGAGTTGTTTGTTTTAGTATTTTCAGTCATGGCTGAGTGGTTGGGCAACTATGCTTGCTTCGCATGTTTAGACTGAAAGAGGCGGTAAGGTGATACATAGAATTGTTGGGTGAAGCGCTCATAGCTGTGCTTTATCACGAATGAAACATGGCTATTGACCAATCAAAATCAAGATAGATAGATAGATAGATAGATAGATAGATAGATAGATAGATAGATAGATAGATAGATAGATAGATAGATAGATAGATAGTAGGGATGCAACAATACAGTCAGCCCGCGGTTCAGTACATACCTCGGTTTTTAACCATGGTTTTCGGTTCGGTTCTGATGGCTTGACACATAAGTGTTTTTTTGTTATTCTATGCTTAGGCAATAGGAACAGTAAGAGCTTAAGAAGAAAAAATAAAAACAATTTATTGCAATACTCCTTTATTTTAATTAAAAGCAAAGAAAAGTCCACTAGTTCCTAGTGTATTGTATAATATAAAATAATTTTTTATTTTAAAATGAACACTGACATCTCACAGCTGCTGGTAGCCCATGTACAAACTGGGGAACACATAAATTCCTAAATTTTGAAAATAAACATACATGTGAAGTTAGTAAACAGAAATTGACCATTTCAAATAAACATACTTGTACTTCAGTAAACATAAACAGACCATCTTAATTAAACTTAACAGTACTCCAGTACAGTATCCTTCATTCAGAATGTAAAGTGCAATTTCACTTAGTCACCATTTTTTCTTCCTCTGCATTATACTCAACGGCAAAACCGAAATGTCTCCACACCACGGATTTGAAAGACGCCGGCGCTTCCTCGTACTGTAGCGTCACTTCACCACTGCTCGCTATGTTAAAGTGTGGAATGATGGCTCAGCGCCCCCCTAACTTTAGATCATAGTGATTGAATATTTACTCGCGGGGAGGAGTTTCCTCATCTCAGCTCGTAGACTTACAGGCACACTAAAACGCACATGTTCTTTAAACGTAAAACCGAAAAAAACGCTATTCACAAAAGCGCGTATTGAACCGTGGATGCCGTACCGAACGGTTCAATATTATATTGAGAATTGTGGCATCCCTAATAGATAGATAGATAGATAGATAGATAGATAGATAGATAGATAGATAGATAGATAGATAGATAGATAGATAGATAGATAGATTAGAACTTTGAAATAAAAAAATCATATAAAACTAAAATAAAACAAAAAATGGGGTTTTCCCAAACATTCCCCAAGATCTATATTTGTTTTCCAGTTTCCCATATGCAGAAAGAAAGCAGAACTACCAAATGAAAAAGCAGGAGTAAAAAACAGATGAAAATGAAGTGCTAATTGGTTCCTGATGTGCACTGGAGTGGAGCTGGACCAATCACAGCACTCAAGATTGGGGTCAGTTGGGGACAGGTGAACCCGAAATAACATTATTTTACATTTATGTATTTGGCAGATGATTTAGGGTATACATTTATCAGTATTGGATGATCTTGGTGTTGTTAATGCCATTCTGTACCAGTTATTGGAACATTACAAATTACGAAATTAAGCCTGTTCCCTATAAGACAGTTTAGCCAGCAGTAAGTTCAGGTAACTGACCGACTGATCCGTTTTGAAATATATATCCCTATACTGTAAATACTTGGATTACTTGTGTGTGATTTTAGGCTTAATTTATATGGAAGTTTCTCAGTAGCTTCAAAACCATCACTCAACATTTGTTACAGTTAAGATCACCTTTTGCTGTAACTTTCCTTGTGTTTTCTGGTTTCTAAAACTGCAGCAATCTAAATTCTTGAAATAATTTGGACTGTTTCTCGCCACATGGCGGAAAGATTGCACAATATATCTGTGGACTTGTTAGTGCCAGCCTCACCATCCCAGTTGCATTTTCTGTTGGCTGGTCTGATTTTAATAGGTGTAATCAAAGAACAAACCCATATAATTTTGTAAATGGGTGCTTTGTAGACTACAGTAGTGTGGTTAATCTTTGAAGGATTTGGATCTTACATATGTTGAAACACCTCAAACACGTTCATTTTTATTTTAATTGCTTTAGTTGGAATGTTCTTCTGTAACTCTAATGAAGACATTTGTAAGATTGTAAGATGTCTTTTTCTCAGGAGAAATATGTGAGACGCAGGAGACTTATGCAAACGCTTCCCTTTGTTCTCTATTTATTCTCATTGACTCATAATGACAGTTTTGACAGTTAACAGGTTAATATGGTACATTTCCTCATGTTTTCTATGTTCTGTTGTAAATAACATGAGTTTAAGAGATTTGCTCTTACAGATTTATTATATAATTTCCTCTTGTCAATATTTGCTTATTCTACTGATTATAACACAAATAAACTTGACAGACAAAAATGTATAATAATTTTATATTATATTTTGATGTATTATTGATGAAAAAGGTATGTTTATAAAGGGGTATATCACAGATTCGACAAACAGCATATGCTATATAAGCAAGCGCAGACAAAACAATGCTTTCATTTAAAATAAATGACCATATGTTTCCACTGCAACTGAAGAAATTTGCCCAATACTTCCCACAATGCTTTTCAAAGCACTGTCGCTGCCAAAGCACTGTAGCTTTGGGAGAAAAGTTGCTTTCTTGTTGCCACTTTTAAAAATCTCTCTATTTTAAAAATATCTTTTAAAATCTTTTGTCTGAAGTCAAATGTTTTGGTTTGATTTGGAAAGAAGAATGTTGGTGCACATTTGGCAGGTGTACTTTGTTTTGCAGTCGTTCTGTATAGCATTTTTTGGTTCACAAATGTAACCATATCATAATCATAATTGTAAAACTTATTTTTTTGCATTCATTATGTATCTTGAATGTATTGTGTATCAGAGGATTTTTTTTCAAGAGACTGTAAGTTGTGTTCTTTGTGCACACATAGCACTTTGGCCCTGTTTATCTCTGTTTGGTGGATTTGTGGTTTTGGACGCTATGGTCTTGTGAAACTGAAAAACATGCTAGCTTGCTGAGGCCAGATTGAGCAGTGTCCCATATTATAAATGAGCCCATTGTGGGAAGAGAGGAGAGAAGGCTTAGTTCTGGCCCAGAGGCATGAATAGCTTTATGTGTCTATAAAGTGGCAAAGGTTATGAATTGCAGTTTTAGGATTTTAATCCCTCCCCATTCTAGTAGATGGCAGCTGTGCTATTTGTCTATTGCAATGTCTGTAACACACTTGGATAAAATTCCTTTTTACCATGTCTAAAACAGCTCTGTTACAGCGACCCACTCAGTTCATGTCTCTTTAAATCTTTTTAAATGTATTGATGAATTTGATGGGTTGTTATATGAAGTAAGGATTAATTGTGCATGTTTTGTCTAATGTACTTTATTCATTAAAAACATTTTTCTAGCTTCCATATCTCACCACTATTAATGGTAAAAACATAAAGTAAGAGAGTAAGTTCTTAATTTCTGTCAGGAGTACACAGCAATCATGCAAAAATCAAACAAATAGTCATAATGACACCTAGACAATGTGTGTCTCCCACGCTGCATCGCAACGCTTCTAGGAAACTTGCATCACATAGCTACTGAACACCCACGTTTTGTACGCACAAGCTAAAGTACAAGCGAGTCAATTTCTGATACAAGATGAGCCAATTTTAACTTTATTTTTATTGAACAGTAGGTGTTTTAGAGTGTTGATCACTGAATATGCTCTGTATCACTTTGGTAAATCCGTTATTGTTTTTGTATAAGTTATTCATGTGGCAGTAGAGCTGTCAAACGATTAATTGTGAATAATCGCATCCAGAATAAAAGTTTGCAGAATTTACATAAGTTTACATAATATATGTCTCTGTACTGTGCATAAATTTTGTATTTATAAACACAAAAACACATACATGTGTTTTTAGGAATATTTAGGCAATATTCCTAATATAGCATATTTATGAAATATTGAAATGTATTTGTATATATTTACCAATGATTGAAATTATGTATAAACATTTATTAATTTTTATATTGTAGATTTTTCTTAAATATATGTATGTGTTTATAAATACAAAATTAATGTGTATAGTCCACAGTAAACACAAACATTTATTCTGGATGCGATTAATCGCGATTAATCGTTTGACAGCCCTATGAATCGAGTAATATTAAGGCTTTTCTGCATTAAAAGTTTTTCTTTCTCTGTGCTTCCCAAATAGATAAATGTATCTTGCAGGTAAAGTAATTTTAAAGACTATTGTTTACTTTTCAGGACTATTTCATTACATATAAAGTATTTAAGTATTTATCTGATTATGCAGTTATATTATCACACCTATCATTTTTAAACAGTAAACTTTGTTAGCTTTTAAACAACTTGCTTGAATTTCGGCACGGCCACAAATCTAGCTTTTAAAATGCGAAAAATTCCTGCATAAGCGGCTTTGCTTATTCTGGATCAAAAATGAAATACATCTACAAAAGTTGCGGATTGCAGCTTTAATATCACAAAAGCATTCAATGCTCTGATTGTCTGTCTTGTGATATAGATGATGTGTTGGCAGAAAGCAGCACAGAGTTTCCTGACAGGCTGTCGCTAATGGAGGTGCGCCTTCAAGCACAGGAAGATGAAATAACGTTATTGAAGTCATCATTGGCCGATGCCTTACGCAAGCTACGTCTTCATGACCAACTGATACCCCTGCTGAAACAGCAACTGATTGCTGGTAAGACCATTATAGTATTATAGTATTTTTCATCTTGCTGTGATTGTTGAAACAGTTATTGGAGTTTAATTAGATAATCTTCTTGTATCGATGTATTATCATTACGGTTTTTGATCAGCCTTCGCTTAAACACCATATTTTTGTAATTGTTTGTGTCCTGGTAACCAAATGTCCCCACAAATGTAGTAATATCAGTCATTTTTCAACCTTGTGAGGACATTTTTTGGTCTCCATGTGTAAAAGGTTTGTGTAAGAATTAGGTTTAGGGGTAAGGTGAGGGTTACAGGATACAATATACAGATTGTACAGTGTAAAAGTTATTATGTCAATCACCATAAAACATAAAAACAAATGTGTGTTTGTGTGTGTGTGTGTACAACATCAGTGAACCCTGCAGCAGCCAGAGTGTTAAATCAGTCCTGTTATGTGGATGGATTGTCTAAATGCAGACTGTCTTCATGCTCTCTTGATGGAATTCACCACACGCCCAACAGGTACAGAGTATTCTGTAATACAGAGTAATACTGCACTTTCCTGTGCAAAATTATTGTATGCATACAATACATATTTACTGCGTATCTGATGAACAGCCACATGTAAAGTTACACAAATTGAATATAACAACTGTCATGTATGATTTTAGTAACTTCTTGCTTAATGCTTTAATGCTATATTGAAATATATTTAAACACACAAGTTCATATAATGCAATGTATTAGATTTTCATATGGGTTAAAACAAGAAAACAGTAAAAACTTTTTTGTGTTCATCACAATGCCAATTGGTACTTCAATTATATTTTCTTATTTTTTTATTTAACAATTTAAATTACAATTTCTCTTTTAGGTTTAATAAAGATCTTTGACGTCTTGATGGATGGTGTAGTGTTTAAATAATTTGTAGGTTGACAGGTTGTGAGTTCAGATTTCAAATGGGATGAACCACTGTCTATCACCGTTGTTCCAGCTTTTATAAATTAAGTGTTTAAAGAAACAAATTCAAATGAAAAATACAAATACAAATTCTCTGATCGTTTATTCACCCACATTTTATTCCAAACCTATATGCTTTACTTATTTTTTAAATTGAAACCAAGATATTTTGTAGTATGATCAGAATGCCCTATTTATAATAAGGTGTAAGGCTGGACTGTAAAAAAGACAACTTAAAGGTTTAATGCAACAAACTTCAAGACATTTTTAAGTTCAGTTTTTAAGTTTTACTCAACTTTTGGGCCAAGTAGTTCACCCAACTTAATTTACTAAGTGTATGCTCTGAACCTAACTAAAAAAGAAATGAAAAGAAAATTCAGTTAAACCAACTTAACTTTAGACAACTGATTAAAAGTGGCTTTTTTAGTAGTAGTTGTAAGTCCAACTTTTCTTTAAACTTTTAAATACAACAGGCAACTAACAGTGATGATGACAACAACAACAATTATGAAAAACATGAAATTATGCTTTCTGGCACTTGTCATATTTTGAAGCACTCATCTCCCATTAAAAAACAAACTTTTTCTCCTTTTGTGTTCCAAGGAAGAAATAAAGTCATACAGGTTTGGAACATAAATGATGGCAGATTATTTATTTTTTGGGTGAAATATATTCTGTTAATTTGATTGTGAATGACAGCAGCATTCTGAGATGATCTTCACCTGTTCTGTTTGTGTATCTGTAGCCAAATCTCATTCACAGCTGAAAATGGGGAGGGCGGGGCTAAAACCATTTCCAACAACAAACCAAGCACTAGTGACAGGTGTTCACAGACCGAACCTTGGATTCCAAATCACGAGACTGTCCCACTGGCCCTAACGAAGGGCGTCAAAAGTCTCTCCCTTGAGGATGCCTTACCTGAAGCCATCCCCTTCGCAGAGCTCCACAGAGAAGAGGAAGACATTGATGTAGATGAGAGAGAGAAGGAACACACGTGGAGCCCCGTGGTAGAAGATACCATCCAGCCCAACACGATCAGAACCCTCCAGCAACCACAGAGCAAAGACAGAGAGGACAGCCAGGGTTCATGCTCACAAATCCCAGCATCCTCCATGTCAACACCTCCGAAAGAGACAACCAGCCCACACGGAGGTCCTCTCTCTCCCATCCTGGAGGGAGAGAAACAGCTGTGCGTTGACCCCCACACATGGATTCAAGCATTGGCTGGCTGCTTTAATCTAACCCTAACACTAACGCTTGCAATGCTGCAAAAACCATAGTTACTCTTTCAGCAGCCTCCCCCTACATAGATTTTGCTCCAGGTAAAAACCCTTCTGTGCGCTGTAGGCTGACTATATACCCAAATTGCCCTCTATGGCCAAACCAATTCAATTCTTTCTAATCTCTGCCAAGTGAGTCAGCAGGGGAAGTTGCATCCGTTATGCCCGATCAGCGATTTGAGGATCAGTGTCCACCAGACCAGTGGCGTAAATCCTCTCAACGTCTGGTTTGCTATAGTGGCTGCAACAGAGGTAATGCATGGAACGCCAGGTTATGCATGTAACCAGGTTCCTGCATCTTGCTGTCACACTTCAGTAAGGCCTTTCTGTGAGATCAAAAGCTAGTGATATCTATTGCAGGTGCCCTTTTGTCATCTATTCAACCTGATACGTTTATAATAGGAATTGGTGAGCAGTAAACGCAACCATTTTGCACAGTTCCTGTGCTGACTGAAGTCAGTACGCATGTCTGTTATTAAGGTTGTGACAAACGTAGTGCATCATTCCGTTGTAAATATAGGCATCATAGGACACGTTAACCCCCCCCCCTTAAGTAAATACGAAACAGATGAGATCATTGCTGATAAGCTGTTTGTGCAACAGGAATGACTGGAAATATTTCTAACAAATATTTCTTCGGCAACTCTTCTCACCCTTGGTTTCCAAATAACACAAAAACTGTTGACTTGCACTGGGGAAATCATACTATCCAATCCACAAATCTTATTTAAGATTTAACAGAAATGAAATCCCAGAAAATGCAAATTGTGTATATAAAAATGATTTTTTATTTCTTGATGAACTGTCACATGTGTTTTGATTGTAAATTTAATTGAGAGTAGTGCAGAAAACACTTATTCTACATCATGTGCGATGAGGCAGTTGTGGCCTAATGGTAATAGAGTTGAACTTGTAACCCAATAGTTTGAGATTTGATTGATTGAGCAAGGCTTCTTTCTCTGAATGCCACAGTGAATGGCTGCCTACTTTGAGATCACAGTGTTAGTATGTCTCAGTTTATGCATACTCTTTTGCAGTGCACTCAAAAGCATTTAACAAAAACAATAAATACTGTTAGGACATAGTAAAAGTGGATCAATTTTGGATACACGAGTCCTCCCACACACAACTGTAGTATTTTGGAGCAAATTTACTGTAACTTTTTTGCAGCATTACCTCATCACATTTTTCTGATTTGTTTGTGTCATTTGGTTTTAAACTGTCCGTCTGCATGTTTGTTTGATTTTGAATGATTCTGGGTGGTGGATTTAATCACGTGGGTGGAATCGCAAGTCACACATGTCCGAACATGATGCTGCACTTGTCTAAATCTTAACAAGCTGAGCATGCCTTAAATTCTTATCTAGCATGCACTATAAACCTGACAACATGTCACATGCAGTGACTGACTGCTGTCTGTGTGTCTTCCTGGCATCAGGGTAAGGAGAAACAGTGAGAGGCTAAATAAAGACCCCCAAGACAAGACCAAACAGCGACTTTCTAAGAAAGCAGCCTCATCTACAAACTTGCTTACTCGTTCTCCAAGTCTGGAGAGGTGAGTACAACCTGTCTCGATTTAAGCTACTGTATTCTTACCTGGGTGAAATTGACATTGTTTGTGTTCATTTGCGATCGTTTGTTAATTATTGGATAACAGGTTACCAAGTCAAAGGCTTGCAAACTGAAAATAATGGGTGGTTTTTAATACTGTAGCATGCCACAGATGCTGTTACAATATTAAGTAGTAAATATCACTGGAATATTTATTGTAGGACCAACGATATTTCTTTGTGAAATACACTGTGTAATTTATTAATCTATTCGTTATTCTGTTTTTCTCTCTAGCCGGGCAAAAGACCTTATCTCCAGTGCAGGTAATAAGGCATCTTTCTTCATATTTTTCTCTGTTATTTCTTATCTGGGGTAATTTAAGCAGCCCAGCTATTTCCTGAACTGGGATTTGGCTAATGTTGTCCTATATTTTACTCTAGTAAACAAAAAGAGATTAGTATTTTTTAGTATTAGTATTTTATTTTAGGGATTAAAGTGCATGATAAATTATGTTTAAGAAAAAACGTGTTTCATGTAAGGCTGAATGTGCTACATCAGTGGTTCTCCGAATTTTCTCGTATCAAGGACCACCTTTGACAAAATTATTTGTTCAGGTCAAGTAAGCCACATCTTTATTAATGCTATCTAATGCTTGATATACTATACACTATTTAAAACTATACATTAACAAATTGTTGTAATATAATAAACAAAAATTGAATGCAGTGTACTATAGTAAATACTAAAGAATAATAAAGTGTTATTTTCAAAGATAAAAGAAAGAGAGAGTACAAAGGAAGATGATGCACAAAGCTAAATCGCTGCAGTGGATAAAGAGTATATTTATATGTTTGGGTTCTTATATAAATTTGTTGAATATAATTAAATTATTGAATTGTTTTAAACATAACAAAATACCTTCAGGTATTTACATTTCACATGAAATTGTCCCACTTTACCTGAATTTACCCGCATGCATAAATGCATGTAGGACGACTAAAGCACTTGTGCTCATATTGGAAAGTTACACTGTGTAGTTAAGGAAACCACACTGCCCAGAATGACCAGAATGATGAATGTCTGTTTCCTTTTTATTGATCTGAGTGCCAGAAATTCATGGTAAAAAGCTTCTTTTACAGTGCTTTTTTAATGATTTATTCAAATTATTTGCTTGAAGTAAATGGGAGCTTTTTATCTGATATACCATGACAGTGTTTGGTATTAACTCTGCTTAAAATTACAGCCTAAACCAGCTAAGATGTTTTGCTGGACTTCCAGTCTGGTCTGGTTTGTTTGTTTTAGAGTTCTTTTGATCACTTTTCAGCTGGTCTGGCTGGAAAACCAGCAAACCAGTTTTGGTCAGTTTTAAGCAGTTCTTTTCAGCTTTTTCATTGTGAATGAACATAACACATTTATGGAATGCTATTTCTGTGTTACCTGGCCAACATTACACTAATAGCATTAAAATAAGGGTCCTGCTGAAGTCATATTTGCTTTAAACTTAAAACCATCTAATGCGGAAAACAAGATATTCCAGCTTCCCCAGTAATGAAACAGCCCACATTATATAATAAGTGTTCAACAAGCTTTTCTTTTATTTTAATTCCACTACACAGATTTGCTTCTTTGCCCTTTCGCTTTCAGCAGCCATGTACGTAGGAGAAATTTCCTCTCGCAGTGAATTCCAAAACCAGGTCCAGACAATAAGAAAGATAATTCTGAGTAAAGCTTGTGGAAAACACTGTTGAGCTGAAGGAATTCTGCCTCAGATATAATGTTTGTTTTATCCTTTAACAGGGTCTCAGGGGTCTAGAAGAGGAACTCAGAGTAAGTTTCAGTAACGCAATGGATTTAACACACCTCAATTTAGCCTGAAATTATTACTGTGAAAATATTTGGTAAAAAAATTACTCCATATTCAAATGTTAATTATTAAATAGAGTGTAAAGTTACAATGCATTAATAATTATGTATAGAAATGAAATCGATTTTAGGACTAGATTTATGCAACGTGTTATTATCTTTTGTAATTTTGCTTGTAGGTCACTCAATTAAGATGTTTATCCGTGGAAGACCAATTACTATGTACGTTCCCTCAAACATTCCAAATTATGAGGAGCTGAAAATGGATCTTCCCTTACAGAAACTGGAACTGGACTGGGTGTATCTTTTACCATAGTTACTGTATGACGTACCACTTAAATGAAACGACAACATGAATTATTTTTTGCCGTAACTTATTCACGATAAAGCACTAGCCTTAATGACCGGAACTAACTGTTTTCTTGATATAAACATGCTGACAAGTTCTTTTAGCAAATAGTTTTTTGAAGCTAAGTACATATCTTTTTAATATTTGTAACTTAATCGCAGACATTATTGTATAACAATGTTGCAGATTGACCAAACTAACTATAAGCACTTTTTTATTTTTTCCATTTTATGAGACAGAGAAGCTGTTCTGTTAATCGCTTTCGATTATTTTTGTCAGTCACATTGTTCCAAAAATCTTAAATCAAAAATTCCTTACAATCTTAAAGTATTAGCTGACATTGCCAAACACAATGATTTAGTTTTTGTAATGAATATTTACTAGCAAATGTTCCTTGACCTTTTTATTTTAGCTATGGATACAGGGGAAGAGACTGTCGAGCAAATCTTTACTTTTTGCCATCTGGGGAGGCTGTTTATTTTATTGCCTGTGTTGTGGTTTTGTACCATATCAACAACCAAACACAACGACATTATCGCAAACACACAGACTGTGTACGATGGTGAGTTTCAACAAATATTTAAAGGAATAGTTCACAAAAATGAAACTTTTCATACCAGGTTATTACATTTCTCATACCTAGTTACTGATGTGCAGCATGTGCATTTGTTTTTTTTATTTTATGTGCTAAAATTTCATACTCCTTGGCCTATAGTCTCGCCATCCACCCAGACAAGGTGCGTATAGCATCCGGACAGACAGCAGGGGTGGACAAAGATGGCAAGGTGAGATACATGTGTAAACAGTCTCATTCCACTGATTTAACAATGATGTGATACGTGATATAACCATCAGCATTAAACTGTGCATAACACACCCATTTATTGTGCTACAAACATATGTTTTTACCAGTCTCGAATTACTGCTCCATCAGATTAACAGGTTCACCCAGAGCTGTTGCTTAACTGCATGATAACACTATCGGTTGTAAACATCTCAGACAGACCTCCTCTTTTATCTGGCCTGGTGTCAAATTTTTAGAAGTTAAAGCAAAAAACTGCACACCAATGAGCTAAAAGTCACTCAAAACACTTTACTCTATATAGATATAAATTAGCTAATAACAACTGAAAAGACTTTTAAGACTTTTATATATAAATGCGTTGTGAAAACACCCTAGCATTGTGCCCATACCTTATAAGCAGGCACCCTGACATTTACAGAAAATGCAAAGGTTTTTAAAACTTTATTAATAGTATGTTTACCAAAGTTTGTGTGTGATTATATATCTATATATATCAGCCTCTACAGCCATTCGTACACATTTGGGACTCCAAAACACTAGTTACTCTGCAGCAGATTGGCCTTGGGACATTTGAGCGAGGTGTCGGATCCATAGCATTTTCCAGTTCAGTGAGTATTGCCTCCCAGTTTTCTTTATTTCTGTGAAACACAAGCAGACAGATGGATTAGTGCTTTACTTCTAAAAAATAATAATAATAATTACTATGAAATGTAACCAAAATATCTCATTTATACTGTAGTACAAGAATTTTTTTTTGCCTCCCAGTTTTCTTTATTTCTGTGAAACACAAGCAGACAGATGGATTATTGCTTTACTTCTAAAAAATAATAATAATAATTACTATGAAATGTTTATATGCAACTTTTTATAATTTATAACCATTTGTCAGATTCTTAAATTGCATTGATTTTTAAATGATATTGTTTAATTTTTTATGTTAATTTAGGATGCAGGTACATTTCTGTGTGTGATCGATGACTCGAATGAACACATGCTTTCGCTGTGGGACTGGAATAAAAACACAAAGCATACTGAGGTCAAGGTAGGTTCAATACGTGCACATGTGGTTTGGGTCATTATATTAGTGTTGATATCTCATAGACTCATACCAATACTTTTTATACCAGGTAAAAAACTGATTTGTTTCAGCAGATTAGCTAAGTATATAACCAGTTGTTACTGCCATGTGAAAATGTTGGATTGATTGTGAATTGTAGAAAAACACAGTTTTGTGTTCAGTGATTCTCCTAAATATATATTCCAACCTCTGTTACAAGGGTTACAATGGGAACGGCTTTAAGATTTGTGTGAGTTATTGCATTTTAAGAAGCATTGTATGAAGCCATTTTTCTTCCTTGTGTTTGATTTGTGGGCTGTGCGACTAGTAATGGATTTAGGAAGTATTTGGACTTAAAAAAGCATGCTGTTTTGTCAAGAGACTTGACAAATATGTTTGCTGAGGGAGTTCATCTAGATTTTTTCCCTATATGTGTTTGTGAAAGTCGATTTGCTGTAAGATATAGTCATTCGGAATTTCATCAGAAGCCCTTATTCTTTTAGTAAAATTCCATTAGTTATCCAGAATATTTGACTTTGATTGGCCATTCGTGAGTTTCCGAAGGATGTTACGCAATTCACATCGGCGGCGACTTTGTCACTGCGTGTTGCTCGTGTCTCGCTATGATGTTGTTAGAAGGCATTTGTAGTTCTGGTCGTCATAAAAACAGTTACACATCAGACAAATCACTGCTAACTGATGTGAGTTCCACTGACTCATTTGACCCGTCGGTGGTCGCTTAAGAAAGTCGCTCCAAAGTTGAACATTTTCCAACTTTGTGTAATGCTGGACACACCCACATCCTGTCACCAGTGGTCACTGTCACTTGTGTCGGTGGAAGAGGCCAAGCTTCCATTACAGTAAACAAGAATAAAAAATTATTAATGAGATCATACTTTAAAGTGTTACCAACAATAGCTCTTAAAAAACAATACACCGTAGACAGTAGAACTTTGAAGGAGAACTTTTTGAAGATTTAATAATACAGACAAGTTACAGTAATAATCTGTCATTAAACTAATATGCTAAATTGTAATTTGACTGAATATTTGAGTGTTGGTTTCAGAGCACTAATGAGGCAGTTTTGGGTGTGGACTTTAACCCTGTGGACACCAACAACATCATCACTTGTGGCAAGTCCCACGTCTACTTCTGGACCATGAGTGCTGGGACACTGACCAAGAAACAGGGCATTTTTGGAGTGAGTTCACTACATTCTGCGGTTTTCACTGAGGAACAATAGATACTTCGCAAACAAATAATGCCATGAATCTTTGAAGTACTTTCAAATAATAGATCAAGCTATCCTTTGAAGTACTGTGTAGTTCTGTGGTATATAAATACGATATTCAAATGATATTACTTTCCGACACTGTAAAACTGCTTTGGAGCAATGTGTATTCAGTAACACATTGTACTGCCACAGTAGTTTTTTATAAGTGTCACGTGTTACTTGCTAGCTCATGATGTTTTTTGCTTATTTTCTAATAGAAGATTTCCTCATTGTGTCCAGCTGAGTTTAGTATTTGTTGCATTTATCAATTTGACATTGTATTTACAGAAATACAAAAAGCCGAAGTTCATTCTGTGCTTCGTCTTCAGTCTTACGGGTGATGTGTTGACAGGAGACTCCGAGGGAAACATTCTCACGTGGGGAAATCAGCGGCGGACATTAAAACTTTAGGAAAAGGGGCAAAGGGTGTGCAACATACTCTTGTTTTATTCCATAACATCTGATCTTATTGTTTTTTATTGTGTTCCTTTATCTTACTTGGTAGAGCACTGTGCTAGCAGGGTAAAGAAAACAGGTTTGAGAATACTGTTAAAATGTATACCTTAAATGATCTGTAAGTCTTTTTGGATAATATGCTGATGTCATAGATGTAAATGTATAGTGAATTTTTTCACTCTGTATATGTGAATGACAGCTAAACCAGACTGTCATCCTGATATTTAAATAAAACCGTAAACAAGAAAGTCACATATATGAAACACTGAGGATACTTCCAATCCTGAGGAATTTATTTTTTACTTTTTCTCTTTGTCTCCAGAGACATTTCAGATCATGAAGCAGACGCGTGCTCATGAGGGCAGTGTTTTTACTATGTGTGTCCTGCAGGGTGGCGCTATACTCAGCGGTGGCGGCAAAGACCGTAAGATCATCCGCTGGAGTGCAGATTTGGCACCTGAAAGGGAGTGTGAGGTGAAGAGTTTTGTCTTGTGTTTGCAATTCTTTAGTGTTTTGACATGAAGCTTGGTACATGTCATCACACTCATGATCTGAGCTGACTTGCAGAGTTTTATCACAGCGACACCTACTGGTGCAGAGAATGTTTTGCTTGTAAGTTTTGGTCTAAAATCATAAGAGTCTCATTAGATTCCTTGAGATTCTGTGGAGTTGAATGATACTAGAAGTTTCTTGGTCAGCCATTTTAGACATTAGTCATTTTGAACTTTGTTGTAAACGCAAATACGTGTCCCTGCGAAACTTATTATGGGATATTGTGGCCATGTTCTGTAGGACCTGTAAAGTTTTAGGCGCCCCCTAATGGTCAAAAGTAATAACAAAATGTAATGTTTCTAACATATGATAAATTCAACCTATTTGAGACCAAATTTGTTTTTTCAACCATACTTCCTGTGCAACATACTAAACTTTGTTCAAAACATCCCTATTCAAAAATGAATCAGACTAGCATTAAATGTGGGTTATGGAGACACTCTTAATAAAAAATTAACAATTGTCCAATTGTTTCGCATTTTTCTAAACCTGCTTGGACCGTGATAATTGCAGCTGGCGTCTACATTTAAATGAAATGTTTTTCCAGATTTCAGAGAAATTTGGTGCAGTCCGCACCATTGCGGATGTAGATGGGGAGGAATTGCTTGTTGGCACAACACGAAATGCAATCCTCAGAGGAACATTTTCAGATGGGTTTGTGGCCATTGTCCAGGTAAATATAAAACAAAATTAATTAACTGTTAGTTTTGTCCAACTGGTAGAGCATTGTATTAGCAGCAAAAAAGACACATGCTGACAAAATGTAATGCACTGTAATTAGCTTAGGACAAAAATAAATGTAATGTAAGATTAATTAAAATAGCCCTGTGTGCTTGTCATTGTTTCGTCAGGGGCATGTGGATGAAATGTGGGGTCTGGCCACCCACCCCTTTCAGAACATCTTTCTTACATGTGGGAATGATCGTCAAGTATGTTTGTGGAATGCAGAGGACCACAGACTGGACTGGTGCACTGTACTAGAGGTTAGTACGGTCACAGGAAGGTTTTTAATTTTTTAACAGTTTAAACATTTACACAGTGTTATCATAGATTTTTTTTTTTCCCCAGGAGTCTGGTCTATGTGCTGATTTCAGTCCAAAGGGTGCTGTTGTCTCTGTTGGACTAAGTACAGGAAGGTAAGATAATAACTTACAGCACAGCCAATTACAGTTGTCTCTGAAGTTTTATAGTGAGCTTGTGAAAGTTTCTGTTTTGTAATGTTTTTCAACCTCTATCTATATAGATGGGTTGTACTAGATCTGCAAACCAAAGAAGTGGTATCAGACTTTACTGATGGCAATGAGCAGCTGTCTGTGATGAGATATTCACCAGGTCAGAGCTCAAAATAACTGGAATAATGTTCAGTGTAGTTTAAAAACAGAACTGAAATGGTATTAATAGTAGATGAACGTCAGTAGAAATATTTGCATTTAATCGTTGTGAGTTTTGCATTTTTCAGTGACTGAAGTTAAAAGTATATTTTTCTAATGATTCACTTAAAGGGGTCCTATTATGCCATTTCACTTTTTCAACTGTAGTTGGTGTGTAAGTTGCAGTTTGAGCAGAAAAAAGATCTGGACACTTTCTCCTGATGACCTGAGTGTAAATAAAGCACATTTGTACATTTTTACAAGCTACCTGTAAGTTGCTAAACATGTAAAGCTACATGAATCTACGAGCATTAGAATCAAAGAAGCGTGTGCCACTTTGACAAGAAAGACAAGAGAGCCACAGGATCATCCTAGTGTGAGTCAGAAGATGCACCTGTCACTTATTCGGTCATCTTAATACCAAATCTTGTATATGATATTTATCACTACTTCAGTGAATTATTGGTCAGATAAAGAAATACAATTTTAATGTGCAAAATCAGTTCCACTCGTGTAGGATAGGATTACCGGAAATCTTGGTGGCCTTGCACTTAATTTGGCTCGCTGCTCCATTTATTTTTTTATTATTTAATTACTTATCAGGAACAGATAGAAAACCGAATTTTTAAGGTCGCCATAAGAAAGACATTTTCGTAACACGTGAGATGTGACTTTTAAAACAGATTGCTGATTGTGCTGTAAGAAGGTAACATGTCACAACAGACTGGGCCAGCTTGACCAATCAGAGCGCTTCGATAGAGTCCAGTAGATTCTAAAACTAAAGAGATTGGTGTGGCATCAATGTGAAATATTTGAAAACAATGTGTTTTTTTAAGCATGAAGACATATTCTAGTGTTTTCTTTGTGAAAAGGGCACAATAGGACCCCTTTACATTTAATCTCATCAGTGTATTTATGACCAAAAATTGTTAATGTCCTGATTTCATGTAAATGTTTTTATATAGGTGGTGTACAGTTAATAATTACATGATCAAAGCCGTGTAGGGTCAAAGCCCCACTAAAAGATGATACAATGGTTATTACAGAAACAAAGTTAAAAATAGCTATTTATTCTTGGTTTATCATATCTCACCAGCTACAGTTGAAATAAAAAATTTTATGTTATAGTATATAGCATAACATATAATTTACTAAATGTATATCAAAAAAAGCTAATTTAGTATAGTTCTTTGTACGTTTTAATAAATTTTACTCCATTCCCAAACATAGATGGCTGCTTTTTGGCAGTTGGCTCCCATGACAACTTCATCTACATTTATAGCATCACAGATGGTGGTCGGCGCTATACGCGATTTGGAAAATGCACAGTAAGCAAAATATGCTAGTTTTATTTTAGTAGAATCATGCGGTAGAATGCTTTATTGAAGCATATGGATATAACTTTTCTCTGTGTGGAATATTTCAGGGACATTCAAGTTTCATTACTCACCTGGATTGGTCCAAAGATGGAAAGTATATCATGTCCAACTCTGGCGATTATGAAATTCTATACTGTAAGTCTACTGGTTGGTTTGTCAAGTCCTGGTTAAGCATATAATGATCATGATCATTTAAAAACCTTTGTGCTTTTTGTTAAGGGGACGTTGCAGGCGGCTGCAAGCTGTTGAGAAACCGGTTTGAGAGTAAAGATCGAGAGTGGGCATCATACACGTGTGTGCTTGGTTTCCATGTCATAGGTGAGAAAAAAAATCATCCAAAGTCGAGCATCAATGTGCATGTGTTATTAGTATTTTTAAAGACCCTATAAATGCTCTTTAGGTGTGTGGCTTGAGGGCTCAGATGGGACAGACATCAATGCCTTGTGTCGATCACACAGTGAGAGTATGGTGGCAGTGGCTGATGACTTCTGTAAAGTTCATTTGTTCCAGTATCCATGTCCCAAACCAAAGGTTGGTCTTTGATTAGGCTGCAATGCATTGAATTTTGATGAAACATGACAGAAGACTGAATGTAAAAAACAGTTTTTAGCATTTATATTTCATTCCCATCATTCTTAGGCACCAAGTTATAAATATGAGGGCCATGGCAGTCATGTGACCAACGTACGCTTCACACATAACGACAGTCACCTTCTGTCAATGGGTGGAAAAGACACCTGCATCCTTCAATGGCGAATTAAAGGAGCAGGGACTGGAGACAATAAGGATCATCCGCCTTCCTCCTCTGTCTGTTCTTCTAGCTGTCATGAAAATGAAACACAGAGACACATCACGTGAGAGAGAGAGAGAGAGAGAGAGAGGCATGGAGATTTACAAGGAAGTTAAACAAGGATTAAATGTCTTATTGCACAATGTTTTGTGACAGCTGTTGCAAAATGTAACAACATTCTACTATGATTGAAAAGTAATTAATAATTAATAATAAATAATTCATAACTATTCACTACCTACATTCCATAGTGAACTGACATGTTATTACATACCACATGTTGCCGTGTTGTTACTTTACAATGACTTTGTTTCTGATATTTGGATAGATCTCACAAAGAAATGTCATATTTCGCTCAAAAATAAATTAACAATTATTAAAAAAAATGTTTAATTAAAAGGGTGTAAAATGCAGTATAAGTATAATGTCTTATTTTTTTCCAGTTCAATTTAAATGTATATAGCGCTGTTTTATAGTGTTGCATTAAAACAGCGCAAAATCAAAGCAGATTTAATGAACAATGAAAATTAATAAGTAAGAGATAACATATAGCCAGCTGGTTGTTATCGCAGATTAAACCCTAGTTGCAGTTTACTCAATATACAAGATTACAGCATTGTGTAATTTCTGCTTTACAATATTATTCTGTCATTTCAAAGAATCTTGAAAAAATGATGTCTTAAAATAATTGTTGTTTCTACATTTAACATGCTTTCATGAAAGTAGGCTTGTGCAAGTTTACATGATTATTTTGCAGATTCCTGCGCTCCCTCATTGTTTTTTTACTCTCGGTCATTAAAAACTTCATATGTGTCATTGCATTATAAAGTGTCAGTCATTGTCTCTGATGATCTTAGGTTCAGTAGGATAATCAATGCTTGCTATCATGAATGTGTCCACTGTCCAAAAACTGCCAAAAGACTTATTTTATGGGTCAAGTCAGCTGTGACATTTTAATACATTGTTTGTTGAACATTCCGTTTTGATCGAAGCATGTTTTACCTGTATGCTGTCCATATATTGAAAAGGTTTTACTAATAGGTTAGTAAAAACGTCACGTACAGGACAATAGAATATAATACTCAGGTGATGTGCACCTCATGTCTATTGAGGGCAGTATTGCACCGCTTTTGCCTGTCCTAAACTGGTTCTGCTTCACGGAGTTTCTGACAGACGGTATACTCACTGGGTTTAAGTTAGGGCGACAGCCATGCAATATTACTATCTGAGAAATTAAATCTTTTAATATGGATTTTATACATTGAACCTCTAATTGTATTTGGTGTATTTGTAAAATATGCAGAATATAATCACGTCGTTTTATTCACTAGCTACCCATGTGTACAAAAAGTGATTTATTTTTGTTTGTAAAACTTTATTTCTTGTTGTTCTCCTATACAGTTATTACTGTCAACTTGATGAATGTTTAAATAAACCTTTTAGTGATATCCTTAGGTTCAGTCCACATGTTCCTGTTTATACGCACTAAAATATCGTAATCCTAAATGTTATGAGTATTTTTATTTTAAATCTAAAAATGTTTTATATACAGGCGTTCTAGTTTCTGTTTCGCGATAGTTTGTCGAAGTCTAAGTGACGTTATGAGCTTCCGAAGATGACGTTGGAAAGGGGGGGTGTGTGTGTATGTGTGTAAAACAGAGCGGAGGTGAAGAAGAGGAGGACGAAGCAGGGAGCGGAGGATGGGAGGAAGAGTGGAGTGAGAGAGAAAGACACACTGGCTATCAAGGGCTTGTGTGACTGCATGCCTATGTGAAGTGTGAATGCATGTCTGAAAGGGGCTTCGATTGGAGTTTTATTTCAGCGCCGAAACAAAGACGCAATTTTTTAACCATCCGGAGAAACATTGTAGCGGAAACTTTAAAGTTTTACCCGCCAGAGCGGCAGCGCCGTGCCGGGTCCCGGCTTTGTCTTGCGACGGGGGGAAGTACGCCAATACATGCGAGAATACAGAGAGCGGCACCACTTTTGAATACGCATTTTGTCCACACATTGAAGGGATCATCTAATTATTGTATTTGTTTACGAGAGTGAGAGAATGGCGGCCAACATGTACCGAGTTGGAGGTGAGTATTATTGTTGAGGCTAACACTAGCAGCAGGCTCGCGGGGATTAGCATTAGCATTAGCGCGAGCGGCTGTTTCCGCCTTAGTTACAATGAGCGGAATCCCGTTGCTAAGCGAGCTAGGCTAGTTTCATTAAGGCTGATTTTATGTTCACTTCCACCTTATATTGGTTTAAATTTGAACACAAGGGTAGAAATTTTAATTGAGTGCCAAGAATTTGAATTTATTTATTTTCTGTTTGTGTAAGTGATGCATGCATTCATAATTGACCATTCAAAGTAAAAGAGATAATTATGAGAAAACTGTTGTACAGGTAAAAAAGCAAGTATCTCAGTCTATGGTAGATTTTACTTAGTTTTCCAGACTTTAAACTTTATACGTTTTTTTTCCACACACGTTGCAAAAGTGTATCATTCTGTCAA
The DNA here is from genome assembly GCA_019155185.1 of Beaufortia kweichowensis. Lineage (NCBI taxonomy): Eukaryota > Metazoa > Chordata > Actinopteri > Cypriniformes > Gastromyzontidae > Beaufortia > Beaufortia kweichowensis. The sequence continues at coordinate 21,374,754 of CM032794.1, read as the reverse complement.
ACTTTTGACAACTGAATCATGCAGCACGGTGTCGTGGCTTTGAGATGTCACCGGTTAATAATAGACGAGTACTAGCATATTTATAGCCTATATCATGAAATGAAATGCTCATACCTTCATAGATGTTACATGAATGATGTGATTTATTAAACGTCGCTGCATCCAATGCTGGTGCAAATTTTAGTGAATGGAAAATCATCATCCATCCATCCTCCTGTCATGTGTGAGCGTCTATTGTTCGACCCATGCAGTAATGATTCATATCGACTTTTTGCTGTATAATGCGGTTTCGTTTGATGGTATTGCATGTAGGTCAACGTCATTGACTGCACCATGAGATGGTCATCGTGCACGAGTGTTTTCGTTTACTTAAATCCGGTGGGGCCGAGTTTTAACTCGCCCCCAGATTATGACTTCCCTCATTGTAACTGCTGCACGATTAGCTGACCCTAACCATACTGGGCATTGATAGGTCATAATTCATCAGGATTTTTCGGCACCACACCTGGACTCGGCCTTTACGTAGGTCACGGCAATCAGACTGTTGCAAAACTAAACGCTGCTGAACCGTTTATTTAAGTAACGTCATATACAATGTTTTATATTAAGTTTTGCTTTAGTCAGTAATTGTTACGATGAAGTTTGTGTGAGGTAGTTGTGCTTGTTGATCTGTCAGACTGACTCTTGTTCTCCTATAAACATGGTTTATGCCACGATTCTCTGATTGATTGATTATTCTATCCAACGTTGCAGTAACCGATAAGGTTGCATGGTATTGAAGAAAAATGTTATGTGCAAAAACTAAATCATTTTAAATATGATATGATAAGATAAGGCTTTAAGTTAAATAAGTTTGGACTAGGTTACAATACATTTAGAAATTGGCATCTATGCAACAGCATATGCTTCCCTTTTTCTTCTGGTCGTTGATTATGTTCCACACAGAAGATCACACCCATACACTCATGCACACAGAGTCACAGACGTTTCTGTGTCAGTCTGCATCAGCCTAAAACGTCTGACTACTAAGTCTACACCTAAGTTAATGGTAAGCTGTGTGCAATCTGTTGTTGTTTTTGCAGGATAACATGTTTTATCATTATCAGTGCATTTCTAGTGGCTTTGTTTGCTTGGCAAAAATATATTTAGTTTACACTTGCTTGGCTAATGTGGGTAACGGAGATGCACTTTAAGCTCTCTTTAAACATTTGTGGTGTGTTTTTTGTTATATGCTCATAGCAATGCTTTAAAATAAATAAAATGAAAGCATTGTTTTATTAAGAAAAGCACTTCTCCCCTTATTTTTCTGATACAGTAAGTTAAAACGAGGTAAGATGAGACTCTAAGTTTTAAACCTGCACTATAATTGAGACGGTTTTGATTCAGAAGCATGCATTGTTTTTCACAGGACTATAATTCAGACCTGTAATAGGATATTGGGAGAACATTTGCCTTTCGTGCATTGGTCATGTGCAAGCATGCAGGTCTAGAATTGTGTTCTAAAGGTCTGAATGTGTTCGTACTATCAAATTATCAAATTAACACTATTGGTTGGCTCATATGGTGTTGATGTACCAGTACAAAGAGCATGCGGTAGTTTATAATTGTGGCAAGTGAGCTATGCACAAAATCATAACTTATTAGAACATTTCTTTTGTGCTTATTATTTTGAGATATTTTCTCAAAATTCTAAAAATGAATGTGAAGGAGTGTAAAACAAAAGCATGTGAAACGTTATTGACTAGGCTTTTAATTGACTGTCTGAGCATAGTTATTTATGATGTACAAGTCATGCATTTATGTCTTTGGCAGGTGCTTTTAAGGTATACATTAGTTATCAGTCTGTGAGTTTCCTTGGAGTTAAACCAACAACCTTTTAAGCTATTTAAAAAAAAAGGAGAGCTACAGAAACTCCTGTTTTTATTCTATGTACCAAATCGCAATGAATTGTTAGTATCCTTGAGTTGTTAGCTATTTTTGCCTTTCAGTATCTTCAAGCTTCAGTCGGTTTTTAGGTGTCTGTGGTAACAAAACAGCACATCACTGCTTAAAGAGCAGATGGCTAGATCCCGATTCTCCTTGAGGAAAATTATTGATCTATGCAGCCCAGCCTCCTCTTACTGTCTCCCTGATTGATGAAGCTCATGAACTTGGAGAGAGACCTCCATTTTGATTTGTCCCTTGCGGCACAGCTTAAGAACATCGCTTGAGCAGAGGCGAGAAAAGAAACCAAGAACGTAGAGAGCTGACCGACTCAGAACAGAATGATTGCGTAACTGAAGTTGTGTGTCCAGAGCACACGCTGTCGGCTGTGTCTCAGTGTATCTTCTCTCAATATTGACCCATACCGAAGCTCAAGGCACCTTTTGCTGTGGTGTGCGTATAAAACGGTTTCACAATAACATATTTAGAAATATAATGGTCATTTCCTGTAGTTCAATGCTTTTAGACAGCATAGCCAATGGTTGATTAAAAACAGAGAGGTTTGTTATCTAATTTTAGCATGCAGTCACTGTAGAATTCCACCATTTTGTTTAATGCTAAACAATAATTGCAAATTTTCAGCATAAAACATCAGCTACATGTACAGTACATTATTCTCAGGGCTGTTTCTTACAGATGCTTTTTTTGCCTACTACAGATTATGTGTATTTTGAAAACTCCTCTAGTAACCCGTATTTGATCCGACGAATAGAGGAACTCAACAAGGTAAGTTTTGAAACATCCATTATGTTCTATGATAATACTAAACAAAACAATATGTGTATTATGTATATACCCCTGTACTTTGTGTTTGGCCATTAAACAGCATGACTCTTACAGGATACATAATGAATAATATGATATGTCATCGATATTGCTGCTTGTATTGGTTGACGGTTACGATGTGCGCAATTTATATCATCAGTTGACACAGAAAGGGGGTGATTTACAAATGTCAGCATAACAGACTGTTTCACCTGTGTTGTCATCTGTTCATTTTTAGCCATCATTTTGTCATCTAGTAATGTGCACTGCACTGTTTGAGATGAAGATCCAGCCATAAGAGACTTGATTATATAATGCCGAGAATGACACAGGCCTGTTTCCTGGAGCAGGCAATAAAACACTTTATGTAACCTTATTTCAAAGGTCTGTGTTCGGGCATGAGTGTGCACATGGATATTTTGTGTGCATTTACAAATGTGGGTCAGTATAAGCACTGTCTTGAAATGTCACATTTTTAACCCCAAATTTTAAAGCATAATTATATAAAAATAGGAATTATTACCTAGGCCCACTCATGTTGTAGGATATAGAAATCTGTTCATTTTTACTTTTCTGAAAAGTCAGCAATAGTTTTGGTGGTTGTTTCAGTGGTGCATTTATTATAATCCCACTTGAGATGATTTGAGATTTGATTTGAGCAATAATCTACACTTGATTTTTTTTACTTGATGAACTGTTTTTTCCCCATAGACGGCCAATGGAAATGTAGAAGCCAAGGTGGTCTGTCTATTCCGGCGAAGAGATATATCTGCCAACCTGAACACTCTTGCTGATAGCAATGCACGTGAGTGATATATGTCATACCCTGCGTTATATTTTTGTGTGTGATATTTTATTGTATAATGAAATCAGGTGGTGTTACATTCAGCCTGGCTTGAGCATTCTGCAAAGCTTTCATGTTTTAGAACCCATAGGTAGATCCAGATGAAGTCTGTGCACCGTTTGATATGTTCAGCAGGGATTCATTTAAAGTGTGGTAAACTTGTTTGATTTATGTCAGTGCAGTGCTCTTTAGTCATTTTAGAGCAGGTTATGTTTGGGTTGAGGAAGTTATTGTATGGAAACAGGCAGGGGGTTGGTGTTCAAGTACGTTGTGGTGGTGAGAGGTCAGTCTGCACTTCATACATCTCACTTTTTATTTGCTTTGGCGATAGAACGGTTTAGATTTTGTCATGCCAATAAACCTAAAATGTAATACTGTACATATCCTTTTCTTTATGGAGCTGCACTCTATATCATTTTATAGTCTTGTTACACACATTCAGAGCTTGCATTTACATGACGTCCTCTCATCTCTATCGTCTATCTTTTCCCCTCAAACCTCTCCTTGCTGAATGAGCTTCTCTGTGCTTATTCTCAGCTCCCAATCACCCTGCGCTCTCAGAACAAAAGATCCTTCACGGGACCTACAGGCCTGCAGCGCTGAAAGGGTTAACACTAGGTTAACACTGTCTGGCTGGTGTCCTTGTCATGAAGTGAAAGTGCTATTAAACGCTTGTATGCATCGGTGTCGTAAGTGCTTGTCTGCTTTCGCATACGTAAAAGAGAGTTGTGGATTTTTTTAATGCATACGTGTACATGTGGGGGGTGTTGTTGCTCAATAGGGGGATGGGTGCCTCAGGTTTGTTGCGCAGGGTTTCCCAGTAATGCTGGCAGGGACACATTGGCCAAGGGGAGAGAAAGGAGGGGGCAGGGCCACTAGGGTGGCAGGAGGGGTTAATGAAAAGGGGTGTGTTTTGAGGTCCCACCCTCTTTAGTGACAGGGTTTCCTTAGGCGCTGTGCAGGGGTGGAGTCTAGTCAGATCATCAGGCCAAGCCTGCTCACCTCTCGCGTTTATCTCATTTGAAGAAATATCATAATGACTTGGTTTTAAATTCCCATGCATGTTATATCAATTTATAGGTGATAGAAAGTTGACTTGCATCTTAACTGTATCTATTCATAACTGATTATGTTTATTCAGATAACTTGTATGGGTGTGATATGGAAGTGAACCCTTAAATAATGTGTAAACTATGAAGACTGGGTTTGTAAATGAGTGTCTGTGTGTGTTTCAGGGGACTTTGAAGAAGAGTCCAAGCAGCCCACAGTGTCTGAACAGCAGAAACATCAGCTCAAGCACAGAGAACTTTTTTTGTCTCGACAGTTTGAGTCTCTCCCGGCCACACACATACGGTAAACTGAACGAAATAATCCATTTCGATTATTCCTTCAGATTCTAGTTTTAGGCTCCATTCATTTTTAATGTGGATGCTTTTGATATTAAAATGAGTGTGTGTTTTGTTTTTCTACAGAGGCAAATGCAACGTCACACTTTTAAATGAGACTGATGTTTTAACCGGCTACCTAGATAGAGAGGTAAGGGTCCACCTGCAGTTGTTCAAGAGTACTTCATAAAAAAAACAAGCATATAAAACAATAGAATATTATTGTTACAAATCTCAAAAGATCTCTCTTGTATGAAATTTCATTCAAAGTAAATAAAAATGATTTGTTTTGTATTCATTTTTTTAAATTACTGTAATGAAATTTTTTGTTTTATTAATGAAATTTTTTTATGGCGATAATGTCTGGACATGTGCCTAATTGGCATTAAAACCGGTTAGAGTAAAAATATTTAGAGTAAAGTTAGTACTTGCTAGACAAGCGTTTACATCATTTCCAAGTAAAGAAGTATGCCAGGCGCTTATGTTTCCTAATTTGTTGTCTGTTTGTGAATTTGTGTGTTCTGCAGGACTGTTTCTTCTACTCTCTGGTGTTTGACCCGGTACAGAAGACACTGCTGGCTGACCAGGGGGAGATCCGAGTTGGATCCAAATATCAGGCAGAAATTCCTGACAAACTGGCTGAAGGTATGTTTTTAATAGCCGAGTATGGAATCTGTGTTCAATAAATCTTTGCTTAACTTATGTGACCATTTTAATGAGGATTTAATGCTGAAACAATTATAATGTGTGTGTTCTAATGTGACTGTCCTCAGCATTTTTTTATGTGACTTTATGTGTTTAAAGTCTCATGCCGGACAGCTTATCCCACAGTAAAATATGAACGTCTAAAATCTTGTTTAACTGAGCTGTATATAAAATATCAAATCTTTTCTGATCAGGAGGGGGTTATTTGCACTTGATTTGTCCTACAGGTAGCCAAAAAATGACTTTGTCACACCTAGATAGAATTAGGGATCATGCTTTAGTTGTGAATGAAAGAACTTCATGATTAAAGATTTGTTAAGTTGACTTAAGTTAATTTCTGGTTTCCTGATCTTCTCAGAAGAATTAGATAATCGAATGCAGGAGAAGCTTGAAACAAAGGTTTGGGATCCTAATAGCCAGCTGAAGGATGCTCAGATAGACCAGTTTCTGGTAGTGGCACGGTAAGTAAATAAATCTTGAAGTCTTTACTGGAGTCCCAATTTGTACACTTTCTCAACTGACATTTCATTTGATGATGAAATATCAATATATTGAAATATATCGTATGTGTATTTTAGAGCTGTTGGCACGTTTGCACGTGCACTCGACTGCAGCAGTTCCATCCGCCAGCCTAGCCTGCACATGAGTGCGGCGGCAGCATCTCGGGACATCACGCTGGTGAGGAAGAGCACACAAGCACATGCAAACTTCTGTTAACACGCACATCTGACATTCATACCGTTGTGTCTGTCTACAGTTCCATGCCATGGACACACTGCAGAAGAACGGATACGACCTCGCCAAGGCCATGTCCACGCTGGTGCCGCAGGGCGGCCCGGTGCTCTGCAGAGATGAGATGGAGGAGTGGAGCGCATCAGAAGCCATGCTGTTTGAAGAGGCCCTGGAGAAATACGGCAAAGACTTCAATGATATACGCCAAGACTTCGTGAGTCTATGAAAACTAAATATTCTCATAGTGACAGAACAAGCCAATAATCAATTGATAAAGACTTGAAGGGCTCTATATACGGAGTCTCGCTGGCATTTGTTTGTAGGAACAGTGGCTGAAGCGTCCCTAAAAATGATGGTTTTAGTGCAGTTTGAGTTTAGGAACTTTTTGAACTTTCCCTGTTCAAGCAGATAGGACTCTTGTTATGATTAAAAAAGCTGCCCGGAGGTGTTACAAACATGGGTGCAGAGTGCACAGACTTCCCAAAAGGGACGAAATGCCCTTTTTGCAAAAGCTTAAATTATTAAAATTCCAGTGATGTAAAGTGATGATGCGTTTGTTTTTGATACCGCAGTTGCCATGGAAGTCTTTAGCCAGCGTGGTCCAGTTCTACTACATGTGGAAGACTACTGATCGTTACATCCAACAAGTATGACAGATTTCCATTTGATTTTCGTTTGATTGCTTAGGTGGACAGCCATTATCTGGACAATGTGTTTTTAAATATAAGGGTTTTGTTTTTTCAGAAAAGACTAAAGGCAGCTGAGGCAGACAGCAAACTGAAACAGGTGTACATCCCCACCTAGTGAGTATTTAGTATCACTGCACAAACGGTACACAACAATAAATATTTTGGCTGTTTTGGAACGTCACACTTCTCTACTTGAACTGTATGCTACAGAACTAGTATGTATGATGAATAATTTTAACAAAAGTTCACTTTGCTAAAACAGTTTTTGGATGTTAGATTATTATTTATTGTTATATTATGTATTGTTGGCGTGTAATGCAACAGCAAACAGTAATGTATAGCATGTTTTTTCAATGAATAATAATATGTTATACTATTGAAAAGTAATGTAATAATTCAGAAATATTTAATACATTAAACATTTTTCAAACTTGTTAATAGTTGGTAGCACTTTTCCAGTGTGCTGAACTAGTATTTTATTCCAAACACAGCTATACCCGTCTGACAAGTCTCTTGACCTGTATGCGTGTTTTCGTTAAGCCCCAAAAAGAAATGATGTGTTTTTTCTTCCGTACAGACCTGTAACTTACAGTCAAATGTTGTCTGCTATTTCTCTCTTTATCAGCACCAAACCCAACCCCAACCAGATCTTGACCCCTGGTAGCAAACCTGGCATGAATGGAGCCACCGGGTACCAGAAAGGCCTCAGCTGTGAAAGCTGCCACAGTAAGTGAATTTGCATCTTTGGCTTATGCTGAGATATTCTTGTGCGTTATGATGAAATAAATGATCTGTATGACTTGCTGCTTGAACAGCTGCCCAGTCTCAGCAGTGGTATTCATGGGGGCCTCCAAACATGCAGTGCCGACTCTGTGCAACCTGCTGGATTTACTGGAAGAAGTATGGTGGTCTTAAGACTCCCACCCAACTGGAGGGTGTTACAAGGGCTGTCTCAGTATGTAAACCCTCGCTTCTTTTGTGTCTCGGATGTTCACCAAACTATTAGTTTTATGCATGCCAAAGTATTTTAGTTTTTTTAAACTAGCTAGTTAACCATTTTCAATGAGTTTACCACACTGAACAATCTCATATTTCCTTTATTAGGATCCAGCGCCACGTGGTCACATGACCCGCCAGGAAGTACAGGGCATGTCCCCTTTCACCAGCAGCGCTGGAAGAGCAAAACTTCTAGCGAAAAACCGCCAGACCTTCATCCTGCAGACCACCAAACTGACTCGAATCGCCCGTCGGGTGTGCCAGGACATCCTGCAGTCTCGCCGAGCAGCCCGTCGACCCTACACTTCTATTAACGCCAATGCTGTCAAAGCAGAGTGTGAGAAAAGCCATTTAAATCCATTCATCTTCATTCATGGGCACAATATTTAGAGGTCTTTTCATTTCACAGGCATTTTTGCATTGTAGGGCAAGCGTTTTTCTCCTGAGCATTTGTTGACTGCCACATTTTCTCTCTTAGGTATGATACGACTTCCTAAAGCAGCAAAGGGTGGTTTTAAGAACCGCACTTTTTCTCGACCATCCCTCATCAATATAGTTAAGGAACTAGGTAAGGCATCCACATGTAGGCGTTTATAGATTTCAGACTAGCTTTATTCTGAAACACACTTAACATTTTTATTGTTTTTTTGTCATAACACTCTTTATAATGTGTGTTCTTTAGCTGTTCAAGCTCCTTTGAAACTCCGAGCCCCTCGAGGTGCTCCGACCCCCATCAACCGTAACCAGGGCAACCAACCACGGAGTGCATCTGCTCTTCTGGGCAAGAGGCCCTTCGATAATGTGAGTATTACAACTCTACTCCATGAAAATATAAATTAGCCATTTCACAGGTAAAACAATGTGCACAGATCTAAGAACTGTCATTGGACGCAGGCTGGAGGACATTCTTTCTCCACTAATGGAAGACCATTTACATCAGGAGGAATAAGATCAGCCAACCAGTCAGTTATTAAGAGGCAGAAGGTCAGTCAAGGAGATGCACCAAATCCAGTGGTCTTTGTTGCTACAAAAGACACCAGGTATGTTTAAGAAATGCACATTTCATTTCTATGTAAAGTGAATGTTTGTTTTTTATAACTAATAACTAATTTACTAATTTTATCTAAATATATATATGGGTTTACAGAGCCATGAGGAAACACCTCACTCAGGGAGAGATGAGGCGGGCCGCCAGAAAACCACACCTCCCAGTTAGGGCCAAACTTCCTTTGCCACCCCGGCCACTTCCTCTACCCATTATACCCTCTAGCACAAGCGAGCCAATAGTGTTGGAGGACTAAATGATGATCCAGCAAAACGCCTCCTTTACCAGAGCATGTTAAATCCAGCCATCATCAGCTGTTCTTCTCTTTTCCTTGTCTTTGGTTGTCACCTACACAAGTACACACTTACATGCACAGAAGATGACATACCCTATACTTTTACACCAGCATACACCAGACATTATACCTTTTTACTCCTAGTGTCATAGTTTGTTTCAAATTCCTCCAGTCCCATTACTTTTTAATGCAGATACTTTTAACTAATTTAAAACAAATCATGTTCATTGTAAAATGGTGTAAGAGCACACTTTATTTTTCTGCAGTTCTGTCTTTATTTGTATAAGGATTTTTCAACAATGTGGTGTGTATGAACAGATGGGCTTAAAATGTGTGAAGGAGTCTACAGTCTTTACCACTGTTTTGTTCATTTTAATAGCATCAAATATGGGCTGTTGTCTTTGTTTCATTAGAACGATTGCAATGCTCCTTTTATTTTAACCTGTACATGTGGTTCTAGGATTTAGGCTCATCATCATGAGGAGCAATAAAGAATGGTTTCCCTCAGATATTTCTTTCTGTAAAACAAATCTGCGGTTTGGTTTTTATTTTCGTCACATTATTCTCTCAGACATGGTTTTGTTTTTCGCAGGAAATGCAACTAATTAAATCAGCGATTTGTAAGGTCTTGTATGGTTCAACCTGAAAGGCCTTGTTTGTATAAAATATGAACTGTTTGGAAAGGCTTCACATGTTGTAAGATTTTAAAGATCTTCATATGAATGTAGGGCAAATGTAGGTCTGGAGATGGGAGATGAGTTGTAACAATTCATTTAACCTGTTTTGTGCCTCAGTATTGAACCTTTTTTACTTGCATCCCGAACAAAGGCGTAGAAATTTGCTTTTCACTTGCTTCTTTTCCATAAAATGTTGATATGCTCACATTTTTGCTTTGAAAGGGGTAGATTAAATTGTTACCCCTTAAGGCTTACTGGAAAGATAATGTTAGTGATCATGGAAAATAAAATGATACGAGTCCAGTAACAGAGAAGAAGATTTTGTAGTAGTGGCTGAAGTGTAGACTGATATTGATGCATATTCTCTTCCCCCTTTTTGTAAATGTTGGATGATGTTTAGAGCTGAACAGTTGGGCTTTTTGACAAATGTCCTGGCTTGAGATTTGTCAACTCAATTATATTGTAAATCTTGTCCCTGTTCAGGGGTTTTGTAATGTTTCTTAAACAAATGGAGCGTGCACTGCACACTAAAGACGTAAATAAATGTTGACTTGTCCCATTTTAAGTCTCACCAGTTTTTTATTAAGAGGGTTTGTGCCCCTGTAATTTTGGTAAAGCAATAACAAAAACTTGTTTTCAGTTATGGAATGGGTGGGGAAGAACTGGCTGATTTTAAGGTTTGATTGGTGTGAATAATTTCAGTTTTGTAAATCAATGAGAAATCACTTTCAATTCGCAACTCAAACTTTTCTCTGTACGTTTTTTTTTTTAAATATTCCAGTGTCTGTATTCTTTAATGTATCTTGTGATAAGAAAATGAATAAAGATTTTTGTTTGTGGTCATAATACCAAAGTTTTTTCTGTTTTTAATACACATGGTTACCTATAACTGAAAGAGTTGTAAAACGATTAAATTGTGTCAACAACACACGTGTTACGATGACAATGACTTACTGTGGACAGAATAAACCAATTACAAAACAGCAATTTTAAGTAAATTATGCTGTTGATTAAAAACGCAATAACAAATCGTTTTGCTGAGAAATCTGACACATAATAAAAATTTTTGTCCTGAAACCGTTGTGTCGGTTGTGTACAATTCGAGGTTTTAATCAGTTTTACTATAAATGATATACTTAAATTTAAATGGCAAACCAAAGGTCAAGTTCAGTGCCTTTCTCTTAGTCCTTCTTGTTTATTGTGTACAGATTAAATGTGTCCCAAACCTTGCAATAAGCATATCACAAAGACTTCAATATACTACACTTCACAGACAGCGCTCAATTAACAGCTTTGAGGTGTGATACGGTAATTGATATAGGTCTATTTTCACAGTTTGCCTTTTTGAAGTTGGCCATCGAGCTGCTTAGTAAAATGTTTATTCCAGCGGGGCTACAAGGCAGCGGTAGTGACTCAATTTGATTTAATTCGAAACACCAACACAGACATGAAACATCACTGAAGCGTACGGGCTATCAGACTGGTCACAAATTAGATAGACTGTCAACATCCTTCGATTCTGATTGGTCCATTCGAACCACTCCACTGACGTTTACGCTTCACAGCTGATTCTATTTTAAAGGGAACGCGGGAACGGAATCCAGGTCAGCTTTAAAACAACGGGGCGAAGAGCTGTAGGTACGCGGTACTTGCCAGGCATATGGTGTGGTCCGTGTCTTGTGTTGTAGAACAGCAGAGCTTGTGTGTTTGTGCTTTTAAACAAGGTACGATTTTGGTAAGCTGTTGAGCCTTAAGACCGTGCAATGATGTTTGAGGTAAGCTGAATTGATTTCATTTTTTAACGTGTCAAAATGTGCCTTTTGTATTTGTGTGTTTTTCTGATGTTTTTGACAAACTGTACAACTTGAATGTGCTTGACTCTTATTTAATTTGTGTTTACTAGCCCAAACAAGGCATTAACTAACATGATTTTTTTTCTGTTCAGACCAGTCAAGATAACCTGCTGTTCCCCACTGAAGGCCATACTAAGGCTTTCTTCCCCGAGGAGGGATTGGGCAGTGGAAGCCTTTCACTTGCTGAAGCCTTGCTTCCCCTAGTTGAGTCTCCATCTCCCCCCATGACCCCCTGGCTCTGCTCCACCCGCTACAAGACGGAACTGTGCAGCAGCTACGCTGAGACGGGTACCTGCAAGTACGCCGAACGCTGCCAGTTTGCTCACGGCCTCCATGATCTTCACATACCTTCCCGCCATCCCAAGTATAAAACCGAGCTGTGTCGTACCTATCACACCGCTGGTTACTGTGTTTATGGCACGCGCTGTTTGTTTGTGCACAACCTTAAAGAGCAGAGGCCCGTCCATCCTCGGCGCAGAAATGTACCGTGCCGTACGTATCGTGCATTTGGAGTTTGCCCGTTTGGAACCAGGTGCCACTTTCTGCACGTTGAGGGTGGCTCCGAATCTGACAGCGCAGATGATGAGAGAACCTGGCAGCCTCCATCCAATTCCCAAGAGTGGAAACCTCGTGGTGCCCTCTGTCGCACATTTAGTGCCTTTGGATTCTGTCTCTATGGCACCCGTTGCAGGTTTCAGCATGGACTTCCCAATACAATCAAAGGCCACGGCTCTAACTCGCACTGGCCTTTCCAAATGCCTAATGGAGGCTCTCTCTCGCCTGCTTCAGACACGTGTTCTTCACCATCTCCACCTTCATCGTCACCTCCATCTGCACTGGCTTCACCTGTGTACCCTGATGGCTCTGGTCCAATCACCCCTCCATCAGTAGATGAAGTGGCCAACAATGCTTTTACCTTCAGCAGTCAGCATTTGAATGACCTGCTGCTTCCTCTGGCCCTTAGGCTCCAGCAGCTAGAGAAGGCGGCTAAAGCTGGTCCACAAAGTTCTCTGGATGACCCATTTCTGTTGTGAGGTCTGTGGCATGGGAAAAGCCCCAGAAGCGCTTCTCACCCATGAACTCCTATATTGGCATTAATGGCTATAATGCTTTAACTGTGACTGTACTGTGTGAAATCCATCTTTTAACCTTTTTACTAAGTGTGTTTGTGTGTGTGTGTATATAGTGCTTTTGCTTTTAACTGCCTCTTGAGATCAAGTCTCAAATGGTTTGCTTTTATTCTGGTTCAAGTCTGTCCTGTACCTTTAAATTAGGCCACTTATTTTGACGGACTGAATGAAAACCTTAACTGTAAGTTTGAGACACTTACTGTCACGTATTTATGAAGGATTGCATGCAATATGAATGTTTGTAACGTATGGATTTTTAAACTTAATGACCCTAAATTATTCTGAAAGCCTCTGCATCCTTTCTCTTAATAAAACCTTCTTAAAGGAATTCATGTTGACGTGTTTTCGTTCACCCAAGTGGAAAGTTGAAAATCCTGTTCTTTACTGGTTTCAGTTTCGTATGATTAATTTAACAGCGATATGATTCTTAATTTTTTACTTTTCATATCCTGTGATCGTTTATCACAACGATTAGTACATTGAAATTCTCTTTTTACCCCCTGTTCATTTAAACTACAGCAAAACGTTATGCGCATGCTCTGCTCTTATAGCCAATCAGGCGCTCTTGTGTACATCAGTGTGTTTGGTAAACGTTAGCTGTGTGCTAATACTTGCACAGGAAGGAACACAGTCCCACAATCCTGTCAGATTTACGTTCGTTTAAAAGGTATGATGAATTACCAGTTTTTAATAAGAATTGTGCGAAACGACTTCGTGAGCGGTGACGTGCTTTGGTCGATTGTATATTTTCGGCTTTAATTCAGCCACGATAGACAAAAATCGTGGTTTAACTTGCCGAGACGCTGCTGCACTTAAAATCTGTATCATGAGATGTAGCTGTGTCGCTTTACAAACTTAAAATTCACTTATTTGATCAAACGCGTTTTCCGGGTGCAGCGAAGATGACGGAGAGGGAGGAACGGCGCTTCGTGGAGATACCACGAGAATCCATTAAACTGATGGCCGAGAGCACTGGGGTAGAGCTCAGCGAGAATGTCGCAGCTCTGCTGGCAGAGGATGTGTGTTATCGTCTCAGAGAAGCAACGCAGGTAATCTACAAATTAATATATTTATGCTTGCATGCTTCTATAAACGTACGCGTCTGTTTTTTGCATTAATGTTCATATGTGTATTGGTGAGTAAGCTCTTGGTCAGGTGTCAAAGATAATGCAAGTTAAGATATCAACCTAAAACTCCACTTTTTCTACGTTTGTGCCACAAAAGAACAGCTCACAGTTCATGAGACATGCTAAAAGAAGAAAGCTGAGCGTCGAAGACTTCAACAGAGCGCTGCGGTGGAGCAATACGGAGGTGTGATCTCCTTTGTAATTTGAATGTGTATGATAAACTGTTGTCTTTTACAATGTAATGGCTTGAGAGCAGTATTACATCTGCTGTATGTCTTCTAGACCATTTGTGGCTACGGTGCACAAGATGCCTTACCGTTCCGTTCATTAAAGGAAGGAGAACTTTTCTTTGTAGAGGATCGGGAGGTAAACCTGGTGGAGCTGGCCCTGGCTACCAACATCCCCAAAGGCTGTGCAGAGACGATGGTTCGAGGTAGGGCAGGTGTTTCCAGGAAACACACACTCATGAATTGTATAGTTTGAATTCGACGTAAGCTGCTAAATGTGTAATTGTGAATATCTTGATTTGCGTGATCAAATATGTTACCTTTTCATCCGTTTTGCATCATTGGCAGTAAATGTGTCATATCTTGATGGGAAAGGCAATCTGGAACCTCAAGGCACAGGTGAACCTAAAATATCTTTTTTGTATTCTTTAAATATACTTTTAATATAATATTGTATATTCTTTTAGTATTAATTAACGTTTTACTTTAACATCCAGCAACATCTAATTGCATTTCTACCGAGAAATTAGTAATGTAGTTTTTTGCTTTCCTGTAGCTTAGTGGTTAAAATGTGGCACTTACAACCCCAAGGTCATGGGCTCGATCCCAGGGATTGCAAAAAATAAAGGTACTAACACTTTCTTCTGTTGTTTAGTACCGCCTGCTATTCAGTCTCTGTCTGATGATCTACTGAAGTATTACCAACAAATAACTCGAGCCATTTTAGGAGAGGACCCACATCTCATGAAGGTACCCTTTAACTATAACTATACCACAAACTAATCAGAAACTTACAGCATTTAGATAAACAACACAATGAAGTTTTGTGTTCTCTTACTTTTTCACTAGGTGGCTCTGCTGGATCTTCAGTACAATTCAAAGATTGCTGCCCTTCTGCCTTACTTTGTATACGTCATCAGTGGAGTATGTCAGTTTTGTCCAAGACATATTTGTTATATCCATTTTACTTGGATATCCTCCGAATTTAGTGAAATTCGATAGCCTTATAATATAAACCATTTGGTCCACGTTTCATTTTTTTCCAGGTAAAGTCAGTAAGCCATGATCTGGACCAACTAAACAGGCTTTTACATATGGTGAAAAGTTTAGTGCAAAACCCGTATCTGTACCTGGGCTCGTACGTGCGCAGTTTGGTGTCCAGTGTGATGTATTGCATCTTGGAGCCGCTGGCTGCCTCCATCAACCCTCTCAATGACCACTGGACCCTCAGAGACTATGCTGCCCTGCTGCTGAGCCACATCTTCTGGTACATAATATATAAACTACACAATGCACATCAAACCTTTTAAGCAAGTTTGTTAGGTTTCCAAGAATAAAGTATGTTACCAATTCAAAGCCCCACCACTTTTTTAACTTTAAACATTGATTATCTATCCTCATTCTGACTTGTAGGACACATGGTGATCTTGTGAGTGGACTGTACCATCAGATCTTGCTGTCTCTGCAGAAAGTTCTCTCTGATCCAGTTAGACCTCTTTGTTCCCACTATGGAGCCGTAGTGGGTCTGCATGCTCTCGGCTGGAAGGTAAAGTCCCAGCAACACAGCACCTCCAAATACACTACAATTACTTCTAAAAGTGAGACTCGTTTGTTCATGTGTTTTTACGATGCAGGCTGTTGAACGGGTGTTGTATCCTCACCTCCCAGCCTATTGGGCAAATTTACAAGCTGTCTTGGATGATTACTCTGTGTCCAACGCTCAGGTAAAAGCAGACGGCCACAAAGTCTATGGAGCCATTTTGGTAAGTGCAGTATATGATTATGTTACAAACGTTTTCTTTTAGGATGTTTTAAAAATTGTTATGTAAGGATGAAGTCATAATCAGAAATGGTATTATAAAACCCAGTAAAAGTGTTTAATCACACACAGACTCCAAAGTATTTCTAGTTTTTTAGTCTTTACATTTTTTTTTTTTTTCTTTTTTTATTCTGATTTATCCTACATGATGTCCTTCTGTAAAGCTGCTTTGCAACAGTGTCAACTGAAAAGTCCTATACAAATAAAATTGATTTTGTTTCACCCTGAACATTTTAAGATTAATAAAGGGTTGAAAAGTTTATATGAATATTGAATTGAATTTATATTATTCTACGATATGAGAAGAGACAACAGTGTTAGCAAAACTCTCACACATCATGAAGTATTGCTCTTATTGATTCATTAGTTTTTAAATAAATCGTGAACACCCCAAATCTTCCATCATAACCTTCTTAAAGTGACAGTAACCATATTTCCTCCCTGAAGGTGGCAGTAGAGCGTTTGTTGAAGATGAAGGCACACAGTCTGACCACAGCAGCTGAAGGAGGCGGTATTGCTCTCGAAAGATCTGTCGCTGGAGCGGTAGGGTTCAGAGAAAGCTCACCTGGTCTCAGCCCTCCTCCTGAACCCATCTCTGAACCCCCTCTTGGCATTGCAAGCCATCTACAAGCTGGTGGAGCTGGTTGTCCATGGGAGGAGTGGACCCCTGTTTCTCTTCCAGCCATGTACTGTGAGCTCTACTCTTTCTTCGGAGACAGTTTGGCTGTGCGCTTTAGCACTGACCCACCACTAGGTGGCACCCCACCCGCAGCTCCCTGTCAGCCAGTTGATAACCGGAAGGAGCCTGCTGGTAGTGCTGCCAATCTTGAGAGTACACGAAAGATGCCCCAACTGACTGCCAATATGAACATCAGCCCACGACAAGATGGAAGCCCGCGCACAGAACAACCACCCAGTCTGGCTGCCCCGGGGAGGTACGATTCACACAACACTGTTTCATGTTTTATTCATCACTGTTTGTTTTATATTCATTTATTATTATGTCTTGTGGACTATATTTAAACATCTGTTATGTGAGATGGCTTGTTCTGGGGAGTACTAAATAATAAAAAACAGCAATTTGTATGATCCATCTTACTTATTCTTACAAACATTTTGCAGATTCCTCCGGGGCTTGGGTGTAAACTTATGAGCAGAACTGTAAATAACCCATTAATTCGTTTGTGATCCTTGGAAAAGATTTTTAATGTTTGTGCATGCAACAAAGCAAATACAGTCAAATACATTTCTCACCCCGTGGTCTCTGTATGTCTCTGTCCGCAGGTCTTTTGCCCGCTCTTCCTCGTCCTCAGTGTCACGTTCTAGATCATCTTCATCACGTGCAGGCCGTTCGACCAGCCAATCCCGAGATGTCTTCCCCAAAGCCCGTTTCCCACCCCCTCAGGCGGGACCGCCAGCATTTTCTTTCATTATTGGTGGACGGCAGATGGGTCGCCGTTGCCAGGGTCGCCGCTTCCAAACGAGCTTTATTCCAACCCCACCTCTTAATTCTCTTCCACCTCGTGTCTACGCTCACAAATTACCAGTCATAGGGAGAGTCAGTAAACCAGTGCGCCGCTGGACGTCTTCCCATTATTCACTTCACCTGCCACTTTAAGTTGTGCAAAGACAATGTGTGTGTCTTTAAGACACCTGACTGCGATGACATCACTCCTTTACAAAGTAAATTAGAAAAGCAGACTTAACACAATAACTACAACCAGTTCTAATTTAGGAAAATAAAAGGCACAAACCATTTTTGTGTCTCTTAACTAACTGTTTTGATATTCTGATATTCAGAATTCTTTCAGTGTTATCTCAGTATCTGCTGGTAGTATTAAAGATCCGGAAGCCGAATGTCACCACAATTTATAATTTCTGTACCAATAGCAACATGCGACTTAACAATTAGTGCTATAGAATTGCATTGTTTATTAACTGTACTTGTAGATATTTTCTGTAATGAGACCTGTAAAAGTCTTTAAGGCCTGTAAAATAAATGCTTAATGTATTTGCAAGATTTTTTTTTATTGCAAAAATATAAAGTATATAGACTGATGTTAGTAATGATTTGAAGAGTTTTTCTCTGTAGTTGTATAATGGAACATGATCAGCTTTCACGCTTGTGCTTACTTAATATTTGTGGCACCATATAGATAGAAACTGAAGTCAACAAAAGAAGTCCACTAAAGAATTTTTTTCTCGTTTACAATTAGCATACAATACCAACCATGACCACCATGTGTCACTATAAGCAAGAATGAAATCTTGTGCTTATAACGCTTTCCCTGTTGGTGTATTGTTAATACATCGTTATTTCGTTAAAGTTACTGATGTTTAATATGGACAGTTCTATGCAAATGTCAACCTTTTTATAACATAATATGTTTTTTTTAGGTGATCAGACTACATGAAAATCACGTAATGTATGCCAAAGATAAATTACCAAGAACCGTCTTCAGCCTGAGACTCGTCTCACCCAAGGGCGCGAAGGGAGCCTTTTGTAGGCCCAAAAGCACCACCGAAAGGTCCCAAGAGCATACAAATAGAAAAACATGCATCTACAGTGAAAGCTGCCTCCAGCCCTAAATACAAAATCCATATGATAAAAATAGAATTTGACTAAGATCACATAATACCAGATGATTGTCAACTGTTGACATATTTTTCCTGTTACTAACAAACACAGGACAGGAGTCATTGACCGAGAGAACCGTGCACTTTCCTAAGGATTTGAAGAATTGTAGGGGGTTCCCCACTTGGCGACAAATTTAGTCAAATCTGACCTTAAAGATTTGGCTTAGATCATGTGGTAAGCAAATGACCTTGTTACTATAGTCACAATTTTTTCACACTGTCATCTGCTGTTTCATTCAGATTGATAGTCAACAGGTGTGACATACAAGCTTGGCTATATTTATCATTGCATCTCAAATGTTAACTCTGGTCTTGCAGAGCTATAATAATACGACCGTATTATTTTCCACTTGTAGAGATACACATTGGCTTGGTTATTTAAATATTTAATAATATATTTTATAATATTAATTATTTGTATTTTATTTCCTATATCATCAATTAAGAAAACCTGTGTCTGTTCTCGGACATGAATAATCAGCTTTTGTCATAAAAGTGTCATCAAAGCAAAACGGACATATCAAATCCATTCTGAAATGTTCTCACATGCAAAATGTTATCTCAAGTGATTTGTTATCAGAAAACGAATAATAAATTTGTTGAAAGCTGGATCAAAAACTTTTAGTTAAATGATTAATAGACCAAAATGTGTAGTATAATTTGTAAATATGACTTAAAATTATAGTCCCGCTGACTTGTTTAGAGTTGTTTAAGAACATTTCCTGCAGTTGGTATTCTGGCATGGGGGGTCAAGGCCACAGGAAAACAGGAAGCACTGAGACCACCACACACTCACCTAACAGGAAGTGCTTAGCTGCAAAAAGGAACTTTTTTTATGATCCGTAAGATTCCAACTAAATAAGACATCAACTGTATCATAACCTTTGTTAGAGTGGTCATATTACGCATTGCATTTCCCCTAATTAATAGCAACAGCAGTGCTGCATCTTGCTGTAATCTTTAATATAAGATTTTAATATATTAATATAATGATGTAGCCTTTGATGAATATTTGCTAGATGTCTGTACTACAATGCTTTTTGGGAAATACAGCACTGGTCCGGCTGGTTACAATCAGTCACTACGACCAAATCACATTTATAATCTCTCTGATAGTTGTGTCTTTCTAGCTTCATAGGTAAAAGAAATTAATTTCTATTTGCCAATTTTGCATAAAGAGATAGTAACAGTTGACAAACAAAATATACCAAATAAAAACATTTTTGCCCATTCTCTAATGAAATTGCATAATTCTTAATTTTGGTTTATTGTTGAGGATTTCAATGTGTTTATTTTATTTTTTGTGATTTTTTTTCAGAAATAGTTTCTATTCTTTCTAACTTTCAAAACTAATCTGAATTCTGATTTCATTATTTTTTTCAGTGTCAGTTTCTATATAAGCGGACACCTTAATATCTTCAGAACAAAAGCTATTATTTAGCATTACACGAACACTGCGTCTACAGTATTTATTAATCCTTAAACTTTAATTTAATTTACTGATACATTTGTTAATGGACAATAGACTAAAATTATGTAAATTTTACATCTGTATTTTTATGAACAAACATAAACAAAGATAAAAATGCAGTAAAATAGCAGAAAATAAGCTTTTTTATTTTACTTTTGCCCAGTAAAAAGATGTAGTTCATTAAAGACATATCAAGCATGTTGTGCAACTAACTGTGGGAACTTGACACTAAGGAGCCTGGTGTTTGTTAAAAACATTACTATTATTATTATTATGCACAAAAAGTCCATTGAACATCAGAGATGGTAACATACAGAAGTGGCCAACAGAAACTCTTTTCTGTTAAAAAATGTAATTAAAAACAAACAAAATATCATTTGATATTACAATGTTTACATGGCTAGCCTAAATTGTGTTTTTCAGTCATTTCAGAATGACAGTTGAGAGGAGCATATGTTAATTCAAAGCAAGTCATGTGTTTCCCCTGATCTGTCTGTGCTTATCTTCTCCGCCCTTCGCTTTGACATTAGGAGCGTGCGTGGAAAAGACGGCGGTGCGCGTGCTGGAGCTGCCTCAGTTTTGTTTTTGTCGCTCCCTCAGTTTTGTTTTTGTCGCTCCGTTGCCGTCATGAAACCTCGAGGGCTGACAATATGACACAGCAATTTCCCAGATGCGGTTTTAATGTACCAGTGTCGTATGTGAAGATTTGTCTATTGTAAATGCAGTAATCATGACATCGGTTTGGAAGAGACTTCAGCGCGCGGGCAAAAGAGCGTCGAAGTTTCAGTTTGGTGCGTCTTTTCAAGAACTCACCGTGGAGTGCACGCAAAAGTGGTAAGAAGAAATACGATTTTATATCACTAGTTCATGCTGTTAATAAGCTGTTAATAACAGCATGGGATACTCTATCTATAGTATACTTTTTAGTAGGCATATATGGTACTGACTTATCTCTTGCTCTCTCTATCTCTCTCTCCATGGACTCTCCATAGACTACATAGCCACATAAACAGTACCAGTCAAAAGTTTAGACACAACTGACAAAAATGTTTTAATCTGAAGGTGCATATTTCAGTGTCTGAAATTACTTTTGTTGTCAAAATCATAATTGTGCCAACATATTAATTTTTTTAATTATGAATAATGAATAAATACTTTTTTTTACATAAAAAAAGAGAAGCATAAATAGAAATTCCTGCAGTGCTGTTTTAAAAGCTTCTCAGGTTAAGACCTCAAGAAGCTGGATGATAAAATGTCAAGAGTATGATTTTACAAATTCTAGACAAAGGGTGACTACTTTAGAAGATGATCAAAGTGTTCATTTATTTTTGATGCTTTTAATTAAAACATAATTCCCACAGTTACCATTTTTATTTCATGGTTCTGATGAGTTTACTACTATTCTAAAATGTGAAAAAATCTTAACAACAGTCAGTATTTCCAAACTTCAGACTGGTACTGTAATTCGACAGCATCAGTTATCAGCTGTTTGATCCTGTCAATTTCATGACTCGGCTTTCTCCTAAAGGATAAAGGTTTCTGTGCCGCTCATGCCTCATGACTCACCCCTCATCAGCTTTGTGTTTGGCTTCTTGTACTTATGCACGCAGCTAATGTTGAGAGTGACCTGCAATACGAGACCCAATGGCCCGATGTTCCCTCTCTCCACCTTTCCTCTCCTTCATTACACACTTCAAATAACATGTCAAAATACCCAAGACAGAATGTGCTGGCTGGTCATTTATTTTTCATCAGTTTGAGGAAATTATTCTATATAGGCATTTATGTCCTAGTTGTTCGACTGATACCACTTTTTGTTACAGGTTGTTTGTAATAATGCCATGCTCAAGAATAGGCTTTCTAAAGCTAAACAAGTTATGTATTTCAAAAATAAATAGCTCATTATATTTTCTATATGTATATTTTGTTTATAAATATTTGATTACATTAAAGAATAAATATCTTTAGAAATTAGTATTAGGCCTATTGGTTGTTTTAATTACATTTTTTAATGCTGGCCATTGTGCAATTGTGTTTGCTTCTCCATGGACCTCTCCTTTTACTATTTTGTCTGGCCAATTTAGTTAATAATAAGGAATACAAATGAATAACACATTATCTACAGTAAGAACAGGTACTAACATCCAAAGCAATTTACACTGCATTCATGGTATACATTTTACCAGTGTATCAAACCAATGATCTTATAGTTTCTTTTGTTATGTGCTGTAGGCCTACCTGCTTGCAGTGCAATAATTTGGCATGCGTGTTACAACAGTAATGGCTAAGCTATGCTAATGCATTAAGAGGCCAAAAAGCATAAAGGTCCATTAATGGCAAAAACAAGCTTAAAATGAGTAGACATTGAAACCAAAACTACTTGCATGAAAAAGTGTCGTGTGCAAGTCAAACAGATGATGAGATAATGTGTAAGGATAGGCCACGCCCTCCATTGAGAGAAACCGGTTTGACTGTAAAAACACAAAGTGGAGCAAGTCTCAGGGTATACTTCCTATTTCAGCCTTGAAGAGACGTGCTCTTTACACTGGCTGGTGTTTGTCGTACCCCTGTACTGTACCAGTTTCCTATTACTACACGTGGTCACATTAGCTTGGTTTGTACCGTGTGTTTAGGGCACTCTCTTAAAGGGCTCATACATTTTTGTATTATTTGGTTTTCCCTTCAGTTCTACTGTTGGTAAAGACTTTGTAAATAAATTGTGCCTCATAAACTAATGATGCCTGCTAATGTGTTCCTGTATGTGGGTCAGATGAATAACCTAATAACCAAATTGAGTTCACATGATTCTATCCCCGTCATTATACTGATGTAGCCTATAACTCCTTTCAAGCACTGGGGAATTTTATGTGTGTATGACTGTTTCTAAATCCAAACTCCTAACTATATATTCACACGTTACTGTTTTGTGAGTCATTTAAAATTATTCGGTGTATTATGGTTTATTGACACTGATCACAAAGCAAAAAAATGCATCAAAGATGCAACATCCTCGGCTATTTATCCCTGTAAGATAGGTGACTGTAGCTCAGCTGTTTAGCCCTTCGACTTTCAGAGAGAACCTGAACTCATAAAACTACAGGCAGAAAAGCTATTTGAAAATCAAGGAGAGAAATATAATGGATTTTATTAGCAGTATAAGCAGTGCGGATGAGTTTGCTGCTGTTCTACTTAAAGAAAAGACAACAGTAATATTGGATGCACTCGTGCTTAAAGAGAGAATACACAGACTGATATTAAAAACTTTATAAAAATGATTATACAAATAAACTTCACTTGAAATAATGCCAGAATGTTTTTTTATATTATTCAAATGTTAACTGAAAATGGGTCTGACTGGTTATGATTAAAGTGTTTTAGCAGTCTAAAATGACTTTTTATAGAAGCTATTATTAATCAGTCACATGTATTTACTTCAAAAAAGCTCTGTGTATAGCGTTATGTTTAAAAAGCAATCATGCAGATCATACACATATACACGTGTCGTGTGATTTTTCGCTGCAGAGTTTAATGTTTTAAACTGACGGAAGCACAAACAAGCACTCTGTATAGTGAACTTCTGTATACGTTTATTTTGAAAAAATGTAATTTTTTTCATTTGAAAGAAATATTTCAAATCGCAGTGAAATTAAAACAAGCATTATTACTTATGAATATTAATAAATAAAAACACTAGGCCGGTATTATGGTGCACATGCATGTATGATGACAATTCTTTTCAAAATACAAATAATATTGATATTATATAACATAAGAAGTATATATTAGTAGTATATGTAGTTTTAGTATAGTCAAAGTAAGTTTCAGTGCTTCAGGGCCACCGTGTCACAGGGTTGTGTAACAGCAGTGGCTCAGGACACATAATCTATAGCTCAAAACCTCATTCTTAATGTACAGCGTGTTTCATTGCTGGTCGAACATTTGCAAACATTTGCGCCCGGTGAGAAACGCATCATAGAGATCTATTGTTTTAATTTTAGCACGTCATCATGTCAAACATTCGGTCTGCTTTTGCACGTTCAGTGTGAAAAGGCCTTTTCACCTAGTTTAATGCAATGTTACCTGTTAATAAAACTTGCTAAATCATATGATGTCTTTTGTGCTTTTCTGTTGTATTTATGTATCTATTACTTGTTTACAGGCAGCCAGACAAACTAAGGGTGGTTTGGACTAGACGAAACCGACGCATCTGCACCAAGGTAAGAGGAGCAAGATGTGGGTTTTTAGGGGTATCTGCATATTTATAGATTTTAAGAATATAGGAACATACAACAGTGATTATTTTACATTTGCAGTGTATTTTGACATTTATTCATTAACCATAAAGTTCTCAAATTCGATTTTTTTATTAATTTTACCGAGAAGCAGAATATCTCTCATTATATTTCTGTGTTATTGTAACTACATAGCAAAGATCATTTAATAATTGGAAGCGGTGTGATGCGATAACAATGGGTGCGGTCACATTAGACTGATTGCATTAACATAGATGAACTCTAGTCCTTGCATACCTTAGATTATTCATGATTATGAAAAGAATTATTTAGTTTGACTGAAATAGAAATAGTGTATTGCACTAGAAATGTAATTCTAATATCTGTTCTCATTCTCAGCTTCATGGCTGGCAACCAGGTATAAAGAATCCGTACAGGGGGACGGTGGTGTGGCAAGTTCCTGAAAATGTCGACATTACAGTGACTCTGTTTAAGGTATAGTAACATATGCCTTGTACATGAAAAAAGAAAAAGATTTGTTCTATCTGTCTGTCTGTCTGTCTGTCTGTCTGTCTACACACACACACACACACACACACACACACTGTAACTGAAACTAACTTTTTTTATTCATTTTCCTTTAGGATCCAAATGCAGATGAATTTGAAGACAAGGACTGGACATTTATCATAGAAAATGTGAGCCCAGATATATTAATTTGTAATAAAAACCTGAATAATGCCGGTTTCATTTTAAGTACAACACAGTATAGTTTGATATTACAGTGTAACTCCATCTCAACCCCAATAATTATAGGAAACAAAGGGCCATCGGAAGGTTTTAGCATCAGTGGACGTAAACATGAAGCAGTACGCAAGTGCGACACCTGCTCAGTTTGAACTGACCTTTAAACTAAAGCCTCTGTCTGTGAAAGTGGTGGATGCCACACTCAAACTCATGCTGTCCTGTGTCTTCCTGAAAGAGGGAAAAGCCACGTGAGTTCCTCACATGTTTTTCTGTAAATTCATCAGATTTCAACATAGCAGACATAAGAATGTTGCGTATTCTGTGTTGTCGGTTTAGGGATGAAGACATGCAGAGTTTGGCCAGTCTTATGAGTTTAAAGCAGTCTGACATCGGAAACTTGGATGACTTTAATGACAGCGATGAAGAGGAGGATAAAAGACTGAGTTCAGCAGTGAAAATGCCCACAGCTGTAATAGGTATTACACACACTTGCACACTGCCTACTGCATGTCACTGCTAAGAAAGTAATATGCTTTGTACAGCATGGAATATATGCGTGGAATACACAGATGATGTCATGCATTTGCCTAAAACTGCCCGTCAAAGAGTCACACAATAATGTTGACACGCGTGTCATCACTTTGACACCCCCCTTATGGCATTGTTCCTGCCTTTTCTTCACATAGATCACGTTCTGAGATTGTTTCAAGCAGTGTTACTCGGTCTCTATCATGGGAGCATTCACACAGAAGGCACTAAATATTAGCAATTTTTGCTCTGTGTAGGTTACTGTCATTCCTTATAGAGAGACTGAGACCATCCAATAATCTGGGTCAATAATACGGCCTGTAATCCGGATATAAACATGCAAATTAGGTGTTAAGTGAGTCAGTTTTAGTCAGAGGAAGGATTTGTTCTATTTTCTAATAGATGCCTTTAAGTTAAACCTGTTGAGTCATTCAATTGTCTGATTCGTTCAGAAATGCTAAACTGACTTAATCCTGCCATTCTCTACTCTCCCTTTTCTCTCTTTTCTATGCTTGTCTAACGTTTATATATATGTTTATATATGTGCGAGGGTTTTTGTCTAGGTGTTATATGTTTCCCCAAAATTTAGCTTAATAAACCCCATTTGTATTCCCCATGAATATTTCAATTATAATTATATGAAAACATTTTCAATATAACAAATTTTATAAAAATATATGTTTCTATTTTTTTGTGAAAAAAAATATATATACACTGCCGCTCAAAAGTTTGGGATCAGTAAGATTAATTTTTTAAAAGTTGTGTTTTAAAGTTTCTTATGCTCATCATGTGTTCATTTGATAAAAAATACTGAAAATATTATTATGATGTAAAACAATGTTTTTCTATAATAATATACATCAAAATTTAATTTATATCTGTAATTAAAGTTGAATTTTCAGAATCATTACTCCAGTCTTAAGTGTCACATGATCCTTCATAAATCATTTTAATATTGTGATTTATTATCAGTGCTGGAAACAGTTGTGCTGCTTAATATTTTTTTAGAACCTGTGATACTTTTTTAGGATTCTTTGATTAATAAAAGGTTAAAAAGAAAAGCATTTATTTAAAATAGAAAGGTTTGCTAACAATATACACTACTATTCAAAAGTTTGGGGTCAGTACACTTTTATTCTTTCGTTTTTGGAAAGTAATTAATACTTTTATTCATCAAGGATATGTTAAATTAATAAAACGTGATAACATAGATTTACATTGTTAGTAAAGATCTATATTTTGAATAAATGCTGTTCTTTTTCTAGGACATGACAAATTACTGCTTTTGCTGTACCGTCACATATTTGTTATTTGAGAACAAGCACAGATGCACTGGAGCTCAGCATTGCTCAATAAGTCTAATTCTAGCACATTATGTGTTTATACATGTCACACATTGCTTGTTATAGTTCATCTAATCTGCTGTTGTTATGAACAAGAATGACTAATACGCTGTATTGAGCGATTAACATGCCTCTTCTAGCTCAGTCGGTCATCAGATCCTCAATCACGAACGAGAATGTGTGAGAAGTCTCGTTACGATTTACATAGTTCATTGGAGGGGTAAATTCATTAATTCAGTTGCTCAAACCAATGATTGTCTTTTTAACGCTTGTATTTAAAAACTGTTGGCTTACTCTTTAACAATAGGATAAAGTGACACAACTTGGATCAGATGAAAAAGTGTATGACATGAGTGATTTGTCATATTCAATAGAAGCAAAACATTATACAAACAATTTGCATGTGTTAGCTAGCATGTTTAAGTGTCATGTATGTGTTCACCACAAATTTCTGTGGTAGAAAATATGAACCTATATTTGTGACCCTGCCTGTGAAAACCCAGATGTTTTCTATGTAAAATCATCCTACACAATGTAGAGAACATTCTGTCAAAATATAATCTTGATATATTTAATATTGACTGCGTAATGACATGTCAAATATTAAAATCATAGTGATATTCAGGGGCGGACTGGCCATCGGGAGCACCGGGACATTTCCCTGATGGTCATTCTGGCCTGCCGGCTGCCGCTGTGCAGTCGATCAGGCTGACGTGCAATAGGCTGGTATGCAACTGCGAATTAATTGACGGACTTATGAATCTACGAATCAGGCGATCGTGGAGTGAAAATGACACCACCACATGACCCAACATCAGCGAAGCACTGCCTAATTGGCTATATCCAGAGGCAGACTTTATCATAGAAAATCAGGCGAAAACCATAACAAACTCTGCACCCTCATACTTTAACTCTCTTCTACATACCTACAACCCATCCAGAACCCTACGCTGTGGTACCCTCACAGAAGGGCACTAAATCTCTCTCTCGCTCTTTCTCCTTCTCTGTTCCCGGCTTGTGGAATAATCTCCCTAACGCAATCCGTTCTGCCACATCTCTCACCTCCTTTAAGAAACAACTAAAAACACACCTCTTCCACGAACACCTGACATCATAATTTCAAAAAAAAAAAATCCTCTCTTCTTTCCTCTACAGGTATTTTTCTAGCACTGCATAACATTGTAAACTTAGGAAAGCACTTCTTAGTACTATTGTTGCCGCTTTTGATGTGTCGCTTCATTGTCTCCTTATATTTGTAAGTCGCTTTGGATAAAAGCGTCAGCTAAATGCCTAAATGTCTAATGTCTAAATGTCTAAAATCATGCAAAAAATGGAGCGTAACCGCAAAGGAGGAGCAGATAGGGAACGTATGAAAAGGAGAAAAGCCCTGGCCACAGACGCAGCAAGTTGCTGCAAAATCCCAGCCATGTGAATGTATATCTTTCATTATCCCTTCTTAAAATGTGTAAGCCAATTTTATATTTGTCTTTGGAGTGGTAGTATAGATGGTGTATTCCTAGTGAGTTTTTGAGGGTATATTTATTTATCCATTCATATTATGTATGGTAGTCTACCTGTTACATCAACTAACAGGGTTAGCCTACAAGTTTAGCAGTCTGGTGGACACATGAATTGGGTGGTGGTGACTGCCGCAACAGAGGTGTCCTGGGGTGGAGTCAAATTCCCGGCCTGATTTACTGTCCCAGTCCGCCACTGGTGATATTAATAGGTGAAAACAAACTTTGATGCTCGTTATCTCAGAATTTGATTTTGAGACTTTAGCCTGGTTTTCACAGACAGGTTTTGTCAAAATACACATGCATTAATCTGGAATTATATTAAATATGTTTTCATAAATATGCACATCTTATTATTTTGTTAAAGTTAGCACGTATTCCTTAGTGAACTTAACAGTAGAGAGATAAAAGGCTTTTGCAATATTAATGTATTAAAGATTAATGCATCATGATTTGTACAGTAAAGACAATGCAGTGTTATTTTATATCTGAATATTTTATTCATGCTTTGTAAAGTTTGTTTACAAATTTTAGTTATCTAGTATTAAATTGCACGAGATCCCAGGGTATACAGTTATAATGATAAAAAGGATTGTGTAATGCTTAAATTAACCTTTACTTACAAACATTTCTCCCCGAATTGGAAAGGCAGATACAGAAACATCTCTCATTTCTAATCTTATTGTCTTTCTAACCTTCAATGCATCGGGTGTGCTTTCTGCCTTTTTTATATGCTCATTCTTTCGGTTCATTCTTTGTCTTGTACTCTGATCTTCCTCTCTGTTGTCAGCTCCTCATTCTCCTGCTAGAATACACGATAAGGCCTGGAGACCTGTGGCTGACACAGGCCCCTTTGACACAGGTATCTAATCTAGTGCTCGCAAGTTCTAGATATATTTCGGCACTCTTGGTACATCTTTTGTCCAATCAGATTTAAAAAGCAAATGTTATTGTTCGAATGAGTAATAGAAATGTACCCTGGGTTAGTCTGTGTAGTATAACATTGTTACTATTAGAAACATCAACATTCCAACGAAAATGAAGAATCAAGTAAATGTAATTTTCTGTGTGATGTACCACATGTGTGATCTGCTCAACCCATTCAACCCATTTTCTTCTAAACTTTTATTCTAACTTTCTCTTTTCTTATCTGTGTCTCTTCATCATCATCCTCATTTCTCAGCTCATTCTGAAATGGATGGAATGAACTGTTCCTTCATTACTCCTAACGTATCTCTCCAGTACCGCTCCCAGTCACGCACTGCCTTTAACCCTTTTGCCACACCCCTCTCCACCTCCTGCGTCCCGTCTCTCCATTCTGCTGGCAGTAATCCGCAGACACTCCCCTCCCCTCATGCCTTCACTATACCTGCATTCAAGAGCGCTCATCCACCTGCCCTGTCCAGAATCTTCCAGCCACTGGCAGGCTCAGGTACAATCATTCATGCACCAGGTGCAAAACATCAGACCACCACAGAGTTGTGCCGGTCACCATCTATCACACGTTGTGTTTATACTTACAACTCATGTCATCCACTAAAACACTCCTCTCTGCTTTTAGATACATTTTTATTTTATTGTCTGAGAGTTTACTTAAATGTTTTCATTTTCCTTCTTTCTTTAAGTTGCTGTATCTGTCCCCCGAAGGCCCTGTGAGGGTCTTGTTGACTCTAAACTAATGAAAACCGCAGACTCTGCTGAGGATGCTGCAACTCCTGATATGATACCCTTCACTTCCTTTCCTCCGTTTTCTTTTTCCTCCACTAAATCCTGTTCGTCTCCTCAGCAGACACCTCTGCCTGGTGTTACCCAGACAGGTAATGTGCTGTTGATTTGGCCATTAAGAATGCGCAGCACAGACAATGCCATGTGACGTCACACATCACATAGAAATCCGAGATTGTGCTGCTCAAATGGCAATAAAATATTCATGATTCAGTTCATTTTACATGTTTGTCATGCAAAATGGCAAAACCCAACTCTAATATGAAAGTTCTTCCTTTGTGTGTTTTGAAAAGTTAAATGACAACGTTGTCAAAGCGTTTTGTGTTTATACAGGTCAGCATAAACAACTATAAATGCTAAATTGGCAATGCGACTTTGTAAATAAACACTACACATTTTAAGAAACATGTCCTCAGGATTCCATGTGGTTCTGCGTAACGATTTACAGTATGTGAAGCTGCATGACAAAGCACGTATTCTCAATGGCCACATCTGTATTCTGATTAATCAGAAAAGTCTTTTAGCATCATTTGCTGCTTGTATTGTTGCTGCTTCATTTTCAACCTTTCTCTTTCATTTTCTTGTGATTTTTTTTTTCTAGCCACCTTTTCTGATGTTCAAGGCAAATCCTTGAGACCTCATAGTTTTCATAGTTTTCGGCCCTCCTATTCTACTAATGACCCTGCCCCCTCCGACTTTGGCTCTTCCTCCTATAATTCCATGACTCTTCCTCCAACACGGCCCTCAAAAATCTATCGCGCCTCTTTGGCTGAGCCAGGGTCTGCCCTCACAAAACCTACGAGCATGCCGTCTGCCACAGAGACAGGTATATTATAAGCACAAATTAATGTTGTGGAATATTAAACCCTTTTGAACTGAAAATGCAGTCACAGACAAATGCAGTTCAATGTTTACATTTAAGTCACCAACTGTCTATTTTTCTATAGGAGGAAGACTAAAATGTATATATATATATATATAAACAAATACAAACAATTCCTCCTATAGAAAAACAGACAGTTGGTAACTTAAATGTAAACATTTTTATCCAATAAAATGAATAGAAATGTGCCATTCTCTCCAGGTATCAATTCAAAGTAGAACATTTTCTCAAAGTAAAAAATCTTTCATTTTACCAAAACAAAACTGCATTTCATGGTATCTTTAAAGTTAGTGTTAAACCATTAAAATAACCATTTTCTCCCTCCTTTTCCCCTCCAATCTCTGTCTATATTATCTTTAACACATTCACTTTATCAATTATTAACTTTAATTATCTCTTATGTGTCACATCAGCATCTTGGCAAAGAGAGTGGCAATCTCCCAAACTGCAGCCCGCTCTGTGTCCTGTTCCCTTTACCTCGACAGAACATCCAATGTGCCATCAAGCCTTAACTGACTCCTTTCCCCCTGGACAAACCAATCCCCTGATGTCTGCACATCTTCCTGCTTTATCTTCAACCCATATACAGTCTCCTCCCCCTGTGCCTTCCCAGCCAATAAAACCAGTGGCCCTTACTGTTACTCCCAATTCTTCTATTGTCAGAACCGCCTCTGAAATACCCAATGCTGATTCTTCTTGTACTTTTTATTCAAATACCCCATCATCTGCCAGCATCTCACCTCGTTCAGCTTTTGCTGAACCATCTAGTTCTTTATCAACTCCATATCCATCTTCTGCTCAGTCGTCATCTGTTTATCTCACTATTTCTGATGATCCGCTTTGCTCCTCTCCTGAAGCTGAGCCTGTGGTTGCTCCACCTGTTGTGTTCGAGTCAGGTAGAGAACAAACTGTTAACATATAAGCATGCATTAATGTTTTGAAATAAGTGTTTTATCCTTTGAGTTTAAGTTGAAATCATCCTTACTGTCTAAAAGGGTTGGGATAGTTTATGCACTTTCAAAGTAGCATGAATATTGTGAAATTCTGAAACGCCATGTTTCCATCCATGATTTTGGAATATTGCATTAAAAATGCTGGATGGAAAGACAAAATGTGCATAAGTTCTAAAATTGTGCATAAAACCATATGCGTTCAGTTGAATTTTTTATCTAATAAGTTATGCACATAAACTATGATGGAAACTTTCTTTTACTTTCTTTAAATAATATTTCAGTCAAAAAGTATTTTTTTTGTCAGAACTGGTGCACAATGGGAAACCATAACTGGACTAACTAGCAGAAAAGCAGATTTCAACTCGGATGGGAAATGTTTAATACGATATTCCAATATTGCACACGTTAAATTTAAGACTTTTGATGGAACTAGTTTGCCAAAAAAGCTTACCCAAATAATTTAGATTATTTAGTTAGTGTTTACTCATCATTATGTTGTTCCAAATACATATAATTTTCTTCCTTGGTCTGAAACACAAAATGTCTCTGCTGGTGGTGATTTTTGTGGACAAGTACAAGAAGGGTCCCTTAACTGTCACCGTTGTTGAATTTTATTCTAATCATTTGTACAAACTTAAAATTGATGGACAGGTATAAGACTCAAAAATAAATATTTGACCAATTTTCATAATAATAAACATAAACAAAAATAATAATAATAAAAAAAATTATGTTACTATAATTTATAAAAATACCTAAAAAAAAATTAACAACTTAAAAATGTTTGGAAAAAAATATCTAAAAATGAAAAGAAAAGTTCGGTAGTGCATTTTCCTGTGTATACTCAATTTCTTAAAAGATAGAAATAACCATTTTTTAGCTGGTGAAAATACTAGTTTGGACACCTCTGCACCACTACTTGTTTGTAACTCTTCTGTCTTCTTTTTCTGTCTTCTTTCCCCTTTGGACCTCAGACCCTCTCCAAGAGGTCCAGACGTCTGAATTTAGACATCAAGTTGTGCCCACAGTTGTTCGACCTATTGTGCTTACACCTATAGCCCAATCTACAGTGAAAGCCCCTAGCTCGTGTTTCTCTTCCTCTCCTGTCATTCCTTCTTCATCCTGTTCTATAGCCCCTGATTCCCACATGTATAACCAATCATCCACTACATCCACAGATATTGACTCTGTTTCAGACTCACTAACAGGTACATATGTTGACCAGAATCGTTAGTGTACCCAATTTTTAAGAATAATAAAAATAATAATAGAAAGAATAATAATATAAAAACAAGTGATATGGTTTACAAATTCAGTATTTTGCTTTGACAGTATTGTATTTTGAATTGTTAATTTACACTGTTTTGTGAATTAACTGAACTGTTAATTTAGAATTCTTTTGGCCTAAAAGTGTTTAAGATCTGGTATGTATGAGGGCTTAACTGCCTCTCAATTCCATATTGTGTGCTGCGTTCTCTTAGTAGTGGAAGGACATTTTATGAGGTTTAATGTTAAAACTTATGTTAAGATCTCACCTTGGTTTGCATTTTTCTCTTTCAGAGAAACACAGACTATTAAGTGTATTAACAGAGGAGGAATATCCAAATACATTATGTTCTGGTGAGTATACACTAGAGCTTTATATCAAAAGTTTCTTTCTTCTATTTTTGCATATTACTTGACAAACTAGTTATTTTGTGTGACCTTTCTATATTTTAATAGACAAAGAGGATACAGATACTAAATTTTTAAATGTTCCTCAAATCCATGAACCTCACCCTTGTGAAACTACAGCCAACCAACGGTCAAACATCAGTACTGACAAGAAACAACCTGTTTTTGGACTTGAGGTTGTAAGGCCTGCAAAAGGGTGAGTAATATAGAGATAACTGAGTGATGCTGCTAGAATGATTTATATTAATACAAACAGCACTGGAGTGATGACAATTGCACCTCAATATGTGATAAACCAGTTGTGTTTAAAGGGGTCATATGAAAAAAAACATTATTTTGTGTTTGGTTTAATGTGTTTACGCGGTTTATGTTCAAAAAAGTCATTATTTTACACATACCAGAGATTATTGTTGCTCCTCTCTGCCCCGCCTTTCTGAAACACATAGATTTTTACAAAGCTCATTGTTCTGAAAAGCGCGGTGTGCTCTGATTGGCCAGCGATCCAGCGCACTGTGATTGGCTCGAATACCACATGCGCATGACAGAAATGTTCTGCCCTTTACCATATTTGAAAAACACAGCGTCTTCACAACATGCCGGCGCTTTCTTTGCATATAAATTTGGCCGGTTTGGAAACCTTGCCCCCACATTTCATTTACATTTCCTTAAAGTTTACAAAGAATATCTCTTTGAGTTTGAGACTTTGAGCTTTGTAACTCTGCAGATCTTATACATGCACAAACAGCTACATAACACACTAAAGAGAAAGAAAATCAAGAAATCACATCATATGACCCCTTTAATACAGTGGGTGACTGTTGTTTTTACACAGACACTAATGATTAACATGTTATTTGTGCACCTCTATGAATAGTGTGAATACAAAAATCTAACAGGGGGCCTAAAGGGAGAGAGTTGGAAGGTTGCTGGTTCGATTCCCAGTGCCGGCAGTGCTGGGCGCTGCAGTGATAGCTGCCGACTGCTCCGAGTGTGTGTTTACGACTTGTGTGTTCGGTTAAATGCAGAGTTCACATTTTGATGTATGGGTCACCATACATTGACAAATAGGTCACTTTAATGACCTGTGTGTTGCTAGTCTCTCTCCATGATGTCGTTAGTCGGCGTTTCTAGTTCTGTTCATCATAGAAACAGCTATGCTTGTCACTGGTTGTGTGCACGTAGCTTATCCCGAACATTTTTATTTAAAGCTTTTTATTCTATATTAATATATTTTGCATATTGTATGTGTTGGCCTTCTGTGTCTTATAAACACATTCATTTTACATCTTCCCCTTGACCTGTGTTCTAATATTCCTCAGCGCAAAAAGCATGGCCCATTTGCTCCCCTTATGCCCGAAAACATCCAATTCAACATCCATATTGGCTGATGATACAGCTGAAAATCACATGGAAGACAAGCTGCTGAATAGCCAGGAAGTTAGCTTTCTTCCCTCGATTTACAAGGAAATTAATGAAAAGGAAGAGACTACGAAAAGTATTGCACATGTGTCAAAATGCTTTAAAGACATCAACAGTGTTCCATCTGTGCCCAACATGGCATATCTTTATCCGACCTGTGCAAACACTGCTTTTGCACCAGGGATGCCATCTACAGCTTTTATAGAAAGGATGACCAGTTGGTCTTGGGACGAGTCATTGAAAACACTGAAGAAAGACAAAGACAAACTTCTAGATGTAAAATGTGCATGTTATAACACAAGCACAGTGACAAATATGATGTTACTACAGATGTCATGTCCAAGAACTGTCAACATCCCAGGATTTCAGTCACTGCTATTCCATATGGAACAATCCCCAAATATGGTTAGTCTCCTTACGATGTGTCCCAAAGTTTCTGTAGTGCCTGGTTTACCTTCAAAATATTCAATTATTAGGTCATATGAAGGCTGGTGTAAAGAGAATTTGGTAATGTGGGAGGGACATTTTAAGAGAAGTGAAGAGCAAAATATGATCATGTCTTCAAAGAAGGGAAACGTAGAAACTGCTAAAATGATGGCTGCATTGACACCATCATGCTCTGCAGCACCTAAGACTCCAGGATTTCCAACAGGAACACCAACAAATATGGTCAGTAATTTACCATGTTGTCCTAAAGTTTCCTTCATTGTTGGATTTTCCTCTACAAAAGACCTTAGTGCTAGTCAAAATATTGCTGAGCTGTGGCCATCCAACAATAAACCATCCCTAATAATTGCACAGAAGAAACAGACATATTTGAACATCCTTTTCCCCCCAGAAGACAACGATGCATTAAGAGGTATGGTGAACTTACTGCCCGCTTGCCCAAGAAAAGCAAGAACTCCAGGTTTTCCATCTGTACCAAAACAAAAACAAGACCCTGCATACCATATGATGAAATCTTCCTGTCCAAAAGCCACTTGTGTCATTGGAATGTCATCTATACAGATGCTTACAAAAACATCATATTTAGTTCAAGAATGGCCAAAAGACATTAAACCATTTTGGATTAAGACACCAGCATTTCAGCTATGTCATTCAATCTGTCAATGTCCAGCTCAGTATGAAGAGTCACAAGATAAAAATGCTAATTACCATATGGCAACATTGATACCATCTTGTCCACCAAAACCAAGAACACCTGGATTTCCCTCTGCACCACGGCTCATTCCTGAAACACAAATAATATCTGGTATTCTATCAACATGTCCTCTGGAAGCCAAAACTCCAGGCATCTCCTCTTTACACCTAAGCAAAATTGATAAGGCTTTGCTAAATAAGTGGTCTTTAAAGGACAAGGCTGTTTTGGTGAAAATATGTTTGAAAGAAAATCCAATGCACCTTTCTGAGGAGTTAAACATTGCTTATCAGGATAAAGAAAGTTTTGAAAGAATGCATTCTATTTTGCCAAGTTGCCCAGTTAAAGCAAGTATTACCGGCTTTCCATCTGCACCAAATGCATCAGTAAGTGTTTATCTGTCCCCTTCTTGCCCTGCAGTTTCAGTAGTATGTGGGATGTTATCAGGCAAAATATCCAATGTGGAATTTCAGTGGTTTGTATATAAAACACCATTATGGGTTAATCAACTAAAGAGAAAGTTTTTTCAGCCCATACAAGATGTTCCACACCAGAACAGAGAAATCAAGAGTGAAACAATCAAAAGAGATATGGTAGCTTTGCGACCATCTTGTCCAACCAGTGCTAAATTGCCTGGCTTCCCATCAGCCCCAGGACTGAAAATAAAGACAAATGCACCAGATATGTTCTCTCTTATGAAATATTGTCCACATCTTACAAAAATACCAGGAATTCAATCAGCTGACTTTGGAAATGAAACAATAGATTCTTCAGCTGTATGGCCACTGGATGAGATACCTCTGCACATCTCAAGTGATAAGTCAAAAATGAAAGGTGCTTTATTAATTTACGACGTGGATCATTTGAATTTTCAAAAGGCGGATATGTCTACCATGCCTTCTTCTGCAAGGCAGTCAAGTGTGCCTGGATTTCCATCCACATACAGTTGCTTACAGTCAGTACAAGCCGATGGCCATAAACAAGAGGATTCAACTGTGCTTGGTCTGATGGACATTGAAACAGACCTTTTGCATTCAAATAAGTCTCACCAGAATTTTGTATTAGAGACATTTAAGGAGAATATTTGCTTTTCATGTGAGGAAGGACAAAAGGGAATTCTGGAGAGGGGGTAAGTTTAGGAGTGTGTTTGTAACATAAAATTTTTAGGTTTCTCAACTTACAATCAGCGGAAGGTGCTGATACTTTCCAATAACACCTTTTTCCAGGAATGTACATTGCAGAATATGGCATTCCATACCAGACATGCCACTTTTACTGACTGTTGGGGAGAGGTGAGTTTTGCTAGAAAGCATGAACAAAATATGAACCTGGATAATAATGTATTGCTTTGTCTTGGCTCAACTGCAGTAAACATCTTCTGTATGCATCCAACATTTGTAGCTTATGGCTCTCCTAACGTCATAGATTTATAATGGTTTGAAAGTTCATGGCATGTGATAGTATGAGTAGTGCAGTTAATGTAAAAATAAATGTGCTTACTAGTGCCCACCATCAATAAGTTCATAAAATGGATTCACAAACTGTTATGGAGCACTTAGTCTATAAAAGATTGAATGATGCATGCAGTCATCATGTGGTCTTGTTTTGTCATACAACCTTACATTTGCCATCTGACAATACGCTTTTTCCCTCAGATCTGAGAGTATAAGTACTCAGATACAATCAACCATCTTAACATACAATGAGAATTATGAATTGAAGGGGAAGAGACTACCAAGAGTCTAGTGCATTCTACAGCTGAAGATCAGACAAGAGTAAAACAAGAGTGTGTACTAAACATGGAAAATCTTCCATCATGTCCACTGTTCTCTAGGGTTATTGGATGTCCATCTTTAGCTCTTTCTAGCCATGAAACAGACATTATCAAATGGCCAACTGATTTCTTGGAAATTTGGGACAAGACACATAAATCTACAAAAAGTATTTTGTTAAATCTGCACTTGGAAAAATCCCTCTTTGAGGTATCTCACGCAAACACATGTCCAAATGAATCAAGAATTACTGGCTTTCCATCAACTAAGAGAACAACAGTTTTAGGAAGACACTTCAGGAGTGCATTATGTTCATCTTGCCCAGAGACATCCATTGTTATTGGCATACCTTCACGATCCCCACTGCCACAAGAAAAGCATCATGGGGAGTGGCTTAGCATGAAAACATTATTGTTGGAAGAACACGTCAAACCAAGGCCAATTTTAAATATTGAAATTCCAGTGGAATCTTTTGGGGCTACTGCAGCGATGGCGATTATGGTTTCTACCTGTCCGCATTTAACATTTTGTCCTGGTTTCCCATCTGCGCCATACAAAAATCAATTGTGTGAAGGGTCAAGTCAGGAAAATCTCTTATCTACTAATTTAAAAGAGTCAACAGTTGCAGAGTTGAAACAGAATATTGATACCAAGTGTGCAAATGAAGTGCATGATATAATTACCCCACAATCTCAAAGAGATGCACAAATATTGAAATCTATCCCTTTAGCTCAAACAGAACCAAGTATGTTAGAGCTTCTTCCATCTTGTCCTGTGCTTTCTAATATCGCTGGGTGTTCATCTTTAAGGGACCTTGCAGGTATAGAGTGGATAACTGAACAGTCAATAATCTCTTGCAGATTATTGAAAGAGATACCAGCTGTTATATTGGAGACTGGTAAAGATTTCAATCACTTAAAGATTATAGCGATAACACCAACATGCCCACAAGCATCAAGCATATCAGAATTTTCATCGAGACCACATCCTAAATCACAAATGGAACCAAGAATGCAAAACATTTGTCCCTCTTCTCCACTGATTTCCTACATACCTGGCTGTCAGAGCATCCAGACACCTAAACAACTCCCTGTTGTTGTAGACTTGGACACAATATGTAGAGAAGATATTGATCCAGCAGGTCCATCAGAAGACTCTGTCTCACTTTTCCCATTTGTGCCCAAACCAGCAA
Organism: Beaufortia kweichowensis; assembly: GCA_019155185.1. Lineage (NCBI taxonomy): Eukaryota > Metazoa > Chordata > Actinopteri > Cypriniformes > Gastromyzontidae > Beaufortia > Beaufortia kweichowensis. The sequence continues at coordinate 21,335,251 of CM032794.1, read as the reverse complement.
TGCAACGCATCCTTCCAACTTGCCCAGAGAAGGCAAAAATGATTGGATTTTCTTCTAAAGGAAAACCAGCATCTTTAGACAGGCTTATTGACAAGACAACATTATATAGTATACCACCTAAAAGTAAGTCTGTTGCTATTGTTGAAAAACTAGACTGGACCAATGACTTCACAAAAATAATGTTTGCCTTGGCTCCAAACTGTCCACGGCAAGCAAGTATACCGGGATTCCCACATGCACCTAAGCACAAAGTTGAGATACCTCCCAAAGAAACTGAAATTCATCAGTGTGTTCCGAAGATGTCAAAAATAATCGGATTCTCATCAAGTGAAAGAATAAACACAGGATTGTGGCTTGCTGATGAAAAGCCCCTGTTGGAGAAGCCATTGAAAACAAAATCAGTCCAGTTTTCTGTTGATTCACCATCTAAACAAATGGAAAGATGTATTTTGCAGAGGATGTTTTCAATAATCCCAACCTGTCCAAGAGTAGCCTGCATACCTGGTTTCCCCTCCTTACCTCAGTTTAAAATAGAAGGTTTCTATCTGAATAAAGAGCCAAATGTTGTCAACATTATGCATTGTTGCTCAAGGCTTTCTCTTAAAGTTTGCATTCCTTCAGTAAATTTTGTACCCATAAAACAATCTCAGCCTAGAATATGGTCATCTCAGGAATTGATGTGGGTTAAGGAGAGACCAGTTTTTTATTTGGCTCATACAAAAGATTACAAAGAATATTCAAAAACGATGTTCTTGCTGACCCCTGCCTGCCCTGATAAGGCGCAAGGTTATGGTTTTCCATGCTCAGAAAGGCATAAAAAGGAACAAGAGTGCACAGTGATGCCTATTTTGCCACCTCCAGAAGCTATGATCCCTGCAACCAATGAGACACATTTCAACAACATGGTCATGGAAGTAACATGTGATCCAGCTAAGGTGAACGTTCTAGGTTTCCCAGATGCTACTGCAAGTTTTACCTCTCCAAGTCCACCCCACCAACATAATGGATCTGAATCCAAATTTACTGAACCTATAGAATCAGAAAGAAATCAAATGCTGAAAGAAACTGGTAAGAGACTTAAAATGTAGCTTGGAAGTTTCAGCAATATTTATTCTCAAAATGCACATACAGTATTATTTCTTTGTTGGTTTCTTTATAGATAAGCCCATAGAAATAGAATGTTTTTATGAGGTTCCTAAAGGGTGAGTTCCAAAGCATGTTCTTTGTGAAAACTGTTGGAACGGAATTTGTCTGCAGTTTCTGCATGTGCAATCAGTTGTCTTGATATTTAATTTGAATTTTGAGTTAGAGTTTGAAAGGTTTGTGCATGATAATTTATATAAAAAAAATACTTTTAAAACTTTTAAAATGAACTTTAAGACTTTTACTCAAGTTTTGGGCCAGGTAGTTCACCTAACCCAATTTACTTGGTAATATCATATGTGTTTGAAGTACAAACAAAAAATTTTATTACATAGTTCACTAAGATGTAAAGTCCACCCTACTTGTTTTAAGACTAAACTTAGGTTTTTATTCAACTTTGTCATATTATTTTATTATATACATCATTACATAAGACAAACGACCATTACACACCAATACACAGTGTTGATTTAGATTCTTGACTGATACCCAATATGTAAAAAAATCAGCTTTTGTCTCTAGGTTTGTCAGTTTACATGTTGCAAAGGCATGGGCAGTTTTTGGAGGTTATACTTTATGCTGTTGTGTGGTTGCTTACTAAAAAGAGCTGATGTGTTTGGTTTGTTTACCATGTTTGAGTATGGTTTGGTTTAAGTACCATGGTTGAGTGTGCTGTGAGACAAAAATGTAAACAAAATGTACTACATATGTAGGGCAGCCTTTGTGTTCAGTCAAGACCTCATTATTCAATCCTTCAATGTAGTGATATTTTATTCTTGTCCTTAAGGTCACAACACAATAGCATAGAAGAAGTATCTCTCTTCATCCAACCAACAAAGGACAATTTAACTGATCAAGAGACACTACCTATATCCTTACAATCTCCACAAATATTGAATAACCCAAACTCTGATGCAGTGCAGACTCCTGATTCAGGACTAATGCCACCAAAAAGGACTAAGAAACAAGAGACTTTACAACAAGATAGTAGGTCAGATGGGGGGCTCTAGCAGTCACACAAATATATGTCCCTCAGAGGCGGAGTAAAATACAATCTATTAAAAACAATGAAAGAGAGTCAGAGTAAAGAGTGCACTGTCTTCTGACATCCCAGATGTGCTTCAGTCTGCAGCTCCTAAGACCCAAGCTGGGGATGAGATAAATATGAACGAATCTGTACAGAAAGACTCTAACATTCCTGAGAAGATACCCAAGGTTAAAATGCGAATCAAAAGCACAGATCTTCCAATCTCAATGCCCCGTGTTAAAAGGAATCTTAGTGATTCTTTTTCAGATAATCTTTCAACTTCCTCATCATCCCCCTTCCCTCAGGGAGATTCAGATAACATTATTCCCCAAAATGAACAGCTTCGAGATTCAAGTCTTCCGGTCCCAATGCCCCGTCAGAAGAAGCGTCTTAGTGGTTCTTTTCCAGATGATCTTCCAACCCCCTCATCTGAAGTGTATATAAGTACCATTGTTTCCCAGAAAGAAGAGTATCGGGGCTCAGATTTACCCGTTCCAATGCCACGTGTAAAGAAGCGTCTGAGTGGTTCATTTCCAAATGATCTTCTTGATCCTTCTGCCTGTTCACCACCTCCTGAACAATCAACTGATGATGGTGTCTTTGAGGGAGGTTTAAGTGACATAAGTATACCTGTTATAGTTACCTGCCCAAAGAAGCAACTTGCTGTTGAGCAGATAGCTACTGACCTGACAGTTGTGGATGAAAAAGATACTGGTGCTGCACCTGATGGACACGTTTGTGAGGAAAATAGGGAGGGGTCTCCTATTAAAAAGCTACTGTCTGAAAAAGATCACAGTGGTGAAGAACATAAAGAAGTACATTTTCTACGTTCTGGAGAATGTGATATTAATTTGGGCATGACCACTGTAGATGACAACGGTGTTGGCTTAAACATTACTAGGTGAGTCTAATCATGTAGATTTGTTGTGTCATCTGTTTCGGTCCTGTGTATTTTGAAAATGTACTGACAATGCCACTGTTTGGCACTATGTGCTTTTGTCTTTTTATCAGATTTTTTTGCAAATATCTGGTGGCATTTTTGTTAAGTGTTTTTTGTTCAACATTTTATCTGTGGTCTTTATGAAAGTACCAATTTAAATAAAAATGAATTGTATAATGACAAAGATAGACACATCGGTACTTGTTACCTCACTTCCTGAGGTTCGCAGGTGGACTTTGCGTGGAAGCAGAAGAGTTCAAGAAAGGTAATGTCACTTTCTCTCTCTGCTGCTGATGGAGGTGGCTAGCCACTGGGTCAGGGTAAGCTCTTATTGGCATCATGGCCGACAAGCTCCCATAAGCCTTATGATATTGAAAAGAAGCTGTATTCATCTTGCTTTTACTATAGACAATCTCCTATGACAGCCAACCACTCACTAGCTACCCTCTAAGTTTTTGTGCTCTGGGATGTGTGCAGAGTAGTTGCTCCTTTCCTGGATGTGGATAGTGTTACCCCGGCCCTCCTTAGCGATCAGCAAAGTCAACATAGTGTTTGACTCAGTGGTAACTGATGCCGTGGCAACAGTACTGAGGGAGTATTAAGAGGTAAATGTATTAGGCACTTTCGCTACAGAGGATCCCCTGCTTCTGTGGTGGCCGGCTGGCAAGACTCTCTTGCGTTAAGCCAACTTCCTCAAAGGCAGCATCTGGGTTTTACTTCATACTAGTCATACCAGAGGTTGGGTCCAGGGAACCAGAGAAGTTTTACTGGCATGCTTAATAAACAAAATTTGTCTTTTCAAAAGTGTCTCTTCAACCTTAAATAACTATTGTTGTACTTGCATGTCGTGGGCAAATATCTTCTCTTTCATTTTTTTCTAGGCAAGAAGCAGTAGACGATTTTCCTAATGTGCCTGTGCCAATGCGTCGTGTCAACAAACGTTTAAGTGCCTCATTCAGAGAAGACAGTTCTATTCCTTCATCAGTCAATCAAAGTAAAGTTTCAGTAAAGGGCAATGATGAGCCAACAGTCCCTGTTCGTAATAAAAGAAGAGCTCCAGCAGATGACATGAACCTTCAAAGATTTCCCACAGATAACACTTCTGCAACCAGTGAAACAGAGGTTGATGGGCCTGCTGCTGGCACTATTTAATTATCTTTAAATTAGTTTATTGAGTAAATAGTTAAATTGTTTTTGTGTACAATTCCAGATGCCAAGCTTGGTGTACTCAAGTCAGTCTCTGTTAGAATGGTGCCAAAAAGTCACACAAGGCTACAGGGGTATTAAGATCACGAATTTCAGCACCTCATGGCGAAATGGGCTTGCCTTCTGTGCCGTCTTGCATCACTTCTACCCTGATAAAGTGTAAGTCTTTTATGTGGAAGAAAGACATGATGCTTGTTGTCTTAAGAGAGTAGTTTACCCAAAAATAAACATTCTATCATTATTACTTATCAAATTGATTATGTTGATACCTTCGATTCTAATTGGCTCTTGCGTGTTGTCACATGCGTGTTTCGTCATGAGACATGTATGAACCAATAAGGTTCGGAGTAAAATGCCACCGTGTTTAAATCTAACATGCTAATCTGTATGTTTACATGAATACGCAATATATTGACCACCAAATAAGCTTAAAGTATTTATCACACACATTTCACTTTTAAACAAAATGTTTTGGATTTTTAAACAAAATTTTAAACAAAATGTTTTGGATTGCTGCTTTAAGTTTCAGACAGGTTTGTAGGTATATATTTTCAGACTTATATCAGCCAACATTGGTTAATTGTTTGTTTTTCTGTCTTTAGGAATTATGAAATGCTGGATCCATATGATATTAAACAGAATAACAAGAAGGTAATCATTACTCTTTTTTTAATGGAATACTGACATCTCTGATATCTCTTTTGTTATTTGGTTGCTTGGTTATAGGTGATTCAACCATTTTGCTTTTTCACTAAATAATCACTGTTTACTGAATCCAGTATCTTATTTGATGTTTTATGAATTTGTTTCATGCGTACAGTAACAGCTCATTAAAAAATCTCAAAACATGCAAAAATTGTAGGACCTTTCTTCAATTGCACTCATTATTTCAAAGCTTTTTTTATAAAAGAAACATTTATTTAATGTTAATTTTGGGTTCAGTATGGTTATAACAGATTCTATGTTTACTTGTAGGCATTTGATGGCTTTGCTGAACTTGGGATCTCTAGGCTGATAGAGCCCTCAGATATGGTGCTGCTGTCAGTCCCCGATCAGCTCATTGTGATGACCTATCTCAATCAAATCCGCACCTGTTTCATGGGCCAGGAGCTCAGTGTCATACAGATCGAAAAGAACAGCAGTGAGTCCAGTTACGCTGTGGGTGAGAAGAGGAAAGAAACCGACCCTGAAGCGGCTGTTCGCTACTGTGCCGAACGGATGCAGAGCAGCAGTATTACTCTTGAGAACAATGGGAACTTAGCTGAAACAGAAGTTAAGGGAGATTCCGGTGCTGTGGTGCCACCTCCTAGAATGAAGCGAATGCAGGGCATGAGCCAAGCTGGAGGTTCACGGGGCACTCAGCCTCCGGTGGCCCCACCCAGAACTTATTCATCTAAAGCTTTTTCTAACGTCAAGGATGCAGATCTAGTAAAAAAGCACAGATTACATCTACAGCGGGAGTCATTGGATGAGGATGATATCCAAGAAAAGAAGGGTGCTGTGGAGGTAATTTGTTTAATTTGGTAATTTAGTAGAATATAATGTTTGTTTTGAAGTGTAATATGGCGACTTGCATAAGATGGACACAAACTATTTCTTATATACCTGTAGTGCACTATATGTGACTTTGGACCTTGAAACCAGTCATAAGTAGCACAGGTATGTTTTTAACAATAGCCAAAAATCGTTGTATGGGTCAAAATTATTGATTTTTCTTTTATGCCAAAGATCATTTGGATGTTATGTAAACATCATTTTTCTACTGTAAATATATCAAAATATATCAAAAATATTTTTTGTGAGTTTTCATTTTCTCAATATTTTAATTTTTTTCCACCTTCAGATTCTAGATTTTCAAATAGTTGTATCTCAGCCAATTATTGTCCTATCCTAACAAACTTAACCAAACTTATTTATTTTTTATTTATTCAGCTTTTTTGTACATCTTAATTAAAAAATAGACCCTTATGACTGGTTTTGTGGTCACATATTAGGTATCTACCATAGTGGTCTCCAAATTTTGAGTAAGCAACAGTATTTCGTAAACACTGCTTTACATAAGTTTTTTTTTTTACCCAGTCTAAGTCAGGTCAAGCAGAAACTGAAGGAGGATGTTCAGAGTCACGTAAGTTAACACTTCAAATACCTTCAAAATCTTTTGCACCTTTCATAACTTCCATTACAATTTCGAACTTTTTGCATAAATACTGTATGTGACATTAATAGATTATGCAGAATGTATTTTTCTTAATGTGCTAAAAATGTAAAAAATATCTGGGTTTAAATATTGAAATATTCTGAAAAGTTACAATTGAATGTCTTTTTTTGTCTGTGTTTTTGTATAGAAAATGTAGAATTTGCAGAAGGCGGCACAGCAGGAGACAACCAGGTCCTCAATTTTATGTTTATATATTATTTGTAATATTATAATATTTGTTTTTAACTGATTTCAACACATACCTCATAGTGTCACACATGTGTCTACATTCAGGTGCACATGGGTGTGTGTATTTGCATGAGTAATTATAATTTTGTGTGTGCAGGATGTCAGTCAGTATGTGCTGAGTGAGATGCAGGCCCTGGAGACTGAACAGAAGCACATAGATCATAGGGCAGATATAGTGGAGAGGAAACTAAGAAGACTTATGGAAACTGGTAAGTCAGTGGAAATTAAAGCATGGGAATTGGTTGCAAAATATAAGGAAGTAAGAAATGTAGGATAAAAAAGATTGTGCTGTTTTTCTTGCTGGATGTCATCAGGGTGGTATTTCAGAAAGCAGGTTATGTGACATACTCAAGTAAGTTTAATTATTTTAATAGCATTATTATATGATTATTATTAGCTTATTTTATGATTTGTACCCTTTCTTTTTAAACGAAATAATCTTTAAATTAAATAAAACTATATATATATATATATATATATATATATATATATATATATATATATATAATGCTACTTAATGAAGTACTTTAAGGCTTTCTGTGTTTAGATTAAATATCTTTTTAATTATGTTTATTATTAAAACATCTCCAAATATCATTGGATGCATAAATAGAATACATATATTACAGTTCCAACTGGTAAAACATGTTAATACTGAAGTAGTATTGAATATCAATAATGTAACTGCACAAAAAATAAACTTTTATTGTATCTTTATTTCGTAAAAATGTCCTCTTAACATCAGAATCTATATCTATATCTAAAATATCATATCATGTTTACTTTAGTGCTGAAAACAAATTTCCTAAATACAATTATGACAGTAGGCTCTAAATTGAAAAAAATTGGTCCATTAGCAACTTTTTAAAATGAAGGTGACACAAAACTGAAATATAGAAAAAACAAAAATTAAATATAATACAATAGCCAACACTACATTTACACTGTAATGAAATACTTTGAACACTATTTAATAAAATACATTATTGTTAAAAATGCATACAGTAGTACAGATGTTAAAATAACAATAAAAGAAACACCTCAATAATATATACACTCTATGTAAATATTTATGTAAATATTTAAAATGTTTTAGTATAAATATATATATATATATTTTTTGCGCCACTCATAAGGTAGAAATTCGACCAGTTTTTTTTTTATTAATAAAGTACGGTAGCTGAACATTTAGTGTAATTCAGAATGTCATACGTGTCCACATCAATACTGTAGAGGGTTATACAGTTAAGACTCATAGACTTGTTATGATATGAAGACCAAAAGTCTGAAATGAAGTCAATTGAAGAGAATTTACTGAAGAAAATTTTTTGTAGTTTTGCCAGCAGAGGTCATCTTTAAGCTCACAGGCCATTTGAGACGACAGGCCGACCTGCTTTTACATCCAATACAGTAGTATTTATGCTAACAGAGACAACTAATCTATGTCAGGCATATTTTCTGATTGGTTAAGATATAGATAATCTTAAGTAATCTCCATACAAGAACATAAGGTCCACATCAAATATCAGCACACTAGCACATATAATCCTCCATATGTTCCATAGATTATAAAATATGACAAGTCCAGAAAGAGATTGAACGTGTCATGGCTCACAAAACAGATTTTGCCTAATTGTAACTGTTATTATTTAAGTAATGACTTTTTCACAAAATTCTGTGACATCTATACAGTGTCATAGCTCATCACAAAAGGCAGCGTGATTAATTTTTGCAAACTTGTGATGTGCATCTACAGGTAATGATCGGGTAGAAGAAGAGAAACTGATTCAGGAGTGGTTTACCCTGGTCAACAAGAAGAACGCTTTGATAAGGCGACAAGACCATCTACAATTATTGTATGTTATTCATGTTTCTCATTTAATTCTATAGAATGATTTCATTGATTTTAAATATGGCGGCTGCGTGAAGTTATCAGTCCATTGTATTAATTTAAATAAATGCATATGTAACAGCTTTGTTTGAAGACTGGTTGATTAGTGAAACACTGAGTATTTTCATTTTCATCATGCTTTACAGGCAAGAGGAGCAAGATTTAGAGAGACGGTTTGAGCTGCTGAAGAAAGAGCTACAAGATCTGATGGCTGTAGAAGGTTTGATATTGTTTTTACATATTAAAATGTGTTCATTCTATGTTGAGGACAATATAAATATATAATATATATCTATTACAGACACCATCTCTGCTGTTCTTATAATTAATATAATCTCATAATTTTTGTATCTGAGATGGAAGAAGACGCAGGCTCATAAAACCAGAGAGCAGTTGTTACTGCAGGAGTTGGTGTCTTTAGTCAATCAGAGAGATGAGCTAGTGCATGACATGGATGCCAAAGAAAGAGGGTGAGATTATTTTACGGTTTTTACCAGCAACTTGCTAAATAATCACTTGGATTACTGCATGGTAATGCCCTGCCAACCACCCACAACACCCAAACATTGTAAAAGCTGCAGTATTTTTGCATTACAATCAACACTCATGTAAAAACCTAATGCAAAAATATCATTTATCTCCACTAGGGCTCTTGAGGAGGACGAAAGATTGGAGAAAGGTCTAGAAATGAGGCGCAGGAAGTACGAAAGTCGAAAAGAAAAGTGTGTGTTACAGTGAGGGATGGTTTGTACCAGCATCTATGCAGGACTGTCTTTTTCAACACTCAGTGTACTAGTGTGGTGTGGACTGTATCACAATAAATCAGAAGACATAGATCCATCAGTTTGTTGAAAAGGATTCAGAACAGTGAACAGTGAAGAATGCTCATTTTGGGTGAAATGTTTAAAAAACATTTTCAGTCTGCAAATATTTTGTCTGAAAAAGTAAAACGGACTGTTTTGAGGGGCTATTGCTATTCTGAAAGCATTGCCTATATTAAATTATCTACAGTTTTAGTAAACAAATTTTATACAAACGTGGCCTTTGCAGTGTTAATTACCTTACTATACACCTTGTTTGTATAACTCGGATGCTAAACAATTATTGTAATAATATTGTTAATTTGAAACAGTATGTTATTGGTGATTACTACATTTTGTTTTAAAATATTAAACATATTTGTAAAAGCCAAGTCATAGATTTTGGGAGACAATTGGTGTGGCTAAATGTGATGTGATGTGATGTGTCTAGCCATTAAATACAGACTAAATTTGTTTTAGTCAAACAGAAAGCAACGTGGTAATATATAATGATATTAAATTTTGCTACTATAAAAAAGTACTATATAAAACAATTTATATTCCCATTAGGGCACTATGTGTTTGGTTCCTTTGGTAGTGTTTAGAGTTATTGCACAATAAGGTACTTTACATCAAAATTTTACTGTCTTTTTGCCTGTTTTATAAAAATCAAATCTTTGTGTTTGGTAGGATTTTGTTAGTCTTAAGACTGCCCTTTTATTCCTTAAAAAAAGTGTAACACAAGTTACAGTGTTACAATATAACTATTACAATTCTGCATATTATATGGTATTTTAAGATAAAATCCATTAAGAGTAATATTTATGTTATTTTTTGTTGGATTGCTGAGAAAATTTCAGGCCAAAGCAACATACTAAAATCATGAGCTTTTTAGATAATCCTCATGTTACAGCATAAACAGCAAGTGTGTAATGTCCATGTATGTGCATGAATTTCAGTGTTTGCAATTCTTTAAATATTATCTGTTAAAAGTCGGGAACTATTGGTAATTTGTACAATTATGGCACTATGAACCTTATAGAATGAGGACACAAAAGTACTGAATCAGCATTTTACAAGTGTTTCTCGTTTTGACGGGTGTGTGATTATGCTCTTTACATTATTATTTAAATATCATTATTTGTCATTATTTTATATTTAATAACACACTCTATCATCCTAGATGTTAACATGCTAACATGTTACAAGATACATAAATTGGTAAAGATGTCTGAAATAGTTGGTACAGAAAATTCTGTATGTGTAATCATGTCCTGTTGATTCAGCAGCTGAAGTCCAATAGCAAATCATATGCTACTCTCACTATATCACTGCTTTGGAGAACATGGAGAGATTTGAAAACTACACTTTTAGAGCTTTCCAACAATATATAGTTTGTCAAGATAATTTTCTGGCAGAAAGGTCTGTTCATAACAATATTTGACTGGTGTTGAACTTGATTATAGTGATGTTTTTTATATTTATATAAGTCTTTAATGCTGTTCTAGGTCATGGAACCTGTCCAAGAAATCTAATTAAGAGAGGAATTCATCAAGAGTGTGGTACTGTAGCTCATCACTATTTATAACGGTTTCAGAGCTGCTATCTATATTGATCAAGAATAATTTTATTGAAGGGTTGAATGTGGAAGGTACACATGGAATAATAACTCAGTTTGCAGTTTGGACAGTTTATCTAGGCTAATCTATCTTTACCTATATCAACGAGAATGATAAAATTATATATGATGATCATTTTAAATTCATATGAAAGAAAAGTGTCAGTGCATTAGAAAAAAAGACATGACTAACAAATATGAAGATCATTCTTTTTAGTATTAGTCTCCAGTTTCAATTTGGTGACCAGCTAAAGAGTGTACACTTTAAAGAAAGCTGGCTTAACCCAGCATTTGGTCAAAAAGGGACAAACCCAACAGTAGGGTTGTAAAGGAACCCATGCTGGGTTGTTTTAACCAAAAATGCTGGTTTGTTTTAACCCATGGTTGGGTCAAAGATAAACTTTTTAGGTTAATAATCTTTTTGTATCTTTTTGACCCAATGCTGGGTTAAGCCAGCGTTCTTTAAAGTGTACACTCTAAAAAATGCTGGGTTATTTGTTTTAACCCAAAATGTTGGTTTGTTTTAACCTTTGGTTGAGTCAAATATAAACTTTTTTAGGGTTCATTCAATTTTAATGATGATAAAGGAAACCTGTTACTACACAAAGAGAAAATTGAGAGAATGGTTTTGACACATAAAAAATGAGGATTTATGTATTTATTTTTTAATAATCTGTACTTGTTATTTTGATGTCTTATGCTTAACCAAAAGCTAATTTTTATATTTATAAACGGAAAATGTTCGCCTGTTGTATTTGTAAAAAACTCGCTTCCGCGATTTGCCTACAAAAATACGTCATTCTTGCGGCACTCCATTGTATGGAATCTTCGGGGTTAATCGTTGAATCAGCCTGTGATGCCACGTCATCTGATGTCACTGCCGCACCTGCGCAGCCATCTTGTACTTCGAGCAAGGGGCAGATCGGAAGGAAGGGAAAAGGCAGGACAAAATAATCGTGTTTTACGTTATATGTTCAGTAATGTCCGTCAAGTGACCGAATCTAATAATAAGACAGTTTTGCGGTGAGATCGGAGGGATTAAACAAGCGAATGCTGCCATAGTGCCTCGAAATTCCAGATATACAAGTCATCATCACCATTTCTTGTTCCACGCAGAAAAAAAGGAAGAGTACCATCTCTTGCTGAACCAAGCAAAATAACACCAACACAATGAATCCAGAATAGTGAGTATATTTCGGTTCAAGCTGTGTTGCGGATGCCAGTTCTTGTATAATCGCAAAGCGTCAGTGTGTGTGTAGCTTTGTCTAGCATCCCTTACTGCTTCGCCACAACGAACCCTTCCCGGGGTAAGCCACAGTGGGACCGCTTTTGCTTGCATAACATCGAGGAAAAATCATGAAATAAAGATTGTGGAATATTACTAGTTTTCCAAAGCTTTTGTTATTACTATTTTGGAATTTCTTATCGAGGCCGTTTATCGACGAATGTGTTGATGTCGAAAACAAAACTAACTTAACCCCGACCTCGCAAGGCTAACAGCACATTAAACGGATATTTGCTCATAGAAAGTTTTTCGTTTGGAAGTCTCACATGACACTTACATTTTAGTATCCGCTGTACTGCGTGACGTAATGTGTGCGTTGCGTCTCCACGGTGTGACGTTATTATTTTACAACGCAAGGCGGAATCCATCTGTCAAGATGAATCGTGCATTTGCTCATAACGCCTGGTTTAGAATGCACACACTCGTGGTAGTGCATGTGTTTGTTTTTGTTGTCCTGAGAACTTGAGAGTCGGTGTAAGAGTTGCAAGAGGTCATGAAATGGAAATGCTGCATTAGTGATACTTCATCTGCTAGAAATGACCTAGAATAGAATTCTAGGATAAATTGGGGAAGAAGTTCTTCTGTTTCTTATTGCAAAAGATTACTCTTATTGATAGCTGTTCGTGGTCAACTAACATGGGATACCTAGAGAACAGGGTGATTATTGGTTATGTATGTAAGATTATGTAACATTTTTGAAATTAACAATTATTTGACATAATATTTACTTAAATAACCGAAAACAACAATTTTCCCTTTTATAAAGCAGTCTGTTGACTTGTCTGTTGACTTAACAGTTATTGCTTAATTAAAACCCTGTGAAAGTACACCCTATTCAACAAAGTCATGACTGTTGTGATGCAACATTTCTCTGCTTGTCTAATATTAGTTGTTGAATTCAGAAACCAGAATAGATTGTTGCGACAGTGTCATCATTTGAGTAAGGGACCAGTTTGTTTATGTTAAATGTTATGTTGTTTTGTTGTTTTTTTTATTTGCTTTGACTTTAAAACAGGTTTTTGACTTAGTTTAATGTGTTCATATGCTTTTTATTTTCTCTTTATTATTTTTATTATCTTTTTATATACATTTTACTTTTCCTCTTACAATTGCATTGGTTTATTCATTGTGAGTGTTGTTTTTCCCAGATAACAACTTGCTATGATTCATCTTTACCTTAAAAACTACTTAAAAATAGATAAATAAGATATTAATATGCCTAAATAATAATTTATATATTACAAATTAAGTATATATATTACAAATAATTAGACCTAAACCAAATTATGTATTTGTCTTTTTTGAACGTTTTGGCTGACAGTCATATCTTAACCAGATAGGAAATGTTTTTACCTTTTGAAAGGTTCATATTTGCTACAAATGAGCTAAAAAATATTTAAAATCAATATTTCTTTACAAATTTAGCCATGTGGCAAAGTAATAAGACCCTAATAAGACATTTAATTAAGGCTGTTTACATACAGAAAAAAACTCCAATATATAAACTTCCTGATCCGTGTTGTCCTGTGTGCTCCATTTTTGTTGGCTGGTCACCAGATCGTAGCGCATCATATAGATTTCCTCTATAGTCATTACTGTACTATATGGCATCATAGTCTAAGGAAAAGACTTGAATTCCAACTTGTAAAGACCAAAACAACAGGACTGACATAATTCCTGAAGGTCAGTTAGCAATGCCCATGCAAGCCTTGCTTTGCTGTTGTGACCCTTTTGCTGAAAAAAGAAACAATAATGTTCACATGGCCTGTTATGTAGAATGATTGTCAGTGGAATGGTCTGATTTTGTGCCAGTCTGTGGTAGTGCTGGCTAACATGTAGGCTAAAACGTCTAAATTGTCTAACAAGTAAATACTTGCAATAACGACAACGCCTCAATATACCCTCTGGCCACAAGTACATCAAACTGAACCTTTTCAAGAGGTTGATGGGCATCAGAAATAGCAGGTAATTTTATCTGAGGGTTCGTTCTACATCAGCGCTTTATGTTAGGGAAGTGATATATAACATGAGACTGAGACATTTAGTCAGTTAGCATGATAGTGCTATTTTTTAGATAGTTGTTAGCACTGTTGGTATTTTTCAATAATACCATAAGATGCAAGTAAAGGATTTTCTGCTAATTTTAAATAAATAAATTACAGTGTGAAGTTTTGATGGTTTGATTTGGGCTGCGATGTCATCTGCTAGTGTTGGTCTCATGAAAGGATATTTTAATACGCTTATACATTATTACATTACATTTTTAGCATAGCATTAACATCATGTCAGAGTCTAATAAATTGTTAACTGCACGTTTTACGATGTTTTTTGATGTTTTATGATGTATTAACTTTATTCAGTTAAGCTTGAAATAAACAACCTGCACACCATCGTTTTTTGTTGTTTAAAGACTCTCGTATGCAAAACTAAGTATAGAAAGTATCATGTATAGAAAGTATACAGGATTTCATTTGTTTTGATTCAATAGTCAGAAACTATACATGATGAATAAAAATCACAAAATGACACTTATAGATGAAATACTAATAAAACAATTACATTTTATGAATATGATTTTTATAATATACATACTATATAATACAGTACAAATAAAATAATAGAGGAGCTAAAATTATTAAGTGTATAAGTGCATCCCAGTTTTTTTCTCTTTAGTGATTCTGTGGTGTTATTCATCTTTAATGATATTATGGTGTTATTCTCTTTAGTGATTATTTGTTCAAGCTGCTCCTCATCGGTGACTCTGGAGTGGGGAAGTCGTGTCTTCTGTTGAGATTTGCTGTAAGTGGTTTTTGTTTTGCTTTCAGTCACACAGTTTGTAAATTACATGGGATACACGGGAGATTTTATAGCATTACTTGTGGGATGCACGTATGTTTTTTCTCATTTGTTTTGTTGTTCCTGCAGGATGACACATACACAGAAAGCTATATCAGCACCATAGGGGTGGACTTTAAGATCCGGACTATTGAACTGGATGGCAAGACAATTAAGCTACAGATTGTAAGTTTCCTCTCTGTAGCTTTACATGTTTTAGACATTCTCTGACAGAATGACCTTTAAAGGAAATGTTCACCCAAAAATACATTTACAGAAATATCTATACAAAAGAGATTTTGTGGAAATCCTTATATGTGCATGGTATTATGCAAATTACTGTATAACTGTAGGCATGTAAGGCCCTTATTTAGAAAATCAGGATACATTAACATTTGAACAAGGTTAAAATGAAAGGTGTACCTATTGTACATATGGTGAAAAATATGCATTACAACCTTATAAGTATTTGCAATTATTAGTTATTGAGACCCATAATGTCCAGCATTTGTGGAGTAATTTGTGAGCTCACTACATTAAAAACACTCTTAATATGTTTTATGTCACTTCGAGGCATCTTTTTGTTGCATCATATGTAAGATCTGTCTCATCCTTTTTCCAGTGGGATACTGCAGGGCAGGAACGGTTTCGTACCATTACCTCCAGTTACTACCGAGGAGCCCATGGCATCATTGTGGTTTATGATGTCACAGATCAGGTGAGACACCATCAGAAATTCTCCTCCCTTGTTTAGTAGGATGTCAAGATTCAAAGACGGTTATCTAATTTTAATTCACTGTTTTTTAATGTTTTGTAAAGGAAAAAAGAATAAAAGAAAAAAAGATATATTTATAGTACATTGTTACTGTGACCCTCAAAACATGAAAAGGATTATAATCTAAAGACGCTCTTTTATTTCTGTGTGTCTTTTTTTTTTTGAAGGAGTCGTATAACAACGTGAAACAGTGGTTGCAGGAAATTGACCGCTATGCAAGTGAGAACGTCAACAAGCTCCTGGTGGGGAACAAGTGTGACCTCACCACCAAAAAAGTGGTGGACTACACAACAGCCAAGGTATTAATAAGTTGTGGGGTAATATTTTAAATATAATTTTGTTCCACATGAAGCGATACTAGTTCATTCTCTAATTTTTGTATGTCATATTGAGGCCTGCAAACATCTGGCCTGGCATGCATAATACAGCGTTTTCAGTCATTTTTGTGTATCCATGTAAAGTAACGCACAAATCTTGCAAAAGTATTTCATGCTGGGTTGTTTCACAGGAATTTGCTGATTCTTTAGCCATCCCCTTCCTCGAGACAAGCGCTAAGAATGCCACCAATGTGGAACAAGCCTTCATGACTATGGCTGCCGAGATCAAGAAACGCATGGGCCCCGGAGCAACAACCGGAGGTGACAAACCCAATCTGAAGATCGACAGCACTCCTGTGCGACAGTCCGGCGGCGGCTGCTGTTGAAGAGCCAAAAGTCGCGCACCCACAACCATGCCCCCCAAACACATTGTCAGATGCACCAACCAAAATGCATTCTCAAGGGAGTAACCACTGCATTAAGAGCCAACGTTTTTGAAATTGAAATGTCCTTTATGACATCACAGATCTGTCTTATTTTTATTTCCCTAGCCTCTCCTCCTCTCTTTGTAACCACATCATTTTCTTGTTCATCTTTACCTTCCCCATCCATAGCACCACCCTTATCTCCTTGATGGCTTGAGCTTTGGTACAGTCATATGCCCGTGTAAAAAACAGTTCTAGAGGTGATGCTTTTAAAATTTCCTACTAAACACGTCTGGAGAGGTGGCATTTGAATTGATGTTAACTTATCTCTTGGATATTCAACACAAGCACCCACAAGTGCTCACAAATACACTTAAATGATTGAGGTTTTGTGGGTGAAGGCATGAGGCTGACTCGTTTGACGGAGTCAACAGAGCATACAAACATGGCAATATTCTATACTTGTTCTCATCCTGCTAGTATATTATTGTTACTGTGGTGATTTTTCGGACTGATTTTTTTCTGTAGTTGTTTTTCTAATGAAGGCTTGTACAAAAGCTTACTGCTGTCACATGACTCGTCTAATCAGGGAGGGTTTTTTTTTTTCGTTTTTCTTTAAAGTCTGGACTGTGTGGGTAAGGGGTTTAGGTTGGTCAGTGAAAGCTACTGTTCCCTCTGTTACCTCAATGACTTCTATCCCTATAGCGTTTCCACTGTGTTTAGCAACCTGCAGCTGGAGCAGAACACTTGAATATCTTGAACTTGACGAGGTCGCTCTTGCAGTCTGCTGGCTTTAGATGGAAACATCAGTTTTGGTTCATATTCGAGATTAGTCCTCACTCCTGCCAAAAATCGATCCATCGTGGATTATAAGCATGTGTGCTCACAAGGTATTTGTACTGATTTACATGTAGGGCAGAAATATTAGAATACTGTATTTGTGGAGGACCTTTATTTCGCCACCGTTAAAATGTGTTATAGTGGAACCGGTTTGGTGTGCTGTACGTTTGTGTGGGAACATTGTGTTATTACATGTTAAAGGAATGCCGGGACTGACTGGTCTTGAAGAGGAAGACCGGATATGACCTCCCATGTTTCTTAATGAAAATATATATATATATATATATTTCACGGCATCCAGCCTCACCATCAATCACATTTTTTAGATTTAGTACATATCGTTGGTCCTTTTTCAAGTGAGGGGTGCAGAAGATGAAAAGCCTCCTGCTCATCTCCGTGAAAGCTTTCGTGCATTTAGATTAGATTCAGCTCTTCTGTGAATCCAACTTCTGCTAAGATCTGTTGGCCCGGCAACAGTGTTTTTGACCAGGCTGTTTTATTATGTATGATATTGATCTAGAAAATGAAATAGTTTGTAAACTTCACTAGTATTAGTCTTAATCAATATAGTTTCACCAACGTCTGTCATATTGTGATGTGTGCGTTTTTATACCACTAATACCTGCCAGTGCTAACTTCATTTTCATCTAATTTTTCACTAATGTAATTCGCTTGTAAGGATAATATTTTTGCAACAATTGGTAGCGTTGGGTTGGAGGGAGCAGTAGCGGGTTAATAGTGTGCATGAAATGGATGGGGAAAAGGGCCTGGGGAAGAAGCAACTGTGTTTGGGAACATTCCTTTGTTTTTAAACCTGGTCCAACGTGGATCTCTCAGTACGTCTGTGTGAAATTAAACAGTATATAAAAGTCTCATTCACACCCAGAACAGGTGCTTTTACGTCTTAAGAACGTTTTGGTTTGCTGTTTCAATTTTTGATCAATGAATTTATAAGTTTTGTGGTAATACTGTGTGTCAGTTAAAATAAGGATGGGGTACGGGGTGAAGGCGACAACAAATTTGAAGAGTTGCTAATGAATGTTATGGAGTATTCTTATGCTTTGTCTTTCATTTTTACATTTTACCCATGTCATTTGCACATCTCATTTATAAATTATGAAGAGGCACTGGTAAAAAGACAAGCACCTCTTTAGGAGTTTTTCTGTCTTATTTACATGCTTTTTCTCTGCCCCCTTTGCTTGCTCACCCCGGTGCCGTTTCATAGCTGGGTTTGATTTTCTTCTCTGTACATATTATAAATATATATAATAAAAATGATCAACATGAGACTTAAAAAAGGCTTTTCCTGGTTGTTTTTTCCATTTCGTGTCGAGTAAAATATTGTACGGATGGTTACGTATCACTTTTTGTGCTAATTTATTATGTCTTATCAGCTGTTAGGAAAAAAACTTTTTTTGAGCCATATTTCACCCAAATAACAAAAAAATTGATTTTGCAAATTTACAAAAACCTGTAGAACAATGAAGGGTTTGTTTAGGCACATTTTCTCTGCAAATTTAAGTTACAAAAAAAATGGTCTTTATTTATTAAATTATATTCTGTATTAAAATATAATCTAAAATTACAGGAAAACTCAAAAGCACAACTGTATGCAGTACAGTAATGTAAAATAGGGGTAAATATCCTTAATTAAATTGAATTAAAACAATGTCACAATGCAAAAGTATTTGTCATTTTGTTCAAAATGTCATTTTTGTAATGTAAAATGAGTATAGCCTACACCCAAGTATCTAATCTCACACAATATGACTACACAACACCTCTGATGAACCAATAATTGACATTGATACTTTCACAAATATCCATTTTACTTTTAAATACAAGCAGATGTCACACTGAGTGTGAAAATGTGACAAGCGAATTAACATTTATCTATTTTTTATCAGTGTCCACCTAGTGCCCTATTAGTGAACTGACTTTAAATGACTACATTTGACAAGCATCTCCTTTAGGTGAATACATGTATCTGTTCAAATTGTTATAGATTACGGTTAATTATAAAGCCTAAAATTATAATTCAGATTTGACCTGATCTGGCGTGCATCTGTCTCCACATACATACATTCAGAGTGCGTGTGTAGTCGGGGTGAGCCAATGACCTTGAGCTATTTATAGCCAGTTAGAGTAGCTGCAGTCAGTACAGCAGGACTGTACCATTCTGCTCGGACTACGCTGAGAGAGCACAGGGAGGAGATAACAGCTGATGCTGCGCCCCTCTCTCTAATGTCTAGGTTTGCACGATCATCAGAATCAGTAAACCAAGACCCTGAAACGGAGAAAATGTGAATGCCTTTGTGGTTCATGCAGCATTTACACACACGCTGATGCTAAATTTAAACTGCATTGATTTTTATTCTTTTTTAGAGCCTAAAATAACCACTTCAGAACTAAAATAACTACTCTTTCTCATTATTAGCACCTTCTTTCTAGCACAGAATCAAAACCTTACATAACAAGAACAAGCCTGTCAATGACATTTTTTGCATTGTGATCTAATCACCATTAAACACGATTTTTACCAAAGTGCAAAAAATGCACATAAAAGTAGAGGTTTTAATGTTAAAAAATATTTTTATGCTGATTTAAATAGAATCACAAATTCATTGCATTAGTGTATTTACAATAAATGTCACAATGCAAAAAATACATTATTGTCTTTTGATTTTGGTGTGATTTTTTTTTAATTCGCTGTACAGTAAAATACCTACCTTTATGTATCCACAGTAACAAAATAGCCTGGATGAAAATTTTTAGTGCAAAGAAACAATAATTTTGTACAGATTATGTCAGATTTAGTTGTTATTTGACATTTGCTGTTGCTATTTTAAAGAACTCCGTCTTCCCGTTCAGGTCGATGGGACTTGCTACCAAGATGCGTTGCAAATCCGTTTGAAAGAGACTTTGGATTCACCTGCTGTGATTTGTGGCATAAAAGATATTAAATATGCAAAGGTATACAATTTCCATTCAATCAGTTGCCTCCTCCTGTGTAAAGCTATTCTTACACACACCAAATCACGTTTCATGTTTTTAGCTTTTATTTAATCGTTTTTTACACATTCAAAGAATATCCTTTTTAGTCCTTGCCTTGTTCACTAACTCCGATTTTCCACCTCGTGTCCATTTCTAAGTTATTCTCAAAGTTATTCCAGTTCAGTCGACTGGCCCTTGAAAGATAAGTTTGACGTGGCCCTGTTCTCCGGTCAGCCACGTTCCACAGAAAGGACAAGCAGCGTGGAAAGCATGCGTTCCGTGCGGCAGTGGAATTTGACTCCAGCCTTGCACCGTCTTTTCTGAGCACACGTGACCACAGGGGCAGAAGGCATGTGTCGGGGGGCCCGCATCCAGGTACAGACCACCTTCGCACCCGAGCCAGAGAGGTACGTAGGGTCCCACGCCTCTGCACATGGGGCACTCCCGCTCTCCGGTAGTGGCTGGGGCCGTCCCACTGCCCCCGGTTAGCTCCAAAGCAGAGGGTCCTGCTTTCTCCTTGCGAAACCCCCAGTTGTGGTAGCCGTGCACGTGGCCGCAGTTCATATAGACCCAGGGCTGTTTCTTGTCGATAGTGGCGCGTTGGGCGAGGCTTGGGAAGGCGAGCGTGTTGAAGCCCACGGGACACTGGGGACGAGCGGCGTTTAGTTCTTGCCGAAGTGATTCGAGCTGTTTTAGAGTCGGGGTGTGGCGAAGACCGCTGGGCGTCCGCCAAAGCAGAGTGGCCCCACAAAGGTCGATAAGAGAACCATCCTGAAGCATGTTTGACTCATTCTCTACCTGCAAAGTAAAACCCACACTCATTAGGGAATGTCACATGGATGGCACCATGTAAGCAAAAAAGGAACAACAATTACATTTACTCTACGCATTTTTTTGTAATTTCTCACCAGTTTTCCTCTCTGCTGGGCAGACCTCGTCTCTCGAAGAGCAAAAACATTTCCACATACTGAGATCTCCCTCCATACGCCTGGAGCGGGTTCAGATATAAACTCCCCTGCTGGATGCATCACCAGAACACCATTGGTTGTTAGTCCGTCCATCAAACCATCGGAGGTCCTCCATTTAGCAGCTCGCTCCTAGATATCAAGGGGGAATTATTAATCAGTTATCTTTAGTAATCGTCATTACTCTTTAATACACGCAATCAATATCAAGTAAACTCTATATGTGTTATGAGCTATTATCAGATTAACTGTTGTTTAAAAAGTATGTTTTGCATTTTTGCAATTAATATACTGAAAAGAAGGGCAATTCCAGCATTATGGATGTGACATTTTCAGTCAAAACATGAAATATAAATTCTCCCAGAATGTGTTTATGATTAATTTTTTAAAACCATCTGTTCATCATTTTACTAAAGACCTGTTAATACAGGTCAAAAAAATATCAGTGTATGCACAGGTTATCTACTTAAAAATGGAAACGTTTTTAAAAGGCAGACTTTATAGGATTTCTGCACAAACCAGAAGCAATATGAGCCGACATATACATAAGCGATGACTCCTCAATATTTATTTTATTTATGCCCATTCATGAGAAATATGGACTGTTACGAATGTGACCATTTTGAAAACAGCACTTGACCTGACTATGAAAAATCATCCTTTAAACATAAAAAAAGGATTAAAAACTCCTGGGTATTTAAATCACCAAATATTGACATCAGTATGATAAAAACCTTTGATAAAAACATTTGCATGGAATTGCCCAGGGGGTTATAATGCACATTGGTGGCTTAATTAAACCTGATCCAACCGAGCCATTCTGTTTTACTGTACATGACTCACCCCAAGAAAGATATTTTTGGAAGAATCAAAGCCCGCGGCATATATCCGTGCAGTGTATGGAGCGCTACGCTCGCACATGATGCGGCAAGCGTAGCGGGAGATGGTGCTTTGGGCCGACTGTCCTCCCTCTCCATTCGCACCTCCCTGCCCTCCACCGCCAGCGCTCGCTGTGTCTGTCACCACAAAGTCTATCATGCTCTCTGTGGAACGGCCGATCTTGAAAAAGACAGAAATGTAACTGAACACACCTGCAAAAGTAAACTGTAATTCAATAAATAATATGCAAGCAGGTGGTTACATTGATTGTTTACCTGAAACATGTCCGTGTTGGGATCATGTGTGTATTCCACAATAACAGAATGACTTCGGGACAATGTGTAGGAGATGCTGTGCTGGCTTTTGTTGCTTAGGGCCTGCAACACATACACACCTTTAACTATTTAACTGTTGCACCTTTTCATCTATACAGGCTTTACTTTATGTCCCAAACCTTATATAATGTTTCTGCAAAACCCAGGCAGATTGCAGTGTTATGCAATGACTCCTAAAGCTTAGTGATTGGGTCAAAAGGACAGCTGCTAAAACAGATTTAAAATCTACAAGATTTTATCTTTTGGAAGCCATAATAAAGCTGTCTAACACAAAAGTACTGTACTATGTTTTCTGATATTAGGACATCTCTATAAAAGCTTCTATTATAACTAGAGAATCGTGAGAAAATAATATTCTGGTTCGACTTAACAAGATCCTTAATAATCATTACATTTATATTAATAACCAATTAGTAACTACACAGCTTTAATGTAGCTATCATACAGATTTGCGCTTTTATTCATGGATAAAAAGTAAAGATAAGAGTATTACTGTATTTGTAGTACTTTACAGCAGTTATTCTCTCATATTCTGTCTGCAAACTCACAACTATGCCCACACACACATAACTTATTTTACAGCAGCATGGTAGGGTATATATTTAAAAACATAGTATTTTTTTGTTAAGCCTACCTGTTACATGAAATGTTAATATATTTGTAAAATGTTACATCTTTGAGATGTAAAAGCTGTCACCTTCGACACCAGAGGTGTGGAGACATTGTGGATAACATCGGGTTTGACGCCGTTGGCTTTGGGCCGCTTGTAAAGTGCCAGACGACTCCTCCTGCGGCCCTTGTCCCCACTAGCAAGCGAACCATTATGCCTGCACGTAACAAGACCACAAGAGAACAATTTACGCTTAGCTAGGCTTAGCTTTGTACAGAATGAAAAAATAAAGTCATTTTACTGCTTAAATAAAACTAGCCAAAAGAGTCCTGATTTCACTTAAGACTATTGGAGTGTATTTCTATTTCTATCTATTTCTTAGTCAATATTATCCAACAATATGGCTGATGCTGCTCTTTTAGCATGTTTCAAATAGAGAACAAATCTTATAATTCATTCATACAACCATCATAGTAAAGATGATCTCTCTCTCAGTACAAACTCTACTCTGAAAAATGTAAATTAAGGGTTAAAGTTTCTTGCTCTAGCCTCTCCTGGCACTAGAAACATTCATTTTCCTTCTCGGCTCCACGGCTGAGTTATTTGAATGACATCTTTGTTGGCAGTCAAATGAAGTGTTTTACATCCACAGCTGAAATCTAAAGATAAGTTAGGAAAGACAGCCTCGGGTACACCATGCAGAATATTGGCCCAGATGGCATAAAGCTTCATCATCAGAAAGTAAAGATGTTAATTGAACTCATATTTATTTGAAGGTAATTTACACCCTTAAACTCCCACTGCAAATTGGTAGTGGTGTGCACGAGCTGTTGTTTAGATTAATGGAAATCTGAGATGGATTTGCACAGTTGCGCACTAATGCATGTGAGTTACAGTTAAATATAAAGGGTAATAAACTCAGTGTTACTGTTACATTAATACTAAGGTCTACTGATGCATTATGTTCATACAGCCAACAAAGACCTAATAGTGTAACATTTCTTTTGAAAAATCAGGGAATATCCCAGGTTCCTGTATCCCAATAATTGTATTTTTGTTACTTATAAACAATGCAGTGTTCATTTTTAAATTAATACAGCTATAATAGTGACACATCGGTTTACAACTGTAATCATGGTTTGATATACAATTCAAACAACCGCACACTTCCTTTATACGTTTCTGGTTTGACCTCAGTGAGCTCATTTATTTAGCGAAGGTCAAGAGACTCACTTACGGTAAATACAAACAGCCTTGCATAATAGAAATACGTACCTTGAATTTATTAAGTGGTCATAGAAAATCACTTGCGTGCTCTATTGATCTTTTGCATATTCGATTAAGTGATGCAGATGTGCTTTAGGCTCATTCAACGGTCAGACTTTCAAGCTTTTTAGACTTTTATTGTTAGAGATTTTATATAAAAACGAAATAGAGGCAATAGTCTGGAAACACAATATTTTTCTATAATTCTACACTACTATTTCAGACATGATAATAACTCAAATCAAATTGTATTTCCAAAGTCAGTAAAAACCCTGGTCAGTGAAACTGTAAGCCCATACAAAGCTCTGACCTCCCGGCCCTCTGTCGGAAAAGGGGGCGGAGACCAGCAGCTCATTTGCATTTAAAGAGACATACCAAAACCGCCGTTTTTGCTCCTAGCCAAAAATGGGCATTTAGAGCATGGTGTAATAAATAATCTGTGGTGTATTTTGACCTGGACACATTTTGTGGATCCCTAAGACTTATATTACATCTTGTAAAATAGGGTCATAATAAGTCACCTTTAAGACAAAGCAAACCCTTTTACTATTTGTTTAGGTTTTACTCGTTTACCAAAGAGACAACAGTGTCGGTAAAGAGCATGTCTGAGATGAAACATGCGATATGTAAAAAAGGGATAAATATCACTTTGATATTTGTGAAGAGAACATATCATTATTTTAAAATGGTTTAAGAAATCATTTTAGCACTGTCATTACCACAACACACAGGGTACAAAGACATTGCAAACAGGGTAAAGTGTAGTATATCCCATTTGGGGACCGCAGATATGGATATTTACTTACCCCAATACAATCAGCTCCCCGTACTTGATGGGCTCCTTGTCCTCATGGCAGAGAGCATCATGGGACTGGGATCCTGAGCCCAGAGGAGGTGATGGCTGGCTTTTGTTGCAGGATGGCCGCAGCTCTAGGGATGGGGGAGGGCAAAGAGCTTCAGAGCTCCCTTCTAAAACCATCGCCACCAAAACGGTTCACAGCTGGAAGAAAGAGAGACGTGACGATCATACAATCACATTTTGTGACTTTTAGCAGCATCCCACCCCTCCTTTCCTCATCAGATACTTTACCTGTAGCAAAACAATAACAGGCATATCATGCAACAGCTGTTACATCTATCCAAACCAATGGGAACAGCCATAGATATTGTGTTTTGAAGTCCCAACCATCAATTGACAAACTGTCAGGAAAGGAAGATTTTACCAAACCAAGCACAACATAACATAAATTGCTTAATAATATCAAGCCAACCCCCAATGTTTTAAAACATACATTAAAATTATAAATATAATAAAGGCAAAATAATTACACATACAAAATTATGTAAAACCTTTAGAATAAAAACATTAAGATGCAAAACAGGAACTAGGTTTATAGTATGTCCATTTGCTTCTTCCCAAATCCTTTTGCAAGTAACTAATACAATCCACGTGCAAATCCTTGTCTTTGCAAGAAGATGATGGACAGCTTATATGAGCCAATCACTGCACATCATGGCATTTTATGAGTGTGAGTGTGCAGTGGTGAGAGATGGACTGGAGGCTGGTGTGTGGGTGAGCAAGAGGAGGGAGGGAAAGAGAGAAGAGTAAGAGAGGACAGAAATAGAAACAGCATGGCAGTGCAGGTGATGGAGGAGAACAGCAGGGAGAAACAGTCAGACAAAGAAAGCAAAGAGAAAAAATGAGGAATTTATATATACTGTAGTGTACAATACATGAAACAGCTGATCATAAATAGCAAAAGATTACCAGGAATGCAAAAGTAATCTCAAATGCAGGAAAAAATTCTGTGCGTGTATGTGTACTAGGATTTGGCAGGCTGATAGATTGCCGGCTCTGTGCCACACACTTTCTAATCAGCACACAACCTAAGGGAGGAAGGATAGAACGAGAGAGATATGGTGATCAACAGGTATGGAGGCAGGTTGGAGAATGTGAAGCTGACATCATGCGGCTAACGCTGGGCCAGTCACTGCCATATTAGAAGGATGGCGCTTTGCTAGTATTATTGTTTTAGTAGCTCCCTGATCAATGCTTTTTCACAAAGCGGTGAAACAAAAATCCTTGAACGCACGGAACGTTCCCCTAGCGTTAGTTTTCGGTTGCCGTTTGGTTATTTTAGTCCAAAAATAACGTTCTGAGAACATTCTTTTGAGGTTTTACTTTTTGTAACCAATACTGTTCCCATTTCTCACCTTGCAGAACGGTTATTTTTAAATAACCTTAAAACTAGTATTATTGTTTTAGTAGCTCCCTGATCAATGCTTTTTACACAAACCGGTGAAACAAAAATCCTTGAACGCACGGAACGTTCCCCTAGCGTTAGTTTTTCGGTTGCCGTTTGGTTATTTTAGTCCAAAATAACGTTCTGAGAACATTCTTTTGAGGTTTTACTTTTGTAACCAATAATGTTCCCATTTCTCACCTTACAGAACGGTTATTTTTAAATAACCTTAAAACTAGTATTATTGTTTTAGTAGCTCCTGATCAATGCTTTTACACAAACCGGTGAAACAAAATCCTTGCTTGCGATACGGAATGTTCCCCTAGCGTTAGTTTTTCGGTTGCCGTTTGGTTATTTTAGTCCAAAATAACGTTCTGAGAACATTCTTTTGAGGTTTTACTTTTGTAACCAATAATGTTCCCATTTCTCACCTTGCAGAACGGTTATTTTTAAATAACCTTAAAACTAGTATTATTGTTTTAGTAGCTCCCTGATCAATGCTTTTTTCACAAAGCGGTGAAACAAAAATCCTTGCACGCACGGAACGTTCCTCTAGCGTTAGTTTTCGGTTGCCGTTTGGTTATTTTAGTCCAAAAATAACGTTCTGAGAACATTCTTTTGAGGTTTTACTTTTTGTAACCAATATTGTTCCCATTTCTCACTTTGCAGAACGGTTATTTTTAAATAACCTTAAAACTAGTATTATTGTTTTAGTAGCTCCCTGATCAATGCTTTTTACACAAACCGGTGAAACAAAATCCTTTTGCACGCGACGGAATGTTCCCCTAGCGTTAGTTTTCGGTTGCCGTTTGGTTATTTTAGTCCAAAAATAACGTTCTGAGAACATTCTTTAGAGGTTTTACTTTTTGTAACCAATATTGTTCCCATTTCCCACCTTGCAGAACGGTTATTTTTAAATAACCTTAAAACTAGTATTATTGTTTTAGTAGCTCCCTGATCAATGTTTTTTTCACAAAGCGGTGAAACAAAAATCCTTGAACGCACAGAACGTTCCCCTAGCGTTAGTTTTCGGTTGCCGTTTGGTTATTTTAGTCCAAAAATAACGTTCTGAGAACATTCTTTTGAGGTTTTACTTTTTGTAACCAATAATGTTCCCATTTCTCACTTTGCAGAACGGTTATTTTTAAATAACCTTAAAACTAGTATTATTGTTTTAGTAGCTCCCTGATTAATGCTTTTACACAAACCGGTGAAACAAAAATCCTTGAACGCACGGAACGTTCCCCTAGCGTTAGTTTTCGGTTGCCGTTTGGTTATTTTAGTCCAAAAATAACGTTCTGAGAACATTCTTTAGAGGTTTTACTTTTTGTAACCAATACTGTTCCCATTTCCCACCTTGCAGAATAGTTATTTTTAAATCTTATAAGAAACATTCCCTGATGGTCATTTTTAAGTTATTCATTTGCAACCATGAATAACGTTCCCAGAACGTTGCAGGGTGGTTTCTTAAAAATAGCCACAAAGTAATTTGTACAGAGCATTTACAAATGGTTATATTTTAGACTTTCTATAGCTGAAAATACTGAGCCAGGGGGTTAAGCTACATATAAGATAACAAAATATAACAATAACAACAAATGTCACAACCATAAATCAATGTGTTTTCATTCCTTTAGTGTTTGATATGTGCCCGCTCTTCTGCAGCACACGCTTCTCTGCTCAGCAAAGAGCAGTAAACTCGTGTCATTTCTTTACATCACTGACTGACATTAATGAGTGGTTTATTTATATGAGGGGTTTATTTATTTTCTTTATTTACTTAACTTACAGATTTGCGAGTAAATCTATATTTTAGTTATTTTCAATTAAACTGACAGGTGAACATGAACAGGACATGGAGCGGATGGGTGTAGCCGAGAAGCTTTGACTGGAATGTCCAAAAACGGAGAACCCAAAAGGCAAAAACATGATGTTAGCCTAAAGATAACTAAATATTTATTCGTCCTATTTGTGTAAAGATACAACCAAAAATAAACTTTCAAAAATATTTTTCAAAAACCTGGGAACCAAAAACTAACATTCCAGGAATGTTCCAGGAACCAAAAATTGTTGGATTGATCAGACAGCTACTGAAACAATAACACTAGCACAGCACGATCCTTTTAATATGACGGTTTTAAAAATAAGAAGCATTTTAATATGATATATTTCAACACCTCTGCCAAAGAGACTCTCATAAATTGATAAGCACGGTCTCTGACTGCCCTAACTGTCCCTTACACATTTTTGGAAGTCTTATCGATAATAAACTGGGTTCGGCTTTATTAAATAACTCAAGTTCCACAGGGCAGGTACCTCTAAGATCTTTCTTTTTTTATCTATCTCACCTTGTCACCTTGTACTCCATCTGTTCTGCTTTCATGACTGTTCTCTCTTTATACGCATCATCTTGAATTGCCTCCTCCTCTCAACTCCTCTCTCTGCTGCCTCTGCAGGTGAGGTGAGAGTGTGCATAGGTGTAAGTGGAGTAGACCGAGAGAGAGAGAGAGAGAGAGAGAGAGAGAGAGAGAGAGAGAGAGAGAGAGAGAGAGAGAGAGAGAGAGAGAGAGAGAGAGAGAGAGAGAGAGAGAGAGAGAGAGAGAGAGAGAGAGAGAGAGTGTGTCTGCCTCATCCATCTCTATCCAGCACAGATGAAGTGGATTCTAAATATACACACACAAGGAAATGATCTCACAAATAACTTATGAGGCTTACTCTTACTCTTGGCTTGCCAAACTTAATTCTTAATAATCCTTAGCTGCACGATTTTGTCTGTGCTACATTTTTATACACTAGACTAGATACCTTGAATGTAGAATTTTGTGTGACTGAATGTATGTGTTACCATTTTGGTTTAAATTTGGTTTGTTTTTATATAGAGATTGTAGTTTGCATCATCATTTGCCTTTATCTAAAACAGTAAAATCAATGTCATTAATTATTATTGTCATGTTTTCATAACAATGTCTACAATGGCCTGCTATATACATTGTAATACTTTGTGTGATAATATTGTTTGCAATGTGTAAATATGGTAAGCTTGTTTGTGCAAGATGAATTATTGCTGCTGTTAGTGGAAAGAACTGCTTTGCTTTATTTACACGAGAGCAATGAACAAAAACACAAAAACAATGTAGGAATGTATTAAAAATATGGAGTGGAATGCATCCCAAACAAGTTCATTTAAACTAAAGTCAATTTGCTGTCTGCAGCGTGATAAAGTCATTTGCATTGTGTTTTTAGCAGAAAAACAATGTTTGTCTGTATGCTGGTGTAAGGAAAAGCCTTATGTACATTAATTACAGACAGCCTCGAAACAGATTCTACTCCAAGAAGGTGAACATGTTTATCTTTCAAAAACAAGGGCTTGATTATAATAGAAACAGTCTTTTCTCATCATATGATAATGTAATTATGACAGGGAAGCAGCAGAGAGAGACTTTAGGAACTAGCACATATCAAAAGGGATACATGACCTTAATTTACACATTTGTATTACCATTTCTTAATTTACATTTCAAGGTACATTTTTATTTTCATCTCAGGGTATAAAAAAACTGTATAAAGTGTGAGCGCCGATACTGTTCTAGATTTAATCTGACTCGGCTGAACTTAAAGTGGTTGTATTTTGTTAGAGCAATGCTTTAATAAAGTCTTTACAACATCCTCATCATTACACAGTCTGCATTTGTTTAACAGTGTTGCATATGAATTAATAATTTAAAGTGTTGCATTTACAGTGTGCTGTAAAACTGTGGTCTGTAGCAGGTGTGTTTGTGTGGCTGATGACAAAGTGTGTGTCTTCTAGTGCTGTCTGACCTCACTGCTCTTGTCTGGCTGAACAGAGAAAAAATGCTGCAGCCACCAAATGGACGGAATGAGAGAACGTACGAGAAGTTCTGCTGTTTGGAGGCATTGTGATTCCGACACTCCACATGAGCTCCATCCTTTAAACACTTGTTTTTACAGTACACCAGCATTTACAAATGCATGTCAGTCAACTTGTATATGTGCCACCGTAACATTGTAATGACATTTGCAACTGCTGCTTATTTATAGATTCAATTAGAAATGAGTAAAAATGTTTAAAGGGGCCTATCTCGTTGTTTGCTTTTGGTAGTGTTTTGAGACCATACATACCTTCAGGGAGGAACTCAGATTTGGTAGCCCGAAATAAAAGGCAACTAGCCAAATAAAAAGACCATATTTTATGTAGAAAATATCGGAGACGCAATCAAAAACACTTCACTGTGCAATGTGCATGCAATATTTTTTCAAAGGGTATCAATTAAAGTTCCAAAAGGTCTGGACAAAACTATTAAAGAAATACATATTTTATCAATTGAGCACCATTGGAAACACACATTACAGTCAGATTAGATGTTTTATCAGGCCATTATTATCTGTACATATAAGTACCTATACATGGAACATTTGTAATTAAAGGTTTGAACCGCTTTTGAAAATACACTTTTATAAGGTGTTTGAACATTGATGTGTGTCTGCAGCGTGTGTAAACAATTAGACTATAATGGTAAAAATCCACTCGCTTCTTTTTTATAATCCACATAAATCAAAAGGTTTCTTCCAACAAGTGGTTTCAGATTCTTCCCTATGTTGTTGTCATCGTAGGGAGAAACTCACTTATCCGCCCCCAGCCATGCATCGTCAAGCCAACAAAAAACTTCTGCTTATCTGCTTATTTCTGCATTCTTTTTACAGTCTCTTCTCTCAGCTGCAATAAATTCAGCAATCATAATAGTATTTTTCCACATCTGATCCATTAAATCTTCCGTCTTTTTGTCTTAAGTGTCAAAACGTGCCGTGAGAGCATTGATAACTTAAAATAAGACCATCTTGAAAATATCACCCTCGTCAGATTTTTACTACTTTATTTATATATAGTTGGAGTGGTATGAAAAGAATCATGCTGTTTCTCAACTTTCTGTCTTTCATTTCCATGTTATTTAAAGCAGCCTCTGCAAATTGCCTGATCGTGTCTCCCACCGGAGGAATAACACTTGTGTCTTCCGCATTAGTAAGTTGAGATGCTATTGTTATGAACTTTACGGGGGAAAAAACAAGTCCATGTACTTGAGAAATAACAATAATCAAGTCAAAGATTTTAGGCTTGCACGGAGCAGTATAAAAGTAAAATGTCTTGTAATTAATGGGAAACACTTATACTCGTGTATGATATTTTTCTGATGTCTAGACTCCTTCATCAGGGCTTTGGTCAAATATAAACAGATGATTCAATATATTGGAAAATTCAAGGTCACATACATTACATACATGTGATGCATTAGTGTAGAGAAATGTTTTTTGATCAATAAAATAGAAAATTAAATAAATAAATAAGACAAAAGATGTTATATGTAGAATGTAAATATGTTGAACTATAGATTGTAAAATATTATATTGTAAAAAAAAAATTAAAAAGTTTAGCAGCTTGTAGAAGGAATTCTTTTTTGGAGATGTAGTGTGCAAAAGAAGCAAGAGGTTTTGTTTTTCCATAATGCAACCAAGTGGAAATTTATATTTCAAGTTTTTACTAAAGATGTCACGTTTATAAAGCTTAAATAATCCACTTGCTTTTTATCCAAAGCGACTTTGATAGTGCATTCAAGGTAGGCTATACTGTATATTTGATCATGCGTTACCTGGAAATCAAACCCATGACCTTTCGTGCTGCTAACGAATAGATCTACCAGTTGCAAGAAAATGCACGAACCACAGCATTATGTTTTTTCTGATTCTTGTACTTCTGTCAACAGGTTGTAATCAAAAACACTAGCAAAACGAATAATACGTGATAATTACGTTATCTATACTGTTCATTAATGATAAAAAAAAGCAGAATTGTATAATCGGACTGCTTATTTTAATCGACACGGGATGACCCGTGGAACAACCCGTGCCGTGCTCTCACATCACGGACTGCAGAGGATTGCAGTTACACCACAGATGAAGATTCGAATTCTACGAGTCGAATTCGAATTCTAAGACGTAATCCACCAACACTGATTTATCGAAAAAAATATAAAATATAGCCTATAACATGAAGTCAGGCAGCACTTTAATGATATTTACGGAATGTCAGCATGATGCAAGTATTACATTTCTATTATTCGCAGTTTCGCATTTAAATGTTTTAATAAAACTGTATTACATAACATGCTGATGTAAAAATGTCCTGTTTTTATCCATCACATAGCACAGCCCAAGAGTCTGAGCACACAAGGGATTCCACTGCACACAAAAATAACCAACAACAGAATATATCAATGTTATGTCTAGATGCGTGATAGAAGGATGAAACTCCGTGACAATACACAGAATACAATATTTCGGCGCCAGAGCCAACAAGGCCAGATTTGCGAAACAAACAAGCCAAATAACCGATTCTGTTACATACCTGATGATATTATAGACCCCCGTTTTAAATATCCCTGGATTGTCAGTCCCCGTGTGGCCTTAAAATAGGGCGTTGTGTTGTTAATTCATCCCCCGTTGTGTTAAACCGGCTGGCACACACATCACGATGTCTTGTGGCTTGCATTGCCAAATTCGGGTGTCATCAGTTACACAGAAGACAGCGCGGATCTTAATCCCAGGGAAGACTGTTTCAGTGTAGCCCGGATCGTTGTCACGCCCATCTCTCCCTCTCAATTCTCCTGTTAAAGAGGTCTGAGTAAGGGTTTTGCCCTCGCCCACATTATTGCGTCTCTGCGGTTGGTTAGGATGCCACGACTCGCGTAGGCCCGCCTCCGACTGCAAATGTACGAATCCTACTATAGTAAGCGCTTTGTAATATTCATGAGCCGCTGCAATTGGACAGTGAACAGTCAGAGCTGTTGCGTCAACAAACAATTTATTTCCCAAGCATTATCTTACAGTTGTTTTGTTGTCCAGAATTTGCAATCAAAAGCTATAGTCAATGTCCATATACATAAGATATAATAATAATAATAATAATAATAATAATAATAATAATAATCATAATAATAACAATAATCATAATAATAACGATAGTAATAATAATAATAATAATCATCATAATAATAGTCATAATAATAATCATCATCATAATAATGATAGTAATAATCATAATAATAATAATCATAATAATAATAATAATAATAATAATAATAATAATAATAATAATAATAATCATCATCATCATCATCATAATGGGCTGCACATGACCTTTAATTTAAAAATAAAATCTTTTCCGTTTAAAAATTACGACAATTTCTTACAACGAGAAAAACATACTCAGAAGTACTCTCAACACCTCAAAACGAATTTCCCCATGTTTTACCTGTTATTTTCAATTATTTACTTTATGTAATGCTGAGCAAATAGCACAACACAACAGATTAAATAGACAAAAACAAAAAAGCTACACTTGTTACAGATGACAACAAATACCATATTAAACACAACGAGTTTAACGAAATAATACTATATTAAACGATACATAAACATTATGTGAGGGACAAGATTACATTCGTACTAATAGTGGCACCTGGTGATCAATGTTGGTAATACATGCTAATTGTTAGCTAGCAAGCAACAAATCTTGCGTGGACTAAGGTGATTTTTTTCATGAAAAATGCAAGAGAAAAAAATTGAAGAGAAAAAAATAAGACGTGAAAGTCTTGAGAAAGGGATGTAACGTAATTTTTTAGCGTTGCGGTTTAGGGCTTCCGCAGGGGCAGTGTGTGCTGTGGGTGAGAAACTTTTAGAAAAGTCCAAGATGTAGTAGGCTACTTAAAAAAATTAGGCTACTCAATATTAACAGGTTAATTGAACCGAAAGAACCGGGTCACGGAAAATGAATCGGGCTTGTCATCACTAGAGGGCGTATGTGGCAAATGTTTTTATAATGTGGCAGACTGTAACACGCAGTGGAAAAACATCGTAATTTTTTCTAGTAGCATCTACTATCTAGTAGCACCCACTATGTGCCCTTCCAGGGAGGCAAAACGCCGTTTGGTATATCCCCACATCATCATGAGGTGTGAATAGAGGGGAAAGGCCAGGCACACCAAAGCCGTCGCGCTTTGATGACGTCATTTAGTGGCGCAAAAACCTCTCAGTTTATCTCTGTAGAACCTCTATTGTAGATTAACTGTATTATAAAGAATAAAAACAAAAACTCGTTTGTGGTGTTTAATGTGTGGCCCAAACCTGCCGGGATTTAGCGCATCGGGTCGTTTTTAGCTATTGTCGGTTTCGCCATGAACGACGATGATGATTTGACTGCAAGTTTAAATCAACTCCATAGTAATGTGGCGTCTGTTCCTGATGGACTTTGCTGGGTGTCAATCCTGTCCTGTCTGCTGCTGGCCTGCTCCTATGTGGGAAGTTTATACGTTTGGAAAAGCGATTTACCAAGGTATAGTTTCGCGTCCTTAGCGAGCTGACTACCCAGGGAGCATTTCTGGTAATGTTAATATTCACGTTTTTGCTGAGTGAATGGGTTCTGATTCCGAGTTAATGCTTATTGTACGAATTAACAAAGATTTTTGTTTTGTTTGTCGTAAAACCATTTTAGCCACATCATTACCAGTGTCAAACAGTTACCAACAGTATTTTGTAGTTAAACTATGGTGATACAAATTGTGTTGTCTTGTGATATTTTCAGACTCGTTGGTGTGGACTAATATAAAATCACTGTTTTGTTGCTTTGTGTGGTTGTTTGCATTAACAGAGATCATCCTGCAGTAATAAAGAGGCGTTTCACCAGTGTGCTGGTTGTGTCTGCGCTGTCACCAGTCTTTGTGTGGGCATGGAAAGAATTTACAGGCATCCAGGTAATTAATTTGTTTTTCCATATTGCACTCTATATTGTAAAAAACAAGCTATCTAATCTAGAGATATTTGACTCTGAAATTGTGTTTAACTGTAGTTGAAGGTGAAACATTAATTTGACTTTTTTCCCCATGTAGACTGGTGTGTCACTACTGGCCCTAATGGGGATCCGGCTGGAGGGACTGATGCCCGCTATCATTCTACCCCTGCTGCTGACCATGGTAAGAAGATGAGTGAAATGAGTCATTTTCCAAGTCCGAATATGCTCTTTTATTGGATAGAGAAGTGTAAAATAATCATGTCTTGAACAATTGTTATTTAACGATAGAGATGATCATTCAGAATCAGATGATCTTGCTGAACTATTAAAGAAATGTTAAATCCGATAAGGTGATGCCAGAAATGTTAGATCCTGCAGATCTACCTCGCTTGTTCTCTTCATTGGAGCAATGACTTTGTCTGTTACTTCTGCTCAGACACAAAGGAAATGAAGAGGAAAAACAACAGGCGGGAGAAGAAGTGATAATAGTATGTTAAATGAGCTTTAGAATTTGAGCTAAACTGTGCAGGACAGCGGTCCTCCAAAAAACTTAGTTTGACACCCCTGCTATAGAGTTTTAAACTTCTCCAACTTGAAATTTTCTAGTGGCTTGTTGCATCAAATTTTTTTAGTTGGCTCAATGAAAGTTTTGTGAAATAAAGGAATAAGTAGCTCTTGCAATGAAAATTTAGATATAAAGTTCTTAAACGGGCATATGATCTTACGTTTGCTTTACGGGACGAAATGTTTCTTGGCTGGGTAAATGTAAAAAAAAATTGACACACTGGTGACTGGTCATATTGGTCAGAAATCTTTGCTTTATTGGGTTGTGAACATGTGAAAGGCTTCATAGGGATCTGTTGTTTTGTTTCTGGTGCGTCATTGCATCTCACATTTGCTTCGCTTTTTTGCGGGCAGTGTGAGATGGCCTTTTAAATTTAATGAGAAAGCTAAGTTAATGTGAGACACAGTGACTCACTAGAATCATATTTCTTATTTTCATTATTTGTATTTTTCTGAATTATTAACTTGAAGAGAACTGTTACAATTAAGAGGTTGCTGTTCATTATATTTGCAAGTACACCAGTGTGAAGTAATTATTTATTAATATTAATCAGTACCGATGCTTGTTTTAGTTCTGGTATGAACTGCAGTTTTAGATCAGCATATTAGAATGATTTCTGAAGGATCATGTGACACTTAAGACTGGAGTGACAGCTGATGAAAATTCAGCTTTGCATCACAGGAATAAATTATATTTTTAAGTAAGACATTGCAAAAAAAAGTCTTACTGATCCTTATAATAGAGGTCCTTATAATAATAATCTCTCTCTCTCTCTCTCTGTCTCTCTCTCTCTCTCTCTCTCTCTCTCTCTCTCTCTCTCTCTCTCTCTCTCTCTCTCTCTCTCTCTCTCTCTCTCTCTCTCTCTCTCTCTCTCTCTCTCTCTCTCTCTCTCTCTCTTTCATTTCATTAGGTTTTTATGAAATGTTTTCATAATAAGTTTCAGCTTGGCCTCTTTCAGGTGCTGTTTCTGGGCCCTCTGATCCAGCTAGCCATGGATTGTCCCTGGAGCTTTATTGATGGGATTAAAGTGATTGTTGGTAAACAGCCATGTCCATTTCCAGTGATGTGCTCTGGAAATAAATGATCTGTATTCTGATGTATACCATTAAAGAATATTATTGCTGCAGTATTATTTATTAGTAAATACAATTCCTTGGTAATTTGTTTGCAGACCCATGTTTCTGGGCACTCTGTCTGAGTGACATGCGTTGGCTGAGGAATCAGGTGGTGGCACCACTGACAGAGGAGCTGGTTTTTCGGGCATGTATGCTTCCCATGCTAGTACCTTGTGCTGGCCCATCCACCTCCATCTTCACGTGCCCACTTTTCTTTGGTGTTGGTGAGTGGTCTTCAAGTAGCATCTGCCTTGCTTGATATATTTAACCGTTTTAGACAGTATTTAGACATATTTAGACAGTTCACATCATTAGAGAATTTCATAATTTAGCTTAAAGGGGAAAAATGAGATAGTAATACTCTAAGAGTAACTAGTTTCTAATATCTTAAAGATCACAAATCATTTGCTGGTAATAACCACACTTCAGAGTATTTAGTATTGTAATACTACCGGTATTTATTTGTATAATATTATTTGCAAAAAGTATTATTTTTTACTGTTTTATCTGTTTTATTCACTGCTTTGTAGACTCTTATTGTGACTGTAATCTCTCTTTCTGCAGCCCATTTTCACCATGTAATTGAGCTGCTGCGTTTTAGACAAGGGCACTGTCTCAGGGATTTTCCTCTCGGCAGGTAACAAAGTCATTAGTTTACTGTCATCATTAAAGCATGTAATGCTGCTTGTGAGATGTAGTTTCTTATGCATGTAATTATTTGTGTGTTATTTCAGTGTTCCAGTTCTCCTACACAGCGGTTTTTGGAGCCTATACAGCCTTTATATTTATTAGGACAGGTACATCTATGATTTACTTTAAATAAAAATGTCAAAAAAGATTGTCCAGGGTCCGGGTTCACAAAACATTTTTCTACCTAAATTCTTATTTTGGAAAGAAATTATATTTTATATCATTAAAAAAAAAGTTTTGGCTGATAATTGTCATAAATAAGATCTTTAGTTGACTTCACAGTTGTCTTAAATTAAAATTGACTTAATTTATTGGGTTGATTCAAATCTGACACTATTTTGAGAAACAAAAAGCTGTTGTTATTGCTTACTTTTCAAAGATTAGTTTAGTAGTTTTTAACCATTTAAAAACAAATTCTTATGAATTTAATGATCTAGTGATTAGAAATGTTTTGCAGAAGGTGATTTACTATAAATTGAAATCCTTGGAATGATCAAATAATAACTGCAATTAAACATCTGCATTACAGTGAGGGAAATTTGTGGACATAAATGTGCTGAATTGTCATGAAAATAGTAATCATTCTTTAAAAAATCCCTTTAATTGAATAACTAGATGATATAACTACATGAAATAAGTCTAACTGCATATAAAGACTGAGAAATATGTATCTTCCTGTGTTTGTCTAGGTCATTTGGTTGGTCCTGTGCTGTGTCACTCCTTCTGTAACTACATGGGCTTTCCGGCTCTCAGCACGGCCCTAGATCACCCGCAACGCTTCATGATTCTCTTCTTCTATGTGCTCGGGGTCATTCTCTTCCTCCTCCTCCTATTTCCCATGACCAGCCCGCTCTTCTATGGCTTGCCTACACCGGTCTGCACTCTGACCTCCACACCGGGCTCCATCTGCTCTTGATCCCTTTCTCCACCCACACTTTATCCATTCCTTTCCTTCAGTTGTGGCCAGGGCATACAGCAATTTTTAATGGACTTGCTGTTTTTCTTCACCAGGTGAGCGAGGAATGCTAGGGACCAGGTATAAAAACTTGATGTTAATAGATGAACTTGGTTGGTGCAAAACATCCTCAGGTTGAACTGGCCATGCATTTCATTGTTCTGCATGATGAATCATTGCAGCAGATGGGATGTGTTATCAAATGACATCATCTACGAGCCAGGCCTCAGTTTGATCAGGTTTATAATACATGTCTGCATGTTTATATGACAGTATTTTAGTGTGTTTTTTAAATTGGTACTGGGGAAACGATCAGACACTATTACGGGTTTACTTTAAGGATGCATGTGCATTGCTAAAAACGCATGACTATTTCTCTGTTATGACATTAGATTCTGCTCACATTTACTGGCCTTAGTTGAAAACTTTTCTGTTGACACTGAGCCTCATTTATGAGACATTTCTGAAGGTTATGGACATTTGGCTTTAACAAATTCTTCAGTTCAGTAGACTATAGATGCTATATAATCAGTTCGGTATAGCCCTGCAGCATTAGAACAACACAAGTGTATTTGACAATACAGAATTACTCATGGCATTCATTAAAGTTTAGGCCCAAGTATAATAATAACCTATATTTTGTGTATATATTCTAAATTATGTGGTCTTTTGAAATATTTAGTCCTGTCTTGGGCATTAGCTAATAAAAAGCATTATTTAACAAAAATAGATAATGCAAGTTCATGCTGCGGTAGCAGTTGTTTGTACAATGTTAAGATATTCAGTGAAATTTACTCGGTAGCGTTTCGCTTTTCATTTCATATTTTACAGTAGAGTATAGCACTAAAACACAAAGGTTATTGGTTCGTTTCCAAAAAACATAAACTAAGAAAAACGATACCTTAAATGCACTGAAAGTTGAATTAGAAAAAAACAATGTAAAGGACACTTTATATAGGAATATTATTTGCTTGATCATTTGTATAGCAGTGAATTATGATCTTAATTGTAACCATAAGTGTTTTCAATGGTGCTATGTACATCACATGATTAATTTATTTTTTGAGCGAATATAATTGCATCAACATTAGATGTGGTATTTAAACTGCCTATTTCAGAGAATTACAAAAAATTAAGTCAGAATACTAATACTTTCATAAACCTGCTATTTTACAGATGAAAGAATCATATAGAGCCTTTCTTGTGTAGTATTTACTCTGGTTCCTTGTCTATGGAGCTTTAGTTAAAACTGTTCTGCATGCTGCTACACTAAGACTCTTGGATGTTCGGATATTGATTGATATAGAAACGTACCACATAGCGCTTATATACACACATTCATTCAACATGTGGAATATAATGCTAAATATGATTTAAGTTAACAAATATACAGGCTGCTCGGTACAGAACGTTTAATTCTAATACTTACCGTAACCTTAGTTCTCTGAGAGACGAAAAGGAGACATAGAGTAAGTTGCAGTTATAAAAAAACTATCGTCTACTTTATTGCTTAGCATGTTTTTAATATGTCGGCATGGCTAAAGGTTTATTCTCACATTAATTATGTGTAGATCATAGATCAGTCTTGGTTTTCTCTGTGTTGTTGGAGACCATGCAAAGTAAACCTCTCAAGCAATAATCTCACAAACCGTTCTGAATCAGGGATTTCCATCTAGTGCCATGCAAATTAAAATTTCCGTTTAGAATTTTTTATTTGGCTTATTACAAAGAAAAAGGTTTCGAACAAAAACTCCTAACTGTAATTTTATCGCAATCTTTCCAGAAAACTATTTATTTCCTAAAATTGAGAAAAGCGTCTATTTGGAGGGTGCCATATATTGACATGTTTACACATGGAGGATGCTGTATGTAAACCCTGATCCAAAATCAGTTTACCTGTGACTGGCTACACTGAATGCTGCTTTAGTTTAGTTCCTTGTGCTTGTTGTGATTGCGTTCGACAGAGGACCATTGTTGTTCATGTGTCTGTTTTACATTGTTTTCAAGGTTTACAAGGTGTTGCAATTATAAATCAGTCACTTTTAATGGAATTTTGGAATGGAAATGAAGAGCTTTATTTGTTTTTTATTGTATATTTAAGTAATCGGATTAGATTTAATTCTATTACATTTAAATTACATCCTAATATTGATGCCCTGATATGCCGATACATTTTTCTTCTGCATTTATCTTTGCAAAGAATTGTAATATATTAGATTTTTATTAAGTTACTCTCTTTTTTTGTTTTAATTTAGATTTTGTTCGTTTAAAACATTTGCACCTGGGATGGGT
The DNA here is from genome assembly GCA_019155185.1 of Beaufortia kweichowensis. Taxonomy (NCBI): domain Eukaryota; kingdom Metazoa; phylum Chordata; class Actinopteri; order Cypriniformes; family Gastromyzontidae; genus Beaufortia; species Beaufortia kweichowensis. The sequence goes on along the minus strand of CM032794.1, from coordinate 21,293,934 downwards.
TCACCTGTAGATGCTTTGACTGTCATATTTATAATAGCACAGATAATCAAATCTATTTTTGCAAATGTGAAAAGTAGCTATTCACCTCATTGAAACATCATGTAGAGAAATGTATACTATTTAAAAATCAGTGGACAGGTGTTTATTGACTGGTTGGTTTTATTACATGCAGTTCAGATGTTTATACTAAGATCTATTTTTATAATCAAATCTATTTTGGTGACTGAGAGAATAACTGCACCCAAGTTGTCTTTGACCAGTGTGCAATGCAATTTTCTGTAATTCACTGTTCACAGTTTTTTGGGATCCTCCAATTCACTTTGCAAAATTCATCTTTTAAAAAATAAAGTTTTTTTTAAATATACTACTTAAGAGTTGTGTTTTGTATTGTGTATTTCTACATTGATATTTTTGAGAAGACAGCAATTTCTACAACACCAGCAGTAAAGGTACAATTACCCAGTTTTTTTACTACAATTTAAGTTAATGAATGCAAAGATTGTTTTATATGCCGTGGAACAAAAACATCTCTGTGAATATGATTTAGATTCATGATTGTTTTTTTTTGTGTAGTGTTCCAAAAACAACATAAATCCAAATCATATTCCAGAAAACAAGTTGGCACATGAATGTCTGTTAGATGTGATAAAATGTGTAAAATACAACTGTTACCCCTATACATAAAGCTGCACTTAAAAACAATCATTTAATGTTGTGTCAAAAGGGACATCGGACATGAAAGCGAATTTAGAATTGTGGCAGAAAACACACAAATTCTCCAATACATACAAGTTCAGTTTTTATTGTCAGAATCCCTTCTCATACTTGAAAAAAATCTCTAAACATCATAAATTCTTTTTGTTTGTGTTGACTGGACAACATTTTTGTCCAGTTGTTACCAGTTGTCCTGAAAATTACAGATCAGTGTGCATAGAGTATATGTATGTGGTATGCCATACATCTACCCTTTTATATGACAATAAAACAATAATACAAAATGTTTTAGAGCTGATAATTTATGACATTTTAGGCAGATTTGGCAATTAAGAACAGTCACTGACAAAACATATTAATGTAAAAAATCTAGCTCTCGTAAGACATGACTAAAACATGACATAAAAAGCAACATATTAATTTCTTATGAGATTCAGCTAGTTTGTAAGAAGATTTTAAATGTACAGTCTACAAATACACAATCAACAATTCACTTAAATATTTCCTTTGAATATATATTTCCACATATTTAAAAATGCCTATTAATTGCTTTATCTGCCTGATTTGCATGGCTTCATTTCCTGGAATTACAGTGGCTCGATTCCAGTGAAAGAAAACTGTACTTTTAAAGTCTTAATAAACGTTTTGGTGCATATAAAACATCACATTAAAACACAGCTGGCAATAGACTGTTAACAACTAAATTGTAAAACTGAATCGTCTTAAATACACAAATGAAATGGTAAGGTTTTGTATGAGATGAGTTGAAATGTCTCCTTAAAACTACCATACAAAGATAGGAATTTGACGTTTACGATCAAAATCAAAAAAGTGCCTTTTAGATGTCACAGAAACCTTTGCTGATTTTGTAGGATAATTAATGTTTCCTGATCTCATCCATACATGATAAGAAAAAAACTGGACACCACTTGGGTCACTACAACAGTTATAAGATATTTCATTATTTAAAGAATGTACAGAACATTGTTTAAACAAAAATATGGAACGTAACACAAAGAAGTCATGAGAGTTTAACTCCTCTGTTTGAGTTAGTTTCTAGATCATTTTAATTACTCCCCCAAAGCATTTTTTCATAAAACCACAGAAAGAATTTTTTTTTTTTCAAAAGCTCTTAAAAGTTGTTCAGATAGAGCAAAATTTGACCTGTCATCATTTTGTGACCTTGTTCTACAACCACATTAACCCTAAAAAAAATAATCACATTTGAATGACCACCTTTCCAGTTTAATTTATCTATCTAATGTTATCCAGATTTTTCATTTTTATCAGATTTTCTCCTATGCATAAGGTGTAAATTCCTTAATGCATGTGTTTTTACAACTTCAAATAATTCACAAGACTATGTCGCACACAGATTAACAGACAATATACCATTCACAGTTCTATTTTATACCCCACAAAATGCATTGCATAAAACCTGCAACAGTGCATTAACTTTGTTTCAATAAAATAGCACTGCAGCTGTTCACCATTCACTAAACCATCTGGATATTGGATATTTACAGATAAAAGAAAACCCTTTTTTTTACATTTCTTTACAGAGAATGAAGAGGATACAGATTTACATTTTCATAATACATCAGAATCTGCTGGTAACGAGTTGACACAGTGACTCAAAAGTTTTAAGGTAAATACACATAACATACAGCAATGCTAAATAAATGTATTTAACATTTCGATTTGCTCTCATTTACATGTGCTTGTGATATGTCTAATTCAAGTGCATATGTCACAGCTAGAGCACAATTAATTTGTTCATTTTTTCACATTTGTTATAACAGTGCACCTTTAAGGATCACATTTAGGGGATCATTTGGCATTGGGGTGTAATAAGACATGTTGCAGTTCGGTAAATAACACTAGGCAATTTGTGTCTGAACAAAGCATTACACATGCCTGGCTTGTCTCTTAAACATTTTAAACACTATATCAAGCATACCCTCTTTGAAAACCCCCCAAAAGCAGACACGATTTTCAAAAGACAATTTTCACATTTTCTTGCAGAAAGTTCAAGAAAAGCTTAAGACTACAGCTCACAATTTACAGTGTAAGTCAACTAAATTTATACATTGTTTTGTAACAATACTGAAGCTCTAATATGTGCTTGTAGGAATACAGAAAAAAAGAAAGTTTGGGCAGTAAAGGGGTAAGAACATGGAAATATCTTATAATAACTAAAAAATTGTCGCCACGTCCATAACGTTGTTATGTACATATTTGGAAAGAATATATAACAGACAAATGTTGTTATAATGCAAAGCTAGCTCATCTATATCGCTACAGAGATTGACTTTGCATACTGTTAACCTATAACAACAAACAGGGCCTAAAACTATTTCTCCATGTCCATATGACAGTTTCATATTCATTTTTACTTGCATCTGGCGTTGGTGAGTATTAATTTTACCCCCTGCCTACAAGTACTGTATATACTGTAGAGGCACATTATTGTTACAAGAATCGGTGTACTTTCAATTTCGTTTACTTACACCTTAAATAGTGGGCTGTAATGTAAATCATTTCCAAAATTAACTATAGCTTAACAATTCCGAAGACTGGAAACGAAGTGGAGCGAGTCATTTTTCAATGATGGTCATAAAATATCATTTATCAACCCATGTATCAATATGAGATGAACCCTGTCTAAAATTGTAAGTGGTTTGAGTTTTGTAATCTTATATATAATATAATATATAAAAGAACATATAATAAAGGGCTTTGGTGCCACAAGATGCTAAAATTAAACTTGAAATATTGAATATTTTCTTTGCAGGGCTTGTCATTGTTGCTGACACTTAAGGGTTTAGAACATTTGCCTTAGACTTGTTATCTGGACATAGATCATGCTGCCGCAGATGACCTTTCTCTGCTAGTAGGGCTTGTTGACATTGCAGAGTAGTTCTGTGACTTTGATGAGACGCGCCACAGTGCTCTGGGACTCTTCCTGTAACCGCTGGTTATTCTGCCTGAGACTCTGAACCTCCGCTTGCAGCAACGCCTTGTCTTCCTTCTCCTGCAGTAGCATAAACACAATACAAAACTAACCCCTGAGCTTTCTTACTTCTCATTCATATACAAGGTTGTGTTGTAAATTGGCCTCAAAATGTGTGGGCTGAATAAATGAATAAGTTTGGTCAAAGTTGCAGTTGGAAAAAGAATGGATTACTTGGCACACAATACAAGCATAAGCCAAAACATTAAATGTTAAAGAGTGCATGCAATGATCATTAGATCACTTGCCATATATAAAGCAAAACATAATTTCAAATAGAAAGATGGATGAAGGCTAATTATAAAGAAACCTTGCCAGGACAGATAAATTAGTTAACGACAGGATATTTGATGCTATTATTGATACTGTAATGAGGCCTTCATTTACTAAATATATTAATATTAATCCACAGTAATCCATAATTTTCCCAAATACATATAAGTAATTGTTTCTTTACGTTTTTTTTAAGTATCCGTTTACTCATACTAACATACTATGTGCTCACCTGTAAAACATTTCTTGCTTTTTTGTCTGCTTAGAAATCACTACTATAAATAGACTTCAGGATGGCTTTCTTGGTTTGTACAACAGTGGAGGCTAATTTTGGAATAAGAGTTGAGGAAGAAGACAAAGAGGATAAAAAGAACAAAAGGATGGTGGAGACAGAATGCTAACTTGCTTTGTTTATTGCAATTTACTGTATTTTCAGATGTATTTGCGGTAAATAAGGGGTGGACTCTACACTGTTAGATGTTGCTGTAAATTTAGCAGCACAATACTGTAAAAATATACAGTACAATACCACATTTCTACGTTCAAGTAAAATACTACGCTTCGCAATGCAATCTGGGTAATTTCGACTTTTCAGTATGTTTTAGTTTCCTGCTGCAACCTTGCTGTAGCTTTGTTGTAATATACTAGGTAATAATAGAGGATTGTATTTTTATTGTACTTTACAAGTATTTTAAGTGCTTTTATTTAATAGTAAATAGTTAATAGTTTTTAATAGTCTGGAAGTTTGGTTTATTTTATGTTTTCCATGGTTTTAGGATTTTGTACAATTGTTTTTTTTTCACAATATGGATTTTAAATGTGAAATGAGACTGAAAGTTAGCCAGTAAACTTTGCAATCTCCCACAGAAATAAAACCCTATACTCCAATGTGTAGGTACACTATAGATGTTCAGCCGCTGCTTTTCACATCTTACTCAGTAAATATGAGTTAAATAAAGATAAATGAGTGATAGTAAGTGAAATGGGTTACTGTGCAGGTAGTACAATGAGAGAAAGGGGTGATGGGGATTTGTGTCATAACTAACCGAGAGTAGTTAAAGTACCTTTTGAAGATCATCCTGCAGTCGCTTCAGCATGGTCTCTAACTGGGAAACCTTCTCCTCAAGGTGACCGGGCGAGTCACTGCGAGGAAACAAAACAAAAAGAAGAAACAGATAATTTGAAGACACAAATGAATTGTATTACAAATGTCAAATAATGACTGTCCAGCCAATCTCACCCGTCTTTAAGTCTGGTTTCTGTCGTAGTCTCTTGGGAGCCATCTCCTGCCTTTTGTTCTGAAACCCAGATTAAAAAACATTACTAATACTATTTTTAGTTAGAACAGACTGTTAGTTAGTCTGTTTACTTAGTTAAACTCTTTAGTGAACAGACTAAGTAAACTAACAAAAGGCTTGTATATATATTTTAAATGATCAAAAAATGTATTGTTTATTACCTTCTCGAGATAGAGCTTCCAGAATGTTCTGACAAGCACTGGCTAGATTAGCAATACACTGCCACTCGTCATCAGATGTATCTGTCGTCTCTGAGAGAACTGAAATCAACGAATGTACTTGTTAGACATGCAGCTGTGTTACTGTGTTATCAATGTTACAAAAATATTATAATCAAGAAACATTTACATCTTATTTTTCAAGGGTCATGACCCCCATTTTGAAAACCATTGTTATACAGCACTTTGGTCATTGTTTCAAGATTGTTTCAAATGTGCTACAGAAATAAATAAGAACTTCAGGATACAAAACAAATGGAACAGTAGTAATTTTAAGGTATAATGTTCTGTTACTCTTACTTTTAGTGATGGAGTTATGAAGGCTCAGAGCTCTGGAGTTTCTTTCGGCTCTTTCCATACGGGCAGCTTGAAGGGTCAAATCACTGATAGATGGTTTTTCCTCATTCGTCTGATCAGGTCCACACTGGAGAGCAAAAAAGAGAAACAACTAACTAAATGTAACTAACTAACTAAAATATTTTGGCTTAACAAATCCTGGTGTAAAAGTTTAAAATAGTTTCAAATGCTTTAAAATGAAGGCTATGCTCTTATATATGTTTCAGTTTGTCTAAACTATGATGCTAGCATGTTTCTAACAAGTCCTACTAGCATGTTTAGCATGTTGTTAGCATGGTTTACTGTGATGCTAGTGTGCTAGCATGTCACACTGTCACTGCCTCACTTTTTAATAATTTTTTTACAATTATTTTACACATACCAGAGATTATTGTTGCTCCTTTCTGCCCCGCCTTTCTGAAACGATTTTTACAAAGCTCATTGTACTGAAAAGCGCGGCGTCCTTTGATTGGCCAGCGATCCAGCACATTGTGATAGACCCGAAGGAAATGTTACGCCCCTTACCATATTCGAAAAACATGGCGTCTAAACGACATGCCGGCAGCAACAAAACAACTGCGAGACTAAACGTACGCCTTCTTTCTTTGCGTATACATTTGGGCGCTTTTGAAACTTTGCCCCCACATACTGACATAGAAATGTGGGGGCGTGTTTGAACAAAGTGTTTTAGGAAGGTGTGGCTGAGCCTTAACGTTTACAAAGAATATCTCTTTGGGTTTGAGACTTTAAGCTTTGTAACTTTGCAGATCTTATACATGCACAGCTACATAACAAACTAAAACAAAAGAAAACAAGATACATTAAAGTGAATAATCACAAGAGTTGATCCATGTATACATTGCTGCTTTGTACGAAACTTTATTCAGTTTGGTGTACAGTTTACAAAAGCCAGAGCAATGGACAAAACAATGGTATACTTTTAGCACCATCACTGACATCTAATCACACACCCCTCAAGCTCACTGCTTTACACATAATGCCAAAGAGAGCTATAAAGACACAGAAGACCATACAGTTATGCATAGAAAACTTTATAAGTCAGCATACATTGCTCTGCATAACTAAAATAACTGAAAGTCGTTTCTATGTGAAGTACAGATTAATACAGATTAATACAGTGCTCATCCAGATAATAAAGGAATGTGACAAAACGTTGCACACACGTTTTAAAAAGTTACACCACAGAGTAATCAAACTTATAATCTTTAGATTAGTCCAGATTAAAACATCCTGGCCACAATACCTCATCCTGAAAGGTCATCAAATCCACATCCTGAAAGTTGGGGGCTTGTAGCATAGCACATTGTGCCACTCACTTATATATATATATATATATATATATATATATATATATATATATATATATATATATATATATATATATATATATATATATATATATATATATATATATATATATATATATATATACACATACATACTTATCTTATGTTGACATTAGATTATTATGAGAAAGAAAAAGGCTGGGGAAAGATTATTCTGAGAAAGATGTGTTGGCATAACATGTTGCACCACTCAATTGACGCACATTTTCCAGACATACGAGGAAAGAATCTACAGTGAATCTACGGTGGTAATCAGTTAGCATGCTAAACTAACTAGCGTTAGACCACAAACACAAGCACGTTCAACTGTGGGCCATTTCTAAAAAACGGTAGAGAACAACAAAAGCCTGTTCAGTCACTTCTGTGTGGCTTAGTCTACGTGAGAACCAAATTGAACCAAATTTGTAAAAGCAGTAGCAAAAGAACTGTTTTTCATATGATATAAAAATGGATAAATGATGGAAAATGACATAATGGCAAAAAAATATTCAACATTACAAGCGCTTAATTACATCACAAGTGCTCAACGATTCCTACCAATTTTTTAAAAGTGGAATGACATGGACTATGGAAGAATTTTTCCACATCAAAGGGTTAAAAAAAATGCTGATATTCTCACAGCATGGTGCTGATAGCCCATACCAAGTTTGGTTGCCATATGCCATTATGTTTGTAAATTACTGTATTTTACCACAAAATTCAAAATGGCCGATGCCCAGAATTGCCGACTGTTGGTATAGTCAGACACAGCATGTCTAAAGAAGTCTTTTAAGACCAACGTTTTCATAAAATTATAAGCAAAAATGGTTGCACCTGCAGTTTAGGACCTCTAAAGCGACATAAGCCAGCTAATACTTCATTATAGTGGATATAAAGTAGATGTATAAATTCCTCACTGAACAAGGAAAAAAGAGATTAAAGAGATGAAATCTCCTACGACAATTTGTAGTGCTTTATATCACAGAGGCAGAAAAAGAATGCGACTGTCACGGTCACTGCCTGTTTGGACTTTGTTTTGGCATTTTGTACTTTTCATTTGAACTTCAGTTCCCATAATGCATTGCACCTCCTCACCTGTTCACCATTTTGTTATCCCGTTTTCACTAGTTTGTGTGTTATCATCTGCACCTGTGTTATGTCATTATTAGTTTATGGTTGGTATTATATATAGTCTGCCTTTTGTTTCAGCCTGTCGGTCGTTGTTGTTGTATGTGGTGTTGTTTCAAGTGCGTGGGTTAATATATTCTGTGATCTGAGATCCTTGTATGTTTGTTAAATCTGGAATTTCTCTGAGTGAAGTATCAGTAAAGACATTTGATACCGTTCCTCCTGGTTGTCCTGTTATCTTCTACCCAGCACCGTAACAGTCACGAGCCGGATTCAAAAATACACAGGGTGAAGTATTGTCTGTGTTTTGTCTTTTGTCTTTTTGTGTTTCTGTTTTTGTTTCCCCACTCTCTCTCTCTCTCACTCTCTCTCACCAGGATGGAGGCGCACATGCTAAGACCTTCCTCTATCGGGTCAGGAGGAGGAATCCGTGGAAACCTACACGCTATGCTTTGCCGTTTGGGATGGCCTCGGCTCCCGAAGACCACCAGAGGAGTTTGTTCCTGTGGGGTCTGAACGAAGGCGTCATGGGCCAAGCTGTCCGGATGGGGACCATCTGGAGGCTTGGAGAGCTTGCATGGATTGGGTGTTGGCCAGTTGTGGGTGTCAGCCTCTCCGTCGTCTGTCGAGGTGGCCGCCGCCGAGAGTTCTGCAGCGACTAAGATGGCCGCCCGCCGAGAGTTCTGCAGTAAGATGGCCGCCGAGAGTTCTGCCGCGAGCCAAGATGGTCGCCCGAGAGTTCTGCGGCGGTCAAGATGGCTGCCGCCGGAGTTCTGCAGCGGCTAAGATGGCGCCGTCGATTCTGCAGCAAGATGGCGCCGCCGAGTTCTGCAGCAGCCAAGATGGTCAGCCGAGAGTTCTGCAGCGGTCAAGATGGCTGCCGCCGAAGAGTTCTGCACGCAGCCAAGATGGCCGCCGCCCGAGAGTTCTGCCGCGGCTAAGATGGCCGCCGCCGAGAGTTCTGCCGCGGCTAAGATGGCCGCCGCCGAGTGTTCTGTCTCGGCCAAGATGGCGCTCCCCAGGGTTCCGGCGGTGGCCGCGATGGCGCTCCCAGGGTTCTGGCGGCTGCCAAGATGGCGGCTCCCGTGTTCTGTCACGGCCAAGATGGCCAGCTCCCCAGGGTTCTGGCGGTAGCCCACGATGGCCTCCCCAGGAGTTCTGGCGCTGCTAAGATGGCGCTCCCGTGTTCTGTCACGGCCAAGATGGCCAGCTCCCCAGGGTTCTGGCGTGGCCAATGGCGGCTCCCAGGGTTCTGGCAGCTGCTAAGATGGTGGCTCCCCGTGTCCTGTCCCGCCAAGAGGCCGTTTCCGAAGTCCTGTCCGGCCAAGAGGGCCGTTTCGAGAAGTCCTGTCCCGCCAAGAGGGCCGTTTCCGAGAATCCTGTCCCGCCAAGAGGGCCGTTTCGAGAAGTCCTGTCCGGCCAAGAGGGCCGTTCCGAGAGTCCTGTCCCGGCCAAGAGGGCCGCTTTCGAGAAGGGCCGTTTCGAGTCCTGTTCGGCCAAGAGGGCAGCTTCCGAGAGTCCTGTCCGGCCATGAGGGCGTTTCAAGAGTCATGTTCCGGCCAAGATGGCCGCTGAAGTGTTTCAGCCACGGCCAAGATGGCGATCCAGAGTCCTATGTTCGGCCCAGAGGGCAGCCTCCCTGAGTTCCCAGACTCCGCCCTAGAGTTTCAGTTCCCTGGGCTCCGCCTAGAGTTTCCGAGTTCCCGGACTCCGCCCTATAGTTCCCGGGCTCCGCCCTAGAGTTTCCCGAGTTCCCAGACTCCACCCTAGAGTTTCCGAATAGAGTTTCAGTTCCCAGACTCCACCCTAGAGTTTCCCGAGTTCCCAGTTTCTGTTTTAGGAGTCCCAAAGTTCCCAGACTGTTTCTTAGACTCCTCAAGAACCTGTCATAGATTCCCCGAATTCCCAGACTCTGTCTCAGATTACCCAAACTCCGCTCATCACGGTCGTCCCCTCCAGTTGCTTCCCTCTGTCCTCTCAAGCAATCCCTACCCTGCATTCATGTAGTTCAGTATTGGACCCTTAGAATGCTTTTAAAGCTTCACCTGTAGAAGGGTTTGGCCAGCCCTCAAGGGACACCAGTTCTTCTGTTCCAGGTATTGCAAACCAATTAAGCAGTGGTCAGAGTTTCCCAAGCCAGTATTCTGCTGCCTCCTCTCAAACCAGCCCTGTGCAACAATTTGCAGATAGTTCCAGCCAAAACTTTCCTCTCCTGGGTGTAGGCAGTAATGTTGGTCCTAAGACCTTCCAGTCAGTTTGCTCCAGAAGTTGCTACACAGCTCGTGTCTTCAACATATGAGGTTTCTAGCCAACCTGCTAGGGACATTTTCCAGCCTATACTCTTTAGGTTCTTTCCCTCAATCAACAGAAGCTGTGTTACCCATACCCCCTGAGGAGAGCTTGTCTTTCAGTCCTCCCATCCAGGCTCAAGGTTTTGTTTTATCTCAGGGCAGCCTTACACCAGAACAGCCAGTAAGCTCTGGGCAACCCGATCTGAGCAGGAAGTGAGTGGTAGTTACAGTGGTTCATCTCAAGATATCCTACCGGGTATTCCCCAAGTACCTTGACTACTAGCAAGCTTAGTTCATTATCTGTGGGGGTTTCTAATAGCCCACAAGTGACACAAGTGTGTATTTGTCCAGTGCTCCAAGTCAGTCAAGTACAATGTTTGCAACTTCTAGTTATGGCCCAGTGCAGACCGGCAGTAACTATGGGGATCTCTCTTTCCCAAGCCTCAGGGTGCCTATGCTCAGTTTGCTCCTGCTACTGAATGTATGTAAATATTGCAGCAACTTCACCCCAAGATGTTTCTACCCAATCTGGGAGCAATCAGGGTTTATGTAGACCAGTTGCACAAGTTATTACTTCACCCCAAACGGGACTTTCCAGTCAGTTTGTATCTCCCAGGGGAGGAAGTGGTTGCTTATACTGGTACCCTTGCCCATTCCTGGGTTAGCTCTTTTGGAGACTCTAAATCCATCACATTTCAAACTTCCAGTCGAGCCATCAATGTTGCTAGTCCTCAGGGTGTTTCTAGCACTACTGTAGAAGGCTTAGTAGTTTCAGTGGCCCTGTTCCGTCTCGGGAGGTACCTTTAGCCAGTTTGCTTTTGGATCTCCTTCCAAGTTTAGTTCCTCACAGCTAGGTTCCAGTCAGTCCACAAGTGATCCAGGTTTTTATAGCCAGTACTCGCTATTCACTGCTTGGGCCTCAAACGGGCACATCTGCTCAGTTTGTGTCTTCTCGGGGAGATAGTAATGCAGGCAGTGGTTATCTTCCTGAGTCTCAGCAGACTAGTGTTGCAAGCTCTCAGGGCAGTTCTGGCACTACTTTGCAGGCTCTAGTGAATGTGGCGGTTTAGGCTCACTCCAATCTCAGGGAACATTTAGGCAGCTAGCTTTTGGTTCTCCCAAAAGCTTAGTTCCACACGCTTTAGTTTCCAGTCAGCCTGCCAGCCAGTCCCGTGGACATGCAGAGCTTTGCCTTCGGCAAGGAATAAACTTCGCCAGCCAGAGGGTTTCGCGATCTAGCTGATCCAGGGCCAGCATGCAGCATCTGTGGGGCAGTTCTGGGCCTCCAGTGACTGGAGATTCATGTCGATTGGTTTCCACACAGGGAGGTGGTAGATCTTTTAGTGATGAGTCCCTGTCTCCTCTAGGTTCCCAGTATCTGTCTCTTCTAGGTCCCCAGTCCCTGTCTCCTCTAGGTCCCCAGTATCTGTCTCCTCTGGGTCCCCAGTCCCTGTCTCCTCTAGGTCCCAGTATCTGTCTCCTCTGGGTTCCCAGTACCTGTCTCCTCTGGTCCCCCAGTACCTGTCTCCCTAAGTCCCCAGTTCCTGTCTCCTCTAGGGTCCCCTGTTCCCGGCTTCTGAGTCCTCTGTTCACGGCGCTTCTGGGTCCCCTGTTTCCGGCTTCTGAGTCCCTGTCCCAGCTTTCTGAGTTCCAGTCTTAGCCAGGCGGCATCTTTACAGTCTTGCCAGAGCGGCCAGCCATTAGTGCTGACCGAGCCTCCAGACCCTGATCCCAAAGCCTCAGACCCTGACCCCAAGCCTCCTGATCCTGACCCCAAGCCTCCTGATCCTGACCCCGAGCCTCCTGATCCTGACCCCGAATGACCCTGAAGCCTCCTGACCCTGACCCCGAGCCTCCTGATCCTGAGCCTCCTGACCCGAGAGCACCCACCCCGCCTCCCTCTCCCTCTTCTGTGGATCTTCCGGCTGAGGGGGGCATGTTCGAGGGGAGGGGGTACTAAACTTTGTTTTGGCATTTTGTACTTTTCATTTGAACTTCAGTTCCCATAATGCATTGCACCTCCTCACCTGTTCACCATTTTGTTATCCCGTTTTCACTAGTTTGTGTGTTATCATCTGCACCTGTGTTATGTCATTATTAGTTTATGGTTGGTATTATATATAGTCTGCCTTTTTGTTCAGCCCCCCTGTCGGGTCGTTGTTGTTGTATGTGTGGTGTTGTTTCCCGTCAGTCTTTGTGGGTATGGGTTAATATATTCTGTGATCTGAGATCATGTTTGTTAAATCTGGAATTTCTCTGAGTGAAGTATCAGTAAAGACATTTGATACCGTTCCTCCTGGTTGTCCTGTTATCTTCTACCCAGCACCGTAACAGCGACAGGTAAATACACTAACGTTAGCTTTCTGTATGTTAATCTCCTGTAACACTTTAAAATACTGTTCTGAGGCATGCGTACACTTGCGCTACTGTAAGTTCCTGTTATGCTGGGTTAGACCCTGATGTCTTGATGAAGGCTTGCACATCTTTAAATTTGTTGACGCGGTATATGAGAACCGATCAATTAAAAAGCTTTTATTGACTTTTCGTCAAAACATGCTGGAATAAAAACAACATATCCCTATGAAGCCTTTCATACTATGCACGTGCATTTGCAGCGTGAGACAAGCATTTTTTTGACCAGTGTGTCGCTTTTATTGTGATAAAATAAGCCCTCCGATCAGTTTTGAGCTTTAGATCATTTGTTGGCGACACCGTGACAATAAAGCACAGAAAACTGACTGCAACCTCGAACACAACACACGTAAAAGTCAGCAACCTCCCTTTCACATACCATACTAAAATATTGCTTCTCTTATTTGTATTTTTTCTAGCTATTAATCTCGAAAAGAATTCACATTATTTGGGTTTGCTGTTCATCATCTTTGTGTGTATACCATAACGTAACATATTTAGTATTCATCAGTTCTAAGGCTTTAAAAATGTTTATATGCACTGCAACTTTAGATAAATATCTTTAAAATAATAATAACGTACAATGTGATTTTCAGCTCAAAATAAACAGATGTTCAGTATACAAAGTGCTTTTCTATGCAAAAAATTTTGTGAAATATCACACAGTCAAATGTGTATGATCTATGTTATTACATTACAAACATACACAGAGTTAATATATGTGTAAATACTGCAGTCATCACCAGTCAGACCATTTTCAAGACACAGCCATAAAAACATTCTTACATCTCAAGTCACGTATCAAGTCCAGTATCGCTGCCCTCCTTTAGCAAAATAACAAATATCATCAGCCAATCACAGGAAAGCACCGAATTGAAATCTCATTCTTATCTGAAAACATCAAAGTACCCTTTTAACAAAAACTCTTGTTCTGGTTCTCACTTTAAGAAAGACAATAACAACCAAATCCTGAGTCTCTGACCTGTGCGTTTAGAGACTGTAACAGATCAACCACATCCCGAGTCTAGCAAAGCAATAACAGATGCTTTCCAGATGTATGCAACAAGGTTAAGCTCAGGAGAGCAAACCTTCACTTAAAGGTACCTTTATCTGTGTGTTGTAGATTGCTGGGACCCTCTTAAAGGAGATCAGCATCCCACAAAGCTTTGTCTTCAAGGCTGTTAATCTGATTCCTTTCTCCTATTTTATATTCTTGGTACTTTTTCCAACCTTACTATCCTTTAGCTTTTTAGTATCATTTAGTAGAGCTGTTCGTTTTTCTTGTATATCTTTTGTTAATAAATTATATTTATGTGCCTTCCTTGTGTTGATAATACAGTAAGAGGTTCTACAAGTTAGCTAGAATCTCACAAAAAGGTGATTAACTTGAAATAAACATCATTTAGTATGATTTATAAGCCGTTTATCTCATTGAAACCAAAAAATCCACACAAGGTTAAAAAATTACTGGTATTATCGTTCGGTCCCCACACTGTGAAGATCACTACACCATGTGTCACCATTGGTGTGAAAGCTCAGTTCGTCGGTCATTCGCTTTGCTTTAAGCCCCAGAGATAAATCCCCAGGGAAAACCAGTTCTTATCTTCTACTTCACACCCCTGTGAATGAAAGGGGAGAAGAGATTGACTGTATCAAGCCCAGGTAAAGCGTGTACATCTATAATAATTTTAATTACTGAAGAGTCTCCAAACCAGCTTTTTCAAGCTGCGATTTCTAAAGCCTTCGTTTTTTATAGCTCACACTACAACACGAAAAACACCGTTTATCATTTAGTTTTGTTTAGTTGACAAACACGCTGTCTCAGTGTGGTGGAAGGCCACGATGGAGAGAAAAAAAATCAAAAACGTAATAGTGTGGACAAGGCAAACCCTCCTCTGGCCACGGGCTTGAGACTAGCATGAAATGTTTGCAGCATGAATTATAATTTTTTATATGAGGAAACTAGCTGTGCAAAACAATGACTTAAGGAGCAAATGGAGGCCAATCGTTAAACCAGATCTGAATGAACGAAAGCGACAGTTTTAAACACTAAGATGAGTAAAATCAGGCTTTTAGCCACTCGCGAACGTGGCTAATATGATATAACATTGTTAATGTTTAAGAGCAAAGACAGTGTATGAAAACATGTATGTCCAAAAATATGCATTTTAGGTAATTATTTTAGTTACTAAACATATTAAATTATTACACTATGACAAAATACTGTAATAAATCTGTTTAAATGTTTTAACTCTATATTTATCAGTGCATGATTTAAATAACAGGTATAACCACTGCATTAACATGTAAAAGGACTGCAGAATATCTGGTGGTGTAAAACAGAAGGCGATAAATGTCTAAACATTTTCTTATAAGTTTAATCAATTGAAACGTTTCATCAATTGAAATGAATTGCAATAGGCTAAGTGTTAAATCAGAGTTCTTTAATGTTCGAGCAATGTGATGATTTTACAAACTGATTCAGTTTGATCAAGAACTGATGTAATGCCTACGAGGTAAACGTTCCTGTCAAAAGTAACTTTTGTGATGAACCCATAGACATTTACTGACAGTAAAGTACACACTGAATCCATAATACACATTCTGTACTTTGTCAGGACATCTGAAATTCTTTGACAACCTTGCTATCTGAATAGTCTTGTGTCTTATTTACGAAACATTCAAATATTAACAGTTTGACAACATAATCACATTCACACAGACACTCATGACAAAACAATTCCTGAATATGGCTCGTCTCTAAAGTAAAAAGAACTCACCAGCCAGTAAGAAAAATAAGACAATATAAATCAAGCTTACAGCAAAAACAATTCTTGATTTATGATGTACATTATCTTTAAATAACACCTACATGAATACTTTTATATTAAAAATAGGTGATTGTTTTTAAGGATCACAATCATTGGTTTTCTCAATGTAACAGTGGTAACGTTCAGTTCAACATTTACAGTCGTATCATTCAGCATAGCTATGGGTGTATATTGATCATCAAATGCTATTCCGTAAAAAATTCTGTTTCTTTTAAGGAAAATAAATATAGTTAACGTAGCACAATACACAGATGAGTAAATACATAACACACGGGACAGATGCAGATTCTTGTATTCCTGGCTGTACTCCTCAGTTTACATACAATAAAAACAGCGACATTGAACTCTAATTGCAACCCTGCAATAACTGAAAAGTATAAAAAATGTTTCTAAACTTTCTAGAAAATGACTCAAACTGAATTAAGTGTTGACAGAATACCAAACCTAACCTTTCCTGAGCACTGCCACTTCAAGGCCACCACTATTATCTCCAGTGTCCTGCCTCAACGATTAACGTCCCGTTGCACTCACACCTATCATCATGAAGTGCTTCCAGGGGCTCTTCATAAGACACACCAAGAACCTGCTTCCCCCTCACTGGACCCCCTGCAATTTGCTTACCGCCCAAACCGCTTGAACCGTGAATAGACTTCAGTTCAGCATTCAACACAATTATTCCTCAGCACTTAATAGGTGCTAAACATGCTGGGCCTTACCACCTCCCTCTGCAACTAGGTCCTGGACCTCCACACTAGGAGACCTCAGACAGTCCGCATCGGGAACAGCATCTCCAACACCACCACGCTGAGCACTGGTTCCCCCCAGGGCTGTGTGCTCAGCCCACTGCTGTTCACTTTGATGACTCACGACTATGTAGCAATGCACAGCTCGAATCATGTCATCAAGTTTGCAGATGTAACGGACTGGTGAAGAGCCAACAACCTATCCCTGAACATGGACAAAACAAAAGAGATGGTTGTTGACTTCAGAAGAGCAGAGTTATCAATCTCCACTCAACATCAGTTGCTCCCCCGTGGAGATCGTTTAGAGCACCACAACGAAGAAAGCCCAGCAGTGTCTCTGCTTCTTATGAAGGCTGAGGAAAGTCCATCTCCCACCCCCCATCTTCACCATGTTCTATAGAGGGTCAATTAAGAGCATCCTGAGCAGCTGCATCACTGCCTGGTTTGGGATTATATCATCTTGAATCGCAAGACCCTGCAGCGGACAGTGAGGACAGCTAAGGAGGTCATTTGGGATCTACCCTCCATCACAGACATTTACACCACACGCTGCACCTCCCCTCAGGAGGGACATTCTTTCGCGGCTTAAACTCCACCACTGGCAGGAGCTATGCAAGCTGTGAGTTTGTCTCATGGCGTCTTGCCCTTGTCTGCACCTTGCACCCCAGCTGTTGTTGTTGTTTTTCTTGTTATTATATGTTGTATATTGGTGCTTCTGTGATTTATTGCTTGTTGTATGTAGCACCTTGGTCCTGAAAGAACAATTTCTTGTTCTTGTCTCATGAGACGCAAACAGGTCGACTTCCGCTCGACCGAACCTCTGCCAAATCAGCTCCAACGTCTTGGGGTGGAGTCTCCAGTCCATACATAAGCTGTGAACACACACCCAGAGCAGCTATCACTGCAGTGTCCGTAGAGAAACTGGGGGCAAGTGCCTTGCTCAAGGGCACTTCAGTCGTTTCCTTCTGGCATTGGGAATCAAACATGTGACCTTCAAGTCACAAGTCCAACTCTACCACTAGCCTACGTCTGATGCCGCCTCGGGGGACAGAAATGTGGGCTTAGACCCACGGCATCACCCCATAACCGTTCTTCAACCCACGGCATCACCACATAGCCGTTCTCCTTGTACCTTACAATGGTCCTCTGGGCTTATAGTGCAAGCAAATAAGACACAAAATAATATTTCGTGAAAAAGAAAAAAAATGACCCATACATGACAATAATCATCTCTTGAATAGAATACTTAATCAACTATAATTAACTATATTTTAACAGCTAAAATGATTGAATCTGGTAATTTTCACAAATGAAATGTGAAACATGCTCATATGTGCATACTATAATTCAATATTTTCAACTTAAAAAATCTAAGTAAATCTAATCTAATTAAATACATCAGTCTACGTGCTTGCTTTTGCATGACAATTAGCCATAAAATAATGTGTATAAAAATAAAATAAATGTAATGTTATCTATGTTTTTTAGTTTTAAAATGAGCTATAAATAAATTATGCTTACAATAGTGATACTACTTTGTTGCATATAAAGTTTTCTGTGCATTTTTATGTAAATTGAGGAATAAAGATTTTTTTCTGAACAGCGTTCTGAGTGAATACTGTCATAGATATACATGTAAACACAAAACTGCCTTTCTTTTTTTCTTAACAAGCTACACTGAGAAAACCAAAGCATTGTGATGATAAAGCATTCATGTGGGTGTAATGAAGAAATTGTTTTGATGCTACTTGCACTAATGACAGCATAAAAAATTGCACTGCATACCTGTTCCCCGTGCTCCGGAGGCACTTTTGACTTGACTGCCAGTATGAGATCAGGGGTTGTGTCCCTTAGCTCTACAGGGTTTTCATAGATGTGCTTGTTTCTTTTCTGCCCCACATTATCATATACGTGCCTGACATACACAGTAAATTGAGATTAAGATTAATAAATTAAGCTTCTTTCACCAGCCTTGGTGTTGACCATTGTGCTTAATAATAATCATGATAATTTCAAGAACGTTGCATTAAATATCAAATTAATCTGTGTACCCTTTAAGGATCTCCTGGCATGCGAGGTGCCTTTCTAGTGAGTAGCTCCGTGTGAGAGAGATAGGGGTGATCTCTGAAATCTGGCTTTGCACGCTGTCCTGCAGGGAGGTTGCCCGCAAAAGAGGCAAGCTGGGTGGAGAGAGGAACGTTCCTGAATCCCTAGTCCCTGGAATTCCCATCTCTTCTTCAAGTCCATCCTTCTTGTAAGTTTGAGCTTCACTGTCTGAGTTTCTATTTTCCTTCTCTGTCTTTTCCTCTTTTTCCCCGTCATCACCATTCTCTCCTCTCTCATCCAGGACCCAGGCATCGCCGGACTGTCCTTCTCCAGACTTGCTCTCTGCATCCTGGATGGCTTTCTGGTAGAGCTCTGAGAAACTCCTGTGCTCACACACCCACAGACACATGCACAAAACAAAACTACGGTGAGAAAAAAGTCAAAAAGTGAAGGTGAATAGCAATTTTAAAAATCTCTCTAGGATCTATCTGTTAGATCAATTTTACCACATAAATATGTGATAAAACCCAGATTTACATGGACGTTATTTCATATGGACAAGTGTTAATGTCGAGCCCTGGGTGGGGTAAGCAGTAGACCACTATCATTTAAAGAGACATGAACCGTAACAGGTCACTTTGAACAGAACTGCTTTTAATAAGGTAAAAAGGCTGTTGTAAAAAGACTATTGAGGACTTTTAACCAAATCACGTCAAATCAAGGCCTTAAAGAATATACTCATCTTATACTCCTTTTTAAATTTATATAACATAGTTAAAAGCACTTAAAACCAACAGGTGGCTTGTAATGACACATAGCAAGTTTTGTGTCAATACACAAACGCTTTTCGAAGATCATTTCATGTCAGTATTATGTCCTTTTGGCATGCCTTTAAAGTTGTTGACATGGTATACAACACTGTTTAATCAATCAGAAACTTTTAATAACTTTTTGGCAAGTGTGTCTCTAGATGATATAAACCAAATTTTACGCCAATCAGACAAATTTTGTAGGAGTTTAAAAAAGTAATGACCCACTAGGGGGCAACGGTCTAAACCTTTGCAGGTTCTTTCAAAACATGACCACAATGAACCATACCAAGCTTGGAAAAATGCTGCATTTTTAAAATACAATTTAAAGTGGCTCAAGGCCAAAATGGCATTGCATTATGTCATCTCTCTATTTTTGTCACTTATACTTTCACTTTCATGCTCATACATTAAGTCAATAAAGGAACAAACGACTTGATAAAACAAATTCTAATCAAAGCTTATTTTATAATTGTTAATTTTCTTTGTGTTGTTGATTTTTCATTATTGATTTGTTCGCAAATAGTTTACAATTTTTGACACATGTATTTTTCATGTATTGAAATAGTCCCATATTTGTTTACACCATTAACTGTGTATTTTCCAGAATCTGTGAAAGGGGCTTTAGAAGGACACATAAAAAGACAGATAGGAATGGTATTTGCCGTGGCTAAACTCAGATGCTAACATGTTTTAGCATGATGTTGGCATGATTTGCCATGATGCTATCATGATTCTGCACAAAGCTAGGATGTTTAGCATGGTTCAGCCAAAATAATAAAACTCCTTAGAAACACAGACTAACAACGCCTAGCAATATGGAACGCCCTAGTAACCAGCCACAACCACTGAAGTCATGTTAGCATCATGCTAGCTAGTTTTGCCCTGTCACTCACATCTTCTACATAAAATGTACCTATATAGTTGTCACTTCAATTAAATTTTTAAATAGGATTTTCTGTTTCTGTGTTCATGAAAATTGATGTAATGAAAAAGAAGTTGGGATTACGTGGGGACTATTTTACAGAATAAGAATGAACTAATGTGCGACGTTAAGTCTTTGACATTATTAAGTTATCAATGTGTCATCATATTTCAATTGTAATTAGTAATTAAAAATACATTTTAAAAGAATTTTCAATTTATACTATGCCTTTACCTATTTAACAATGGGTTAGTTAGATTTGATGCTTCGCAAGTTCTATGCACAGAAAAACAAATACTAAAACATAATAACAAATTAATATATCTAATATTATTATTTGTAAATAATTGAATGTGACAAGTTAAAAGATAAAGCAGTCAATAAGGGAAAAAGTAATACAAAAACAAATACCTACTTTAAATGAATAACTACTTGTTTTTTCATTTATCAAGCCATTTATTCCTTTATTTATTTTTCTATTTGTACACTTATTTTGGATTCATTTTGACTTTTTTAAAGGTCTGGTCCGCCATACGCATAAACCATTACCTCCATTACCTGCGTGGTTTTCCATTGCCATCTGGAGGTATTACAGTGATGTGGACCTTTTGTGCAGTGCGGAGGAGTCTCGTCCTCTCCTCCTGGCTCAGATGTAAGAGGACCTGACCACAGAGGCGAACTACACGTGCTCCCAACTGCAGCCCTTCGCTCTCTGCATACCCAAACCTCTGGACCTCTGTTACAAAGCCTTCTTCACTCATCAGGAAGCCGGGCTGGCCTACTCCATCCCGCAGGGGGGTGATTTCACATGCCTCACAGCCTCTTGTTACGAGCTAAGATAATATATACAACATAAAAGATATGTTAAAATGGCATATATATCGATATCTTGTCAATATCTTACAGTCTTGTCAATACATGTCAATATCTTAAATGGGTCATTTTATGTATATAATTTTTTTGCACTTTAAATTAAATTAAGGAACTCAGAACTTCTGTCTACGTGTCATACATGCCTTTCTTCATGTTTTTTATGAAAGCTTTTTTATTTACAAAGGTTGTGGATCATTTCAGTATTAGTTCAATATCAGCACAGACTGTTTTGTGAAGTGATGTCATGCAAACTGACATAGGATGCTATTTACATCTCACCTCCAGTCTCTGGACAACCTCTTTAATATCCTCCACCTGGATGTCTGGCACTGTCACCGTTACCACCTCACCCCTCTCATAGAAAATGTCCAAACAAGGTCCATCCTGAGCTCCTGTCTCAGGCACTGCCTTCCATCCAATCACATCACGACAGCTGCAATTGAATACTACCCTTCGTGTGGAGCGTTCAATGAGCACCACTGACTCAGCTGATACGGCCAGCAGGCAGGGCAGGCTAAGTTTATTGCACTTGGTCGTGACGGGCCACACCAACGCCCCTGCGCTATGAAGCTCTGCCCCTTTAGCTCCTTTCAACTTGTCCTTGCGTTTTCCCCCCAGTGACAACAGGGGGAATTTGGTGGAAGAATCAATGGGAGTGGTGGTGACGTAGTTTTCTGCAAGGTCCTTCAGGTATTCTTGCCGTGTACGGGTGGCCATAGACCGGAATTTCTCTGATTTTTCAGCTGCGTTTTCTGCGTTAATGGCTTTGGCGAGGATAAAGTCACGGAATGCCGAAGAACGTGGAAAGCGTGCACCTTTAGGGAAGAGGGGACCAAAGAGAGGAATGTCCTTGGAACGGGTTACAGCAACTCTGAGAAGGTAAAAAAATAAAGACACATTTAATATATTTTTGCAGAGAAATAAAGTACCTGAAAACCATATTAGAGTAAAAGTATAGATATTTTACTGTGAAAAGTGGAGTAAAGAGTACATATACATTTAAAAAAAAAAGGAGTCACATAGAAAGAAACATTTGCTAATATCATTGATACTCAAATATTCAAGTATATTGACTCAAATACTTTCTTTTTTTAATATTTTGATTGAATATTGTGTAACGGGGATGGTTCTAGACCCTGTCTGTTATTTCAGCCCCCCTAACACAGTCAACAAAATTTATTGAAAGTGTAATTTTTACTTTTTAAAATAAAAATGGAAACATCTAAAAAATGCAGGACATGTCGATAAAAAAAAAAATGCATGCATTGTCTACTTTCTTACCTGTAGTAGGTTTTGTCAGTGCAAGGCTCATGCACTCGGACAATGATAAAAACATGTTGAAAGTGAGAACGGATGGCTTTTGGAGTAAAGGGTAAGGCTCCTGGCTCCTGGAAGACTATTGTGACTATATCGTTTCCTATGTGCCTCTTCCTCAGTAACTAAGTGAAAAAAAAGGTAAACAGTTTGGTAAATTGACAAAAATGATGAAACACTAAACAAATAAACAAGGTAATTTGTTCCTTCTAAAAGTCTACATCTACAGCCATTTATCCCAATTTCATGCCTAAATCTAGCGTCCCGGGTAAAAGCAAATACCACTGCTGCGGATCTAGAGTTTTTTCTAGCAGTCTGATGGCTTGAGTTAAAATAATGTAAAAACAGTTTAAATGACTTGTAAAGCCAAGTTGCCTGGACTTTTTTAAGGCAAAAGCAAATATTTTTTTTACTGACTTTAATGAGCAAAATTCTATTGCTTACCTGTTGTGTATTGTTGGGTGTGTATGGAAGCATGGTGGAGACATGAAACATAATTTCGAAATCCTTGTAGGAAGTATAGAGAGAGTGTGTACCAGTTGAGTCCGCTGGAAATAAAAAAATGCTATTGATTTATTATGATTTATTTATTTATTTATTATGCATTGGACCTCTTTTATCTGAATCTGCCGTTTCTTCTGCATCTACTATTGTACTATTAATACTATTAATTATATACTATTAAAACTGCAGTACATTTCCAGCTAAATTCATTCTTTTTGTGTCCTACAGAATGTAAAGAATATTCTGTGAAAATATAACTCATCTTTTTTGAAAATTTGATGTATGAAAATTTGATAATTGTTATCTCATAATTGGCTTTTGCGACTTTAGCCTGGTTATCACAGACGTTTTTTGCAATTATATAAAGTTTGAGAGTGTGTAAGTGATTCATTTTCTCACTTTTGGTGTCCAGTTGAGCTCTGTATTTCTCCCAACCCTTCAGTCTCACTCTGTCGCCTAGAAGGTCCAGAAACTCATCAAACGCCGGGCCAGCACTCTCATTGTTATACATGTCCTCTTCAGTACTCTGCTTTGCTCGGCAGTACATAACCCCTACTTTACGCTGGAAATTTAGCTTTACAAACACAAACACATATCAACAAGATTTCACTTTTAAAATTTGTTTTTAAGACATGGCCGCTGCATTCATAAGGCAAACATTTAGGGTCAAGCGAATCAAGATTGACAGAAAATACTTATGCTGCTTATACTTGACTAATAAAACAGAAATTAGTGCAAACTCCGTTTTTAAAATACATTTCATGTGAGTTTTAATTGTTAGTTGTCACTATTTGTAGTGGACCTCTTCAATAATCTTTCAATTCCAAACTTTCAGTTCAGCAGAACTAGAGATACTGTCTCAACAAAAAATCTTGCTCACCCCCTGCTCATCCAGTTTGAGGAGCGTATCTCTGACTTTAGGGGATGTGGACGCCAGTCTAAGACAATGTAGGTTGATATCAGGTAAAATGAATTCTAGAAGTCTCTTGGGTGAAAGGCCACGTGGTGTGGTGTGGCGTGCTGCAGAGGGAACAGACTCCTCCAGAATAGAACCACGCAGGGTCTTCAGCTACAAGAAATGAAAAGACCACTCCATTAATTAGAGTAAAACACATATGTAAACCTAAAAGTGTCATTTTAAACATTAATAATGTTAGCCAAGGTCTTTTGTACTGCATTTTTTGAGCTGTCTTAACTGAAAACAACCTGCACTACCATGTCTAAAATATGTCAGTGCCTTTTTGGTCTTAAAATGCATTAAAAGGCATGTTTGAAAAAACTACTTAAATGTCATAATTTAACTACTCCTGGCTTAATGTAAGCCCTATCCAGAATTCCCCATAAAGAACCAACCAACCAACGGTACCACTGGGATTCAAACCCATGATTTTCTGTTGACAAGACATGGCACCAACCTACACGGCAAGCTTGTGGAAAGGCGACTCCCAGAAACAAGACATCCAAAAATTGCTGAAAAGACAACAATAAAAATTAAACCTTGTAAACAGGAGGTCCTGGGTTTTGAATCCCAGCGGTGCCTGTAGTTAGTTGTTGGATCCTCCAAATCCAAAGTCATTATGGGGAGGTTTCCCAGACATGTGAGCAGTTCTTACAAACATGCCTTTTTATACATTTTGAGACAAAAAAAGGCACTGACATATTTTTAGATATGTGAAAGCAATGTTTTTTTCAACCCGTGTGTCGATTTTTTTTCCGTCGTCTTGTGTCTCAGTTAATTAGCATTTAATTTGCCTGAGGCCCATTTCAGGTACCCTGCCATATCCAAACTTGTCAACAGGAGATTATTCAATTGTGTGAAAATGGGTGTCATAATTAAATTAACACATTTTTGATTGTTCATTTTACTGTGTTTACCTCAGTTGGTCGGAAATAATGAATTAAAAAGTAATTATTTTCACATTGAAAAACAGTTATGAAAAACTATTATGCAATACTATTTATGTAGTAGTGTGTGTCTTTTTTTCAATACTGATCCAGCAAATTATTGTGTGTAATAATGTTTTATCAAAGCCACAGCATATTTCACTGCAAACCA
Organism: Beaufortia kweichowensis; assembly: GCA_019155185.1. Lineage (NCBI taxonomy): Eukaryota > Metazoa > Chordata > Actinopteri > Cypriniformes > Gastromyzontidae > Beaufortia > Beaufortia kweichowensis. Next base: position 21,268,804 of record CM032794.1, on the reverse strand, counting down.
ATGTACCTTACTGGTAAACAAATATTTTAAGATTTTGACAAGTGTGCTAGGAATATCACATAGAAAACCAAACTTTTCTTGCATAAATGCCATAGCGTATTACCATATTAATTCTTACAAATCCTAAAAAATGATTACTGGAATACCACAGCATACAACTAAAATACACCAGAAGAATTATTACTGCAAAAATAGAACAGTAATACCATACAGTACCACAAGAATCTTACATACCTGTTACACCTGTCAGCTGGAGTGCCCATGCGCTCCACCAGAGGGCACTCCCTTTATCACTGACATTCGTCCATTTACTACACTTCCCATAATCCTTTACCCGGACTCATCATTCCTAAATTACTTCTAGCTGTGTCACATTAGCCTTGTTATCTCTGCCTATTTAAATCACAGTCTTCGCTCTCTTTGTGAAGTTTTGTTGGTGTCAACACTGCATTTGTGAGTGCTTGCTGGTCTTTGTTTCTATCTTTATGTTTCTGCATTTGGTAAACGCTTGTACCCAAAGCAACTTACATTGCATTATACATTAACATTTTTTCATTTAGCAGAGGCTTTTATCCAAAGCGACTTACAAGTTACCAGTGGCACACTGGGAGCGATTAGGGGTGAGGTGTCTTGTACTGGGAATCGAAACAGCAACCATCTGGTTGCTAGTCCAACTCTCTAACCAGTAGGCTACAACTGTCCCGTACTACCCATTTTTCTGAGTATGTGCAATCCTTGGGATCAAACCCATCATTTTGCCATTGTTAGCGTCATGCTTCAACCACTGAGCAAGAGGAAACTAGATTGTCCTGGATTTTTATAAGCTGCATTTAGATCATCAACCCCTGTGTGTTCTGAACAGTTCATGACGGGTAACTTTGCCACAAATGGATCCAGTAGTCCGTCTTTGCCAGGGAACTTGCTCCCTTGAGAACTACATCAAGGACTTTTGGACATTGCTAACCTCACTGACCTCCCCCGCTTTGTCCTGATTTTCTGTTACAGACTCAACAACTCTTTACTATCCATACTCTTTACTATCCACAACTTTCTCAAAGATTACTGAGCAAGGTCTTGAACTATGCCCTCCCACTGACTGAGTCCTCCTTCACTGTGGCGAGGCAGAGGAGGATGTTTCCCTAAACACTTATGGGGGGGCAGTGTGCACCAGCCGTTTGCAGTCAAGTGTCGGTTTGTGTTTGTATGATTGATATACACTGTACAAGGGTTTTACCTACTCACCTTCAGTGGATTTATGTGACAAATATATTAAATATTTTAGGATTCAATTGAATGAAAGTATAAACAGGTTTGAAAATTCTGTCTGTGTGTGTAGGAAAGGTATTTACTTCTGTGGTCCTGAAAATGATTCTGTAGTTGTACTGGGCCCCACTGGAACCCTCTTTTTCCTCCCTGCGGAAACTGATTGCCACTGGCCCCAAACGGTCATCAATGCCAAAGAAATTTTGATGGTCTAGAGTAAAAAGGAATAAAAAAATTAATCAAAACAAATTCTAAAATAAGAAAATTAAGTTTTGTTACTAAAAAAGGACAAGTGTGCATACCTGTCAAACTGCAAAACACGTACTGGTGTTAAGTGGAATCAGTATCAATTTGTGAGCCATTTAATATGCTGTAATATTTACATTTAATATGATGTAACTTGCAATTACTCATGTAATCAAAAATGCTAAAATGAAAGACAGATGGTAAGAATATAAAATTGGTAGTAAAGTGCTACTTTGGCCATGTGACTTTTCCTATTCCATTATATGTGAAGCATGTTTTTTTGACAGTGAGATCATTTGGCTCATGCAAATTTTGAGAGATAAAAGATGAACATTTACATTTGAACCGTGACACGCCAATGTCTTTTAACAATTTTACTGAACTTATGTCATTAAGGTACTATAGAAATACCCATTTAAAATAATAACAGAAGCAGGAATGTGGCACCACTTTTCCCTTACAAGTATGGGTATGGATGGAAAAATAAAAAAGGGCATTCAAATAAAAATTTTATTAAGGAATAATCAAGAGACATGAACAGAAATACTGAAACAGGCAAAAAGTTCAAAACGCCAGTAAGCAATCAAAAAACAAACATGGAGAAAGGTAACATAGGAAAACTCATAATTGCAGTGTGATAACACACAAGACTTTACCATGAGTAACTGGGATGACACGATTTAAAGCAATGTACAGCAATTAGTGATGATGAGTCTGGGCAAAGGATTACAGGAAATGCAGTTAATAGTAGAATGTTAATGATCAAGGGAATGTCCTCTGGTGAAGCACAATATTATTGTGTGGCAATATTATTACCACAGCACATAGACAGCATGCTCTGAGGTAAAAATGACCTTCTGATCATGACTGGACACTATAGATCATGATGCTTTAATAGATAGACTGGACCATATTTTGCCATCACTTGTCAGACATTAGCTTGGTTTGGGTCTTATTTATCAAATTGTTACCACATTGTTTATGTAAATGATGAAATGTTATAGAAATCCTGTGTCAAACATGGAGTGCCACAGGGATCAGTTTTAGGCCCCATTGATGCAGTATGAGTAGCGCAACACAACAAAAAGCAGAAGCAGATAGAACCCAATATACTGTAATCAGTGATGCTGTCTACACTAGATGCGGTAACTTTTTTCCCTGTTTACTATATCAAAGTCTTCCTACATAAGAAAAATACTGTAGTACCATTAGAGTATACTGTAAATTGTAGTATAATAATGTAATAGTATAATGTATTTGTGACCCTGCCTGTAAAAACCCAGCTAAAGTCATTTTTTGTCATGTACTGTTTTTTACATAAAATACATAATGTGATAGTAAAATCTGTGACAATGTAATGACATGTTAAAGTAATGACATGTTAAAGAGTAAAATCATAGTAATATTTATAAATGAAATCAAACGTTGTCATCTTATAATCTGATTTTGAGAATTTAGCCTGGTTTTCACAGACAGGGTCACATTTTAGCAACTACTATACTTTTTATATAGTAGTCTGTAGTATTTATTGACTACTGTAGTAAATACTGTAGTATACCTTAATATAATATTTACAGTGGTAAATAAGTATTAAAGTATGTTTTTTGTGGGCTAGCACTTTATTACTGATAATAAACCCACATTAAACTTGTTCACTTACAAGTGGTATCATTACATACCATTAAATGTTTGGCAATTGATTTTTCCATTTATAGCTAAGCAGGGATGATACTTGGTTATATCACTATATAAAAAGAGTATGTATCTATTATGACCTGATTCCACTTAGTCAAATAATATCAAACATGCTTAAAAAAATTGTGTTTTTTTCTTTACATTTAAATGTCAATCAACCATATGCATGCAACCCATACATTTGTGACATTGACAAACACACCTATTCAAAGGTTCCACAAACACACATCCTTACCTTTCATGTAAAAGTACTTGTGATAGTAACGAGCCCCTAGGTCCATATGCTCTATGAAGTAGTTGCTTTTCCCCTGCTGCTGGACGTGGCTCTCCCTGGGTTCCTCTAAAACAGACACAGCATCATTGGGGCTCTGAAGACTTCTCCATCTGCCCCTGCCGCTCCCTGTTAGGCCAAGTCCCACGCTCTCCTCTCCACCCATCTCATTTCGAAAGTGTGGACAGCTGAGCAGAAGATCATTATCATTCCCATCTCCTTCATCCAGCAAGGACTGCTCTACATCCTCTATGCTAGTCCCACTTCCTACACCGCCCGCTCCACCCTGACACGGCGAGGAATGTGTGGATTGTGTAAGTGGACGAAGCTGAGAGGCAGCTGACGCACCAGATGTGATGTTTTTCTTGCGTCCGATGCTGTCGCGGTTAATGGCAGCCTCTGTAGGATCGAACAAGATGCTTTGCACATCATAGTGTGCAAAATTGCGCACCCACGTACCACCTGTGAACTGGTCACAAGTAAATGGAGCGGCCTGCGCAAGAGATGGTTTGACGTTCTTACCAATCACCTCTGGTTTGGGGGGCTTGGCTGGTTTTGCACTATCCACTGCAGGAGCAGAGATTGTTTGAAAAAAGCCATCTGTCTCTTGAAGTCCCAGTAAAAGAAATGGGTGCTTGAAACGTAAAGCGTTGGGACTGAGAGCTCCATGTTCATCTGTATTGGGAATTGCTGACTTTGTCTGTCTCTCTAATGAAGAGAGGCTACCGTATTCTCTGTGTAAGAGTTCCCCCTGCCCCACGGAACAAGTTTTGTCATCCCCTGCTCGGATCTTCCTCCCAACCTGCCCGGTTGAATCTAAATCACCAAGGGTCACATCACTATTGCTGCGCTGCATTATATGTGCACGACCAATTGCCTTCATATTTAGTCCAGCAGCGTTGGGTGTCACAGTTTCTGTGTACGTTTCCTCCTTCTCTCTCCTGGGGGGCCATTCTGCCATGACTGGTGTTCGTACACCAACGCCACCATCTTGCTTGGAGTCAAAATTTACCGTTGCAAGGGGCGGGCGTGGGCTCTGCCTACGGAACTTGCGGATGAAAAGATCATCTGACTGCATGATGTTCAAATTGTGGTGGGATTCCTTTTGCCACGTTTCTCACTTCTCTCCACAGATTTACTTTCAATCTTTGTAAAGACACTAATCTAGAGATTGTGGGGAAGTCAAGTGACCAATACAAATGTTCCTGTCTTAGCCATGAAGAAAAACGTTCTCCATCACAGCACTTTTTGTTAGGTTACTCACCCACCAAAATATTCAGGCTGAGTGCAATCTTTTAAATAAATAAAAAAATAGATATACATGCTCAGGAGAGGAGAGGAATTTCTTGTTGGCCATCTTGAATTCCAACATGCAAGACTGCTCCCATTATTAATGTTTTAGACCTGCGGATTTACTGAAGTTGGACCTTCTAACGAAAACTGGTCTGGTTTATTCAGTCAGGTACACCTTGTCATGGCTCTCTGTGTGGTGCTGACAACAAGCTCCATGCCCTTAAGAGTGTATGGCTGCCATATGACTCTCCACTGAGTTCCTTAAGACAAAGACAAAAAAGTTTAAATTTTTTATGACAGTTTCATAAGATCATTAAGAAATTAAACAATAATGTACAGTAATTTTACAATTTTAAATAAAAAAAAATATTAAGTAAAAGGTTTTTTACTAACAAAGTTTACCCAAAATATTATTTACTCATTATTTAAAACCCAAATTTTTTACTTTATCAAAATAAAAAATTCCCAGACTCCTAATCCTGGACTGCATTTTAAGACAATAAAAAATTACATTTAGTACTGGAGCCCGAATAAAGTACCATAATATGTCACTATATGTGTGTGTGTGTGTGTGTGTGTGTGTGTGTGTGTGTGTGTGTGTGTGTGTGTATATATATATATATATATATATATATATATATATATATAAAATAATAATAATAAAAGTGCGAAAGTGTGTAACAATGAAAAAGAAAATATTCAAATTTCAATAATAATTTAAGAGACCATCAGATTAATAGCAGACACCAAAACCAAAGTGCAAAAGATGGAAATGCATTTTGCGGAATAACTGTGTGCAGGGAACGAATGTACAAACAACATTAACAAAACAAAAGCATCTCTGATAAAATCTCAGAACTTGTAGTGTAGCGCTTCATTACAAACTAGGAAATTAAACCCTTTTCAAAATAGAGACCTAACACTGATGCACCTGAAGCAAATTTGCTGAAAGAGGAACTAAAAGCGGCTGGTGAACGTCACTCACTAACATGTGTGGTTCTCAAGATAAGGAAAAATGAAGCAGAAGTACAATTTAAGATATTTAACCTCACTTTGGGATGTATATTGACACGTGTCAACCATTCGAACACAGAATAGCGTCAGGTTTAAAAAGATAATGTATATTATAAATCAAGAATTGTCCCTTTAATCATATTGTCTTAATTTTCTTACTGTATTCGGGCCAATCATAGTGTGCTGGATCGCTGGCCAATCAGAACACACCGCGCTTTTCAGAACGATGAGCTTTGTAAAAATGGATTTGTTTTAGAAAGGCGGGGCAGAGAGGAGCAACAATAATCTCTGGTATGTGTAAAATAATGACTTGTTAAACCCTAAAACCACGTAAACACATTGCATTAAACCAAATAAACCAAATAATGTTATTTTTAGAACCATCATATGACCCCTTTAGTGTTAAAGTATGTAAATTGTTTCTCAATATATATCTCTGTAACAGAGGGTAAACACGGTTCTTGGTTTACAGTCAAACACATTCAAATTGGCGCTGGGTTTTTGATGACAATCAAACACTATTCTATCAAGTTATTTAAAAAAATAGTGCACATGTAGTGCCATATACAGTATGTGAAAACATAAAACGAGTGGGACAGATCTTTACTGATCTCACTCACAAACAAATCTGTGTTTCTTAATTTACATCAGAACACGCAGGGAATACAAACAGCTGTTCCTAAACATTACTTATATTTGGAAAATGTCTATCTGAATAAATATGTTGACACACTAGCAAAGCAAATGCATTTCTAGTTAAATTAATTCAAAACATATGTATTTGTGACTAGTACTGCGTAATGATTACTTGTGCCTGTCAAGAAAACATCTGTTAAGCCTAACAGTAATGTTGTAGAACGTTTCTTATCTTATTTTTACACCTGAATCGAGCTCTAACCCATTGGTAAGGAGGTAATCAGTTGATACACTTTCACTTAGCAATGAAGAGTAGCAAACACACACTGACACAACTGCAATGACATTAACTGCAGTGGTAGAAGTATTATTCTGGATGATTATCATCTGTATATGGTATTTTTGAAAGGGCCATAATCATTAGAATGAGCCGTAATCTACTGATATGTAGTTTGTTTTTTTAACACTTTGTGTCTTATATTAACATATAAGAGAATTACATTATATTAACAGTATGTAATGCTGGTCACGAATTACATTAAGTCTGAAGTTCAAGCAAGCCATTTTAATTTCACTAGGGTTGTTTGGGTTACTTTTGTGCTGGATATATGTGCTTTCTGCATCATCAACATTTTGTTTGAAATTTTCATTTTGGGTGAACTATTATAATTTCTAAAACCACAGTGTGGCAACCTGATTGTTTTAATTGCTGTTGGATTTATGTGATGTCCTATAATTATAATGACTCTTCTGATATGTTTTCTTTGACTATCCATAATAATATTTTTAATGGTTTAAACAGAATTTGGATTAAGATTTGACTAGTCAGAATAATACGTTAAGATATATGTACAACAATAATTTGACTTATTTGTGACAGTGTTACAGACTTATCAAAATATATTTGATCTCCCTTTATACATACAAAAATTTATTTAAGGTAATCATTTAGAAATATATTAAGTATATTTTTTACTCTTTAATGAAACATGAGAAAATTGGGTGGGATCTTTTCTCTTTTTATGCTTCCAAAGCTAGCTTGCTATTGCTAGCCGCTACAAATTTTAAGTAACTATATAATGTTTCAGAGCTCGTCACAGTATGTGACAATTTTTTTTAATTATGAATAGTCAAAACTGAAATGCATTTTTTTACATTTATAGAAATTGTCTCGCAGATATAGTTAAAATATCTGATGACAGTGTCATCATGTTTTGGGACGCCAAAAATTTAAGTAAGTGCATGCGTGCTAAGCTATAATATATTCAACAGCAATTAAAAGAAATAAATACATCATCAGAATGTCATTAAATATATTTAAGCTATGTTTTTAAGATTTGTGTATCTGGTAACGTGTATCATATTCCAAGTGCCCTGATTGGAGGGGGGAAGGACACAAAGGAAGCGTAATGTCACGGATAATGTGTCAATGTCACTACAATATTTTTGCATATTGCATTAGCATTTCTTTCATTCAAGCAGCCATGCACTAAATTGCATCCAAATGCCACTAAAAGAGGGTAATATGGGTGTGCACTGACAGTGCTTTATGCCATTAATAATCAGAATCTAAACAGATTTAGATTCCAAATCTAGCTATTATTTTTTACAAATCGTTATATTACAATAATGTGAACGTGTAGAACCAAATTCCAATTTCGAGCAAATAATAAAATGAAAGCAATACAATTAAATAACTGCAACAATATGAATCATTGCATGCCATTGCAGCAATGCCAACCGGAACAGGACGTGGAATGAACAAAGAAGCAAACGACTACATCACATTTAGCCTACTATATCAATAACAAAATCTACTGTTACTGACTGCATACCAATTGAATCAGTGACATTTAATTTTACTTAAATGAAATGAACAGTGCTGGTCTCCAGTAAAACTCACCGACAACAAAGCGATGTCTGACAGCTAGTCTCTTCCGCTGTGTTTTTCCCCTCGCGTAATTTTAATCAAATCGACGTCATTTATGCTACATCGGAAGCTCGACGTATGTGTCGATTTCGCTCAGCGACTTCCTGTGATTTGCAACCTCGAGTGCAGGTGCAGTGGTGCAGCGAGTTACTCTGATGCGCGCGTCAGCGAGGCTGCAACATCCCAGCACTGCAGTGATGTGTTTTAAAGGTGAAGGAGGATGATCTGACTGATTTGAGATCTCTCCCCCCTCCTTTCTCTCTCTCTCTCTCTCTCTCTCTCTCACTCACTCACTCACTCACACACACACACACACACACACACACAGCCCGAGCTAGTGACTGAGGGTCCTGAGGGTTTCACACTCTTGTCTCTTGCAGACACTGTAATATAAATAAGTAATATAAGGTGCTGTGTAAAGCCCATTTTTATGATAAGGCATAACGATTTTTGTTGTCTACAGCAGCGTTTATAAGCATAGCTTACACAATAGTAACTAGTACTCTTCTAAAACTATCTCTTTAAAGGAGTCTTTCAAATAAACAGCTAACAATTTTTGTTTCCTGGAACATTTGCAGAACATTAGTTTTTGGTTCCCGGAACATTATTTTTTCCAAATTTGTTGTTATTCAGGAAAGTTTTTTTTCTCAGAAATAGAACGTTAGTTATACGTTCCGGGAACATTCCCCTGTTTTTTTCCCCAGATAATTTCGGCACCACTCCACGTCAGTAAGGAGTGCATTCTATGTTGTGTTTGATAAATTGTTTATCTAATCTACTTAAAATAAGTATCAAATATCCCACAAAATATAGAGGATCCAATCAATATATTTGATTCAATTCTGTTAATAATGTTGTTACTGGAGTTTTTTTTCTGCTACTGTTAACACAATATTCAATTTATAATAAAAACGCAGATAGCAGACCAACACTGAAGCAACACTAAAATTATGTATATGCATCAACCAAATTCTCATTGAATCATTGTTGAAATTTAACATTGATTTTTCACCAGGTTTGCACTCTAGAATAATATTATTTTAATTATGGAAAATAGATCAAGATGGACATAAAATCAATATTAATTTAACTTAAATTCAATTGCTCAGTAATTAGCAAGTATTATTTTTGAGTTTATCAAGCAGATAAATCTTACTGCCAGAAGAAGACTCTGGAAAACCATGACAACATAACAAACGTGCATTAGCCTAATGGATCTGTTAATGCAAACTCACCCACAAAGACAAACACGACACTACAAACTGAAAGCAAAGACATACTCTGAGGCATCAAATTTTATTTGTTGTTGTAAGGCATCTAAAGAATTAAAAACAAACAGGAAGTTAGAACTCCTCTAAAAGTTCTAAAAGTTTTGACCAGTGGTAGTGTATGACAGAAGGAGGGTCCTAAATATTTTTAAATGTAACTAATTACGTGTTACAAATGTACAAAAATTTATGCTTAATGCATGTCACTGGTGTTGAGGCATCACTGTTTTTCTAAATGATGAAGTAGTTTTGGCTGAGACAATATGGGTAGCCACACCTCCAAGGAGGACTTCCTCATGGTGAAAGGTAGTGAGCCCTGTGTCATTCACATGTCTAACAAATACTGTTACCAAATGTAAACAAATATTATTATGACCATAATTGTTGTATGATTTAGTGCAAAACACAAATGTGTGGTTTTCTCATTTCTAATTTAGATGCTAGTTTATCAATCAATCATCCAAATAATCCACACTGTTTCTACCTAACAAATAAGTTAGTGTTAATTGTGTGTATTTTACAGGAAGTATAGCTGGCAAAAAAGCTTCCTGTTAATGATAAACTGCATGAGAACTACTCTTCGGCACAATGGTAACCCACAAAACGTTTCTCATCTGCTTTGGTGCATTTCTCAGATCACAAATGGAATTTTCAAAACTACTTGTTCAATCTCCACATCATCTGGTCACTTGTGCACATGATCAAAGCAATTTCTCATTGTTTTGGACAAATTGCTAATGTACAAATGTCTGCTTTCCAGTCTTGGTATATTTCTTGCAAAATCTTATGTGATCCTTAAGGCATTTTAAATTCAGTTCTTAAGTTCTTTAGGGAACAGTCCTATGTAAAAAAAAAAGGCATTCAGGTCATCTTGATGGTTCTGCCGGTCAGGTGATGAAAGTCAAATAATAATAATATCTATTATTAAAATAAATATCTTATAATTTAATATTTAATCAATATAAGCATTGATTTATTTTTAGTTCCATTAATTCAAAGTTCCATAAATTCAAAATAACTTGTTTCTCTTTCATGGATGCCATTTTCAAGTTTTATGGTCACAAGATGTCCATTAAAACTGCATTAAGGGTTCCTAAATAAATAAATGACCCACATTTATTTATCACATGGATCCATAGTATTGTTTACAATGGTCTCATCAATAATAATAATATTCATAGAATTTTGATTTCTCAAACTGTTTATCAGATAAAAGCCAATGAAATGTGTTGGTGTGGCCCAGTGTCCCTAACTGGTCAATATTCTCTGAATGTAAAGTCTAGAGACTTGGTGTTACCCTTAGTCAATACATTCTAACAGACACTTTACCAACTCTTACAAAAATATATGATTAAACAAAAAAATTATATTCATGTCAGCAACTGTATCAAAGTTATCCACATCATATATTCTTTGAAATGTACCAGGTGAGGTCATTGGCCTAAATCCGATAATGCCACTTGAAGCAAAATATACTACTGTTGTTAACTGTTGTCACTTCTAGTTTCTGTCATGTGGTGATGTTCTCATTTCTAGGCATGAGCTAAATTATTAGCTAGTTGAAGGTATCATAAGAAAAACAGCCCCAGTTTGTTGAATAAGCATTTTTTGCATTTGTGTAATGTACACATGATATCGCAACACACATACACGTCACAGGCACAGTTTAAAAATCTATATATGTATATCAAGCAAATAGATACTCAAAGCCATTTCTCTTTTATTTATTATATATGTTGCTTGTGTAACCTTGTATGACATTGTGGAGACAACATGGAAAACTGTCACCTGTCACTGTCAAAGTACTGGTTTTGTATTGTAATTATAGTTTTAGATCCTTTTGTCAGTGTTTTGTTCCACCATGCATCATGTATTTACACCTTAATTTCCCATGTTTTTCTGGAGTCCACATTTAAATATAAATTTAGGAAGAAAGTAAAGACGGCAACTGAATATCTTGCAAAAGAGGATGCTGGTCTTTCACTGGTCATCGACGAACAGGTACTAAGTTGCACCTATTGGCAGAAAAGAAATCAGTTACGGTCCTCAATTTAATATTTTCATTACCACAACAATTTCCTGTAAGATCAAATGTCTTCAACATAATAATAACACTATTCTTTACTACTTAGGCTAAAATCTTTTCTGTTAATTCAGGTAATAACTGTGGAAAATTACCCTAGTAATCCTCTACCAGACCACTGCTGAGGAGTCAAATGAAGATGCATTTTTTGTCCGTTCCGAATTACTCCAACACGTAAGGTTTTCTACATTGTAGACAGGAAGGAATAATTCAGTAAAACAAACGGTCTCATCCAAATGTGATAAATACATATGAACAGATGTGACTAAGCCATAGTTATTTTGACTGCATGGAGAGAGTTGTAACACACCCCTTCACTGTGTTGTACAACAGAAGCAATGTCATGCAGATTGTTGAAGTTCTGTGTATTTACAGACCCAAACTCAAGAACCTCATCACCAACTCGTAAACCCTAAACAGGAAAGAGAAAGTGTAAAATGTCATTCTTTCTGGTTGTCCAATATAGGACAATTAAACAAATTTGCATACTTTAAATGATAATTTTTTAATAAATATGAAGCAACACTGCTTGGCTGTTTAACAAAAAAAGCTCAGTTTGTATGCGTAGTTTGTGCTGAGACTATAAACCACCCAATCAGAAACATGTAATACAAGGGTTTTGTTTCCTTGAACTAACATGGATAAAAACAGGAATGTGTATTGAGCAAATATGGTCATACTGGCACGAGTTGACTGATTGTAGAAACTTACCGCTTGAAAAGCAGGGGATCCCTGAGTTACGGCATCCACAAGAGCAAATGGTGATAAAGACACCACCTGGTTAGTGGCTTTGATCTGTGATTTTGCATCCTTCTCCTGCCTGACCTTTGCTTTGGCATGCAGTGCATGAAGGGACTCTTCTATCTCCATCATGACAGCCTTATGGTCATTCTGTAAACCTTAAGATTGTAATTGAAATTGCACATTAATCGCACACATATAATATAATACTAAATATAATACTATGCTTTTGTGATCTAAACTCCAAAGACATCAGGGGCGGACTGGCCATCTGTAGCACCTAGTAGGCCGTTAGGCAAAGTAGGCTGGCCTGCTGTCACAGAAATACAAAAACATGATAATATTGCATCTACTTTCGAGTGAATCACCAGTGTGACCCAACATTGAGGGGAGTTGGGGTGAATTTTGTTGTCCGTCTACCTCAAAAATTTTTTATTTATTGCACCCCTTCATAGTAAGTGATGTCTAAGTCCACCGATGTGTTATGATTTGGTGTGTTATGGGCCATGTGTGGTGGGCTTCTATGGCCAAAAAAAAGTCCACCAGCCCCTAATAGTCATAGTAAATACTCAAATATGGCACAGCAGTCTCACCAGCATAGAGACATTAACATCATCTAAATATGTTAAGTACACTGGTGGTGAATGTTAACTTAATATTCAGTTTCAATTGTTATTATTTTGTTTAAAAATTGTATTTATTTAGTGATGCCTTTTAGGAACTACAAAAGATATTTACATATTTTCCTGTGCATTCCCTAGGGACACTGGTGTCTGAAGCACAAATGTAAAAATCGACAAAATCGACTTGGGCTGTCAAACGATTAATCGCAATTCATCGCATTCAAGTTTGTGTTTACATATGTCTGTGTACTGTACATATTAATTTTGTATTTATAAACACATACACATACATATATATATATTTAAGATAAATATAACATATACAAAATAATAAATGTTTTTATATGTAATTTCGATTATTGGTAAATATAAATAAAAACTTAGTTGTAAATACAAAAATTTTATATATATAAAATTTATATGCACAGTACACAGACATAATATTATGTAAACAGAAACTTTATTTTGGATGTGATTAATCGCAATTAATCGCTTGACTAAACTTGACATGTGACCGCATGTGATGTCGCTACAGGTGCAACCTATAGTATAAAGGGGCATCTATTATCTGGAGGCGTTCACAGGAATACCTAAAGCATGGCTACATGTGTAACCTAGGACGTTCCCTTTTGAATGGGAACTCGCCCTGCATCCCATAGGGGACACTATAGGGAATGAAATACCCACTCCTCCATGCTCCATTACAAATCTCAAACGACTCAGTAATCGATTCTTATAAAAAGAGGAGGCCCAACAACCCTCCATCATAAGGGGCCAAACAACTCATCTTAGCGCCAGGCTATCTGACATGTTCACAACCAGATAAAAAAAGGGGTGGGAAGGAGGAGTGGAGAGAGTAAAGAGGCAGATGTTATTTCGACTCTGGGACCTGAGGACAGTGAGCGCACCCACTGTGGATCACTTTACCTTCTGGTCCCTTTTCCAATCCAGACCAGGATGGACTAGAGTCAGACTCCCTTACCCCATCAAACAAACAGACTCTATCTTTAGTCTTACCTTTTCATCAATTTTTAGTTTGTCATGATTAGATTAAAATTCAATGCAATACTAAAGTAAATAGTGAAAAAGTGTCCCTCCTGAGGAACGGTGACAGTTAACAGATTAATATATTGGGTCATTTTGCTCATCAAGAAAAAGTATCCTGACTTAAGAAGTTTAAGATATTTATACTGCAAAACAAGACAAACACATTAAGTAACATAAGATTTTTTTTTACAGAGTGGGTAATCTTGGCCCAAGCACTGATCTGTTCGTTATTATCTCTTAAACGAATCCCATTTTTTGACATTCAAAATTTTAGTTAATTTGACACTCAATGACTAGGGGTGGGAATCTTTAGGTACTACGCGATCCGATCCGATTCCGATTCAGGGACTCACGATCCGATTCCAAAACGATTCTTCATATAATTTTTGCAAATATGATAAATTTGCATTTTAAATAAATAAAGAGTTTTTATGCTTTTTGGAAATTTTACTCACAGGAGATATTGTGCCTTGCTGTCCGGACCATGTACACATCCACATCTGCACGAGGAAAGCCCTCAACGTCAACCAGAGGAGCATGCATGCCTACGTCACCCTGCTGCGTAAAATGTTTGTTTGTTAAAAAAAGTAAATGTACTTTTCAGTGCAACAACAACAGCAATGAATGTTTTTTATCTCTTCCCTATACAATGACTGCTCATCGCAAAGAGCAAGTGAACCAGGTGAACTCACTAACTGACACATATGCTATCTTACAACACAGCACACACAAAGACTACATAGCAAAAAATTAGGTGACAGTTAAAAATGATATAGTGAAAACATTTACAAACAGATATTTAGGCTTTATCCATGTTCATATCAATATTTTTTGGAAGTAAAATGAACATAAAATAAATTACATTAGTATGGATTGGAATAAAACTACTGTATTTAATATTGTCAAGCATCTTTAAATTCATGTTTTGAATACACTATGAGCAGAAAACAAAATGAATAGGCTAACAAGCATTCAAAGTTGTCTTTCCTTGCAAACCATAGCTAGCTGCGTTTATTTTTTCTGCATTGTTGTAACCAAGGTATCAATTTATTTAGCAGCTCACCATTTTTATACTACTGTGGTTAAAACAAACATTTCTGCTTATCGTTTGCACACTAAATGTGGTTAAAATAGGGAAGTCGGGCCATTCCGTTGACACGTTTGCAACGTCTCTGGGCAGCTATTTCAGTCATCGCAAGACAACAGTTTAATGTTCTTGAATGGAGGAAGACTCATATCTCTAAAATCACAATTAACATATTTCCAACCAAGCTTGAACCTGACATGAACTGTACCATAACTTTTGCTTCTACAAGGTGGCTTTATTGCTTAACAAGACTCTGCATAGAGAACCTCCCCTGTGAATATCAGTCTTTATCTATTGCAGATTGGTGTTTTACTGGAAGCTGGAACTTCTGGTGCATCTTGTTCTTATTTATGATATTTATTATATTTGGAGAAAAGCAGAACAAATTCTTAAATGAAGTGCGTTTGGTGCTGTATAGAAATATCAGATGATATATACTGTATAATGGCAAATATCAAAATTTTCTTAAGTGTGTGTGCTGTGGACAGCTCTGTTATTTAAACTGTAGAAGCGGTACAATGCTTTTAAAGTTTCATTATATCTCGCAGTCTGTATGGAATATGCCGAGGTCCTGTTCACTTATTTGGTGACCCCTGCTCTATCATTTAGCAATAGTAGTTGATATAAGATGACATGAGCATTTACTGGATGAGTGCATAAGCTGATCATTATCTTTATCGTACTAATCAGGTACAAAAAACTTTTTTATGATAATCAGTTAATAATACAGTTAATAATTTTCCTTTGAGCTAAATCAAAAATTCACTGAACAGAATGTTCACTGCTCTCTTAAACGCTCCATACTGATCAAATGACTTAAAACAGACTGTAATCACCACCATAAAACACATCTGTTACATTTATAAACATATATAGATGTCATCTACCTAAATGACTTTCCCTCTGATGTCCATTAGCTCCGCCCAACAGGAAGTCGGCCCTTTTTTCATTTTGTGAAAAGCGCATGTGGTGAACTTTTAAATACCCTTTCTAGGTGATTTGTGCGAAAGTTACCAAACTTCCTTAATTTGAGATTTAAGTCATGAATTTGACATTAAAGAAGTCATGAATACATTTTACATGTTTTGTCATATGCATTTCTTACTGTACGTTATTAATTAGTATGAATGGCAATTCTTTTTTTTCTTGTATAATGTGCAGTGTAATTGGTGTAAAAGTTTATTTATCTGTTCAGAATTACGCAATACAAAATATTCAAGATTTTATTTATTCGTGTTTTGGAGGTTTCACAACTGTATACTGTGTTCGATTGTATAATGTTGCTTAAAAAGACAACAAAAAAAGATATTGTAAGTAAATAAGTTGGACTGAATTAAGATTTGTTTTCAATTGTGTCAACAACATGGATTCCACATGACTTCGATTATGAAAAGGTGTTTGGTCAACATCAGAGAGCAACGTTGTTTTAATGCCTTGAGATACATCGATTCTACTGATTCTGTGTCAGTTTGCTGGGTGGCACGTGGACGTCAAATATATGGTATAATTTTTAGACGATTAATAATATTTACCTTTTGTCATCCATCCGTATCACTAATCTGACTGCAGTCAGTTAGCCTAACCCTGTGAACACCAACCTGCTGCCATAGTCAAACTTCCAGTTTTCCCAAAGAGTAGTACATTATTGTAAATGCATCAATACATTTATTAATTTTAGTCAAACTTACATCTTGGAGCATGTCGTAATATGCCTTGATTTGTTCTTCAATTTCATTTTTTCTTTTCATTAGCAGTTGAATCTCCTCTTCTGTTACACTTGGTCCAACAACGATGTTTTTCTCTGTCATTTTTAAAGCAAGTGTCTGGATCAAACTCGTCCTTATGCAATCACGGAACTTTAAATAGCTTATTTTATTTAATGAATTTTGCAAAATATTTACTTCAGATAAACTGAGAAAACTGAATGTACTGCGTCACGTCACGTGACCACATCTATTTCGTCCTTTATCGAGTTTACTACCGGGTAACAGAGCATGACGTCATAACATTGAAGCCACCGCGCCGCCATTTTGGTACAGTCTGCCCAAACATTGTTTTAAATTAATAGCAGATTTTCGTGAGTAAACAGTACCTTAACAGTTACTGTTTTTGTGACTGAAGTCTCCCTGTACATTTTTACAATGGAAACGTTTTAAGCATGTAAATAGTTATGTATTTAAAGTTAATTTAGTAATTAAACAGATTACATCACTGAACGGACAAGTCCTCGACATACATATTCTGAAATCTAAATACACGCTTTACAACTTAGTTAGAGAAATAGTGCTGAATGTGTATAAAATTCGTAAAATTGTATTTCTAAGCATTTACACCTATGTCAGTACAAAACTGTGCAGTACACACCTCAACGATTTCTATACATCGCTATTCTGCACGTAATAAACATAAACACTACAAAAACATACTTACAACAAGTAATAATTTAATACATACATCATAAAAATAAATCCTGTGCCACTGGTGCTCTGCGGTGCAAATTGAATGATTTTACAGCAATATTTTCACAGTAAGTCAATGATACCCTCTGGTGGTTGGCTAAATACACACATAAAACATAAATATTTAGTAACTGCATATAATGCATTTAGGTCTGTCATCAAGCATCATCCTTTACTAAAGGAGCTTTTAAACATTCTGAATCATGAAAAAATGTCATCTTTTTCAGCAGGTTAAAGAATTTGATCTCTAAACTTGACCTGAGATTTATAGATTTATAGGATGATCCACCTATCTGTCACACAGAGACACTAAGGAGATTAAACCGTAAAGTTTAAATCCAGCATAGGTTCAGTAAATGTTGTGTTGAATGTGTGTATGTGTGTTAGTGTGTGTGTCAGAGATGCTGTAGAAAGACAGAGTGCCGTCCTTATAAAATCCAACTCTATTACAGCCACGTAAAGAGACAGAAGTTTTGTTAATATTGTGCCATGCAGTGAATTGGGCATTAGTGCACTCCAGACTCCATGATTTTCTATTACATCCAAACGCACTATCAGGACTCCTTCTTCTTTCCTTCTGATGCTTTTATATGACACTGATCCGCTCCATTCAGCCTTCCAGTAACAGCGTCCATTCAGACTCAACACAGGATGTTTTGAAGCACAGTGGATGAGATCCAGCAGAAGACTGCATGTGACACATGATGTGGAGGCTTCTCGCTCTTCTAATGTGCGAGATGATTCTACCGGCTTCTTCCTGATTGGCTGTTCCCTCGACCCAATCCAGAATTAACTTCTGCACAGAGATTGTTTTCCCAATTCCAGTGATGCCTTTAGCAAGAACACTCTTGTTTTTTTGTGTGTTTTATATGCTGCTTGAGGCTTTAAATATGTCATTGCAGTAGATTGGAGTGTCTTGTAAGTGTTGTGAACCTCTGGGCTTTTTCTCCATGTGTAAAACCTCATGCTCTTCATTCACTCCTCCTCCCTCTTTGATGTACAGCTGTGTGTGAATCTCTTCAGGAGGGTTTGATCCTTTTATATTTTGATTTCCTCAAATAAACACTTACACTTGTTCATCGTGCTGCTTTTGTGTTTGTCTTTGACTCTCTGCAGAACATCATCCGCCGCTTGATGAGAATCTTGCTGCACATCTGTACTGAGTCAATATCTCTATAAAGTGCCTTCTTTTTAGTGAGTGAGTTCTCACTAAAGACTACTTTTTATAAAGTGAGTTCTTTTTAAAAATGGCCAAACATTTTGACATACAAGTACAATGATAAGTCTCTTGAAATGTGTTTTTCTAATTTTATACCATTTTCTTTAAATGGATGTATGTGATTTTGGCATGTCCCACACGCTGTTCAGCTAATTTCAGTGAGTGTAAAATATGGAAAAATTACATAACATTAAAATTATTTTTGAATGTTTTTATTGTCCTTAACAATTTAATAATAAGAGGCGTTAAACATATGTACAGGGGAACATATATGTACAAAGGAAATTCATATTAATTTAGAAATTAATTTTTTTTATAGGCTTACAGACTTAAATACCCATAACTATAGAAGTCGCTGAGATGCATATTAATTGCTGAATAGGGTGGATTTTTGTTTATTTAAAAGCTTTTTTATGCCTTAAAAAGTGTAGGGACAGGTTTGTCACCATATTTTTAGAATGATAATATGTTCATATTTTTCTCAAAACTACATGAGATACATTAAAAGTTGCAAACAATTTTCACACATTCTTTATTATAATATACACTTTATGGTTATTTACACGATTTTGAAATAGTAGGTTTACCAATTAAATATGCGTTAAAAACGCACATTTAAGAGCGACAGATTAATCCACCAATCAATAATAGATGCTTCTATTACGCGTTATTCGCATCCAATTGTAATACAGTACATGCCGACTAGGGCGGGGTTTATTTTTGTTGCGACTGGTCGACGCCATTTTATGCACTTATGTTTGGATCTGCTGGGTGAGCTCGTACGGACTGTATCCATAATAACAGTACTGCACCGAATTTTAATCATTTTTATTCTAAATCTTCCGGTGAGTATTTTTATTCGACAGATTTTTTCTCATTTTTTTTATTTTTGACTGACTTTGAACTATCTTTGGAGAATTTTTTAGTGTTTTTATTTTTAATGCATTTTTTGGTCATTTTGCTTGGCTTTGGTGGCGTACATTTTGTAATGCCTTTGTAATGCCAGTGAAGAGCATTTGCTTTGAGAGGACGCCAAGATTTTTGTTTGATTTTTCAAAGGTAAAGGTTATTTTTACAACCCATTTTTGCAGGACTACCACTAGATCAGCTGTTTTTGTGTTAATGTGGATGATTGTGTTCTCAAGATGGCTTCGGCTTGTCTTTCCTGTCCAGGATAGAGATTAAAAACGGGAGTGTTTTAACATGGCATGTCCGAAGTTTTTGACTGAGGTTGCTTTTCTACTACGATTACTTCAAGGGATTTTTTGGTCATATTTTTTGAGAGTCGCCACGTTTTGATGCGTTCCAGTCTGAATCGTGTGATTATTGCATTTCGGGCGATGTTTTTTTGGAGGTTTTGAATTAAATTTCGGCTGTTGTAATTGACCAGTGTAATGGTGATATTGAATGGATACATTTAAAAGGCTTCTCATGTACATCGCAGGTCTAATATTAAAATGTAAACGCTCAAACCTTTCATTAAAAGTATTCAAGAATATTGAATTAAGGTGGTTGCATTATTATCAATGTTATAAATAAATGTTTTGAGGTGGTTTTACTATCGCGCATGCTGTTGTTTGTAAACATTACACCATCTGCTTCTCCAAGAATTCAGCCCATTAAGAAGCTCATGGTTTTTTTGAACGCCTTGATCATATGAACATTTATATTTCTGAAATACAAGCATTTTGTGATTTTAAAATGTAAATGATAAATGTAAGTAATGTAAGATATTGTAATAAAATGTAAGTGCATATCCATATGGCAGAAGTGGAGATAGCAGCAGTCCACACTTTTGGAAACCCTGGTCTAGACTAAACCCCCTATATTGAATATTTGTATACCACATGTGTATATTCGCATAAAATGACATACTTGCCCCTTTAATTGGAGTCAAACTTGCCTAGTGATGGTCCACCCCCAGCTGGCTGGAGTGTTAACATGACCTGTCATCCCCGACAATGGCAGTAGTTATTTTACAATGTCATTTTTCACTTTAGAAGCAACTGTTTTATTAATGTAGTCACATTAAATTCTTATTAATAAATAAATTTTTTACACACTTTTCATATTCTACATATTGTGGTGACAGAGCTCCTAATATAGTGTCTCTCCTTTCATTTACTTTAATGAACTATGTGCAGTTGTTCTAATGGAATTATTACACCCATCTTCTTATGCTTTAATATTTTGGGATAGATTTTTGCCTTTAAAGCGGTCAAAATAGGAAATGTTGGATGCTTATACTGGCAGCTTTCCACAGCCAGACACTGTGCTGACTTTGACGCATGCATTCACATTTTTTACATAAAAAAGTATACTTTTTAAATATGTTTCAAAAACAGAATTTAATGTGACTACACGAATGAAACACAAAATATGTTACATCTGAAGTATAAGATCATACCATATTTGCTGCCACTGTCAGGACTTGCCAGTGTGACTACATGATCAGCCAGCCAGCTGAAGATTGAACCCTTACTGTTTAGCAAGTTTCTTCATTAAGATATTTTTAGGTAAATGCACTAATTTGGCATTAAATTAAGTAAAATCATCATTATGCTTGTTTTGGTGATGAAACGGCACATAGCTAAGATGTTCATTTTAATGTAGCTTTTAGTGTCAGAGACAGCCTTTGTCAATCTGTAAGTTTTTTTTTCCCCTCTACTTCTACCCCAATCATACAGAAGTGTTATGTGTAGCTCTCATCAACTCCTATCACCTTTAAAATGTCCTTAGTGGAAGAGATGCTACAACTAGCCTTTTTATTTTAGGTATTTTTTTGCTGTCAGAAAATTTCAGCACACTAGTTAGTAGTGTAAACTTTTAAGTCTAAATTTCTAATGCCACAGCAAGGAGGATATAACCACACCCTGCAGGGTTGTCAAATGTTACGGTGCATCAAGTTTCTCTCTATTTGATTTTCATGTCATGTAAACCTGTACATAAGTACCAGACATCAGATGTATATTTAGCTAGTTTTGAGGTATTTGAGGTAAGAAGTGTAGTTCATTCAGTATTACATACCTTTATTTATGTAGGAATTGGTCCTTCAGCCAATGCAATGCAAAATTGCAATGGATTAAAAAGTCTAGAAAACATGCTTACTGAAGTTTTGATGTGGCTTTAAAATGACTACCTTTTCCAGCCTATAATCTGCATTCACATCAAATTAAGTCTGCTCGAAAAAATATTAAATTGTCATAATACTGACATTATTATTTAAAATTTATCTTTTGCTTCAGATTTTACACTAAAATACAAAGTTGAATAAAATTTATTAATATCATGAATGTGTAATTATTAATATGACAGAGTGAATAGGAAAACGTAGTATTGTGAAAATGCAAAAACCAAAGATGTTTAATAATTGACAAACATTTTATGATTGGATGCATTTTATTGCTTTGCATTTACTGTTGCTTTTTTCGGAAACAGACTTGCAAACCACCTCACAAAAGTGATACTCCGTACAGTTACTTATCACAGTTCAGACAAAATAAACAAGAAGTACATTTATTTACACAGTTAATATCAGATTGTGGAAACAATATATGACAGGTGTAACACAAAATATGGTCATTAGTTTTGGCTGTGAAATTAATGCTGTAAGATTTCAGTGTCTTCAGTCTTCCTTAAAATCAATTGGACACCTTTGTCAGTGATTGACTTTAAACGGTAGAAACCGTGGCATAACAGAAACGAGTAATTCTTGGTTTGGTATCTGATGCGGTACAGCTAAAAAAGTGAACACAGATAGCAATTAAACAATAGCTGAAGGGTAAATTACTATTGTTTTAATGAGACTATTACAGATTATAGACTGCAGGGTTTAATTGGCCTAATGTTTATTAAGAGAACAGTTCTCTTGATCTTCAGCTGTGGTTTAGGGTTTTGTTTAGCACATGATTTAATATGTTATTATTTTTGTGTAACTAGATAGGATACATTGATTTGACTCTCTTTTTTCATTGATTTCTTCATCTTCTTTTGAGATTTGTTCACTTTGAAAAGTGACGGACAACAAGCTAAATTTGTAATTTTATATACAAACCGCTGGGTGGCAGTATTGGGACTTAGTTGAACACCATACTGCTTGTTTGGCCTTGAAAGTGTTAAAATTTATGGATTACATCACCTACAATAACACGCTTTTTCTCCCGCAGAATCAGGCAGACAGACGACTCAACCTGAAATAAAGAAAGAATGGAGTGAGTTCTGACTATTCAACCCCCAGCATCCTCCTCAGCATACTAAAATCTCTTGCAGTCTACATACCCCCCTTATAATTATTAAAGAAAACAAGAAATAACCTAGATATTGCAAAGAAAACACTGTCAAAACATTACCTAATTTAGCTCAAATACCTAAAAATCTTAAAAATGCAAAACAACCAAGTTTAAAAAAACACATGAAATGACCCACACATGTAGTGCAGTACTGTTTCAAATACATTTTCTTCATCAAATTCACTGTCTGCCACAATTAGCATTTTTATACAACAGAAGGTAAATTAAAAATATGCTGCATTACAAAATATACACAAAGCAAAAAGGCACAGTGCATCTTTTCAAGTCAGTATTTGGTCAACAAGGTTGACTTTTGTTCAACTTTACATGTGTGTTAATATCTATGCATAATGTAGTCACAGTTACAGTTACTTTATACAGCCCCGAGTGCTAAACCTGGTAGCACAAATGACAATATGTTACATAAAAATCATACATGCAATTTATGTCCATTTAATGTCCATTTGAATTCCGTTTAGGTTAACATTTTATTCAAAACTTTTAAAATATAAATTCTCACAGAATGTATTTATTACCAATATACTGAACCAGCTAATTATATTTTATTAAACCCCTGTTGATAGAGTCCAGATGTAGGAAAAAATCTGTATATACACAAGTTAGCTATTTAAAGAAATGGTAATATACATGCGTTATGGATGTGACAAAAAAGAATACATGTTTTTGAGAGGCAACACACTTTATAGGTTTTTTGTCCGATAAAATGCTTACTACTGAAGGAATAATACCTAATAAATGAAGAAGAGGTGACTCTTTAAAGAGCGCAAAATATTACCTCACATGGGTGTTTAACCACCAAATATTGGCAACTGATAAGTATGGTTAGGTTAGGGTAACATTTGTAATGTAATTGCCCAAATAGACTTATGAATAATTAACTAATAAAATACATTTAAATAATATAGATGAGTAGGGTTGTCCTGATGATAGCATATCTTACGATCCTATACCAGCTATTATCTCCATACTGTGCAATGCTGTATTTCAAATATATAAAATGAACAAAAGTTTTAGAAGTACATAAATCTAAATTAAATATCCCAATTATTTTCTGAATAATTTATTTATGAGAATAAATAACTCCAGACCAGTCATACAATTGGCATGAAGCAACCCACATGAAAAAATACTGCAGTATTGTACTGTAATATAATGTAGTATATTACAGCAATTAACACATATTTATGTATACTACAGTATTTTGTAATATTAGCTATAGTG
This sequence comes from Beaufortia kweichowensis, assembly GCA_019155185.1. NCBI lineage: Eukaryota > Metazoa > Chordata > Actinopteri > Cypriniformes > Gastromyzontidae > Beaufortia > Beaufortia kweichowensis. Next base: position 21,244,398 of record CM032794.1, on the reverse strand, counting down.
AATTGATAAATTGTAGCAAATACTGTAGTATACTTTAATATTTTCTATGGTAAGGTTCAAACACTATAGTGTGTAGGAATTTTACAACAGTTTACTATAATAGATACTAAAATATACTAAGTTATTATTCTATACACTTATCTATACAAGCAAAAACTGTCCTCATAATAGAAATATGCATTACGAATAAATGGCTAAATTTGCATATAAAAATCTTAAAATTAAGATTTTAATGTTGGAAAAAAGAAAGATAGGCTTGCATTTAAATGCAAAACTAAAGCTTCCACTAGGAGGTATTAAATCATTCAGTCAGTTTCAAATCTTCAAATCTTTGACTGACCGAATTTAAGATGAAAAAGACATCGTCTTCGGTTACAATTCAAACACATCTAAAGTTCTTTTCGATACACAAACTCCTGGAATTTCCTTTATTTGTCTCTTTGACAGTTCAGGAAATTGACTGATTCACACTATTCATTTTCTCAGTGTCATCCAGGCTTATTATTATTTGCATTGTGCTCCCTAAATTTCTTTGTTAAAATCCATTTGGCAGCGTTGTATCCCTCTAATATGCAAATATTTATGGCAAAAAACATGACGAGAGCCCACTAATGGCCATTTTGTTTATCAATGTTTTACTTTTTCCACAAAGCAATGCGATTTAAACTGTTTCCATAAAAACTTTTAGTTTATTTTATGCAGTCGTCTTTCATCACTGACTTTAGTTAGTCAGACTAGCTCTTCGACCTAAATTCTTAGTTTTAGTCTTAAGATAATGGCTATGTTAATGCAACCCAGGTTGAAAGCAGTCTTATTCTTTTTCTAATTTGTGTCTCTGTTCATCTCTTCCACCCTCTCTGTTTTACCTTTTCAACCCAGTCTCTCCCCAACAACCGGCAGCCTGATGGCCAGCAATGTGACCAACAAGACAGATCCACGGTCTCTAAACTCCCGGGTTTTCATCGGCAACCTGAACACCATGCTGGTGACCAAGGCTGATGTAGAGGCCATCTTCAGTAAGTACGGCAAGATAGTAGGCTGCTCCGTGCACAAGGGATTCGCTTTTGTCCAATATGCCAATGAGAGGAACGCCAGAGCGGCGGTTGCGGGAGAGGATGGGAGGATGATTGTTGGACAGGTGCTTGGTGAGTAGAGGAACATTCCACCTGCAATGTTTAGTGTCTATTGGAAAGGTTTCACTGATCCAAGTTTATTTGTCATTCTTGGATGGAGAAGTGGTTTTGTACAAGGTAAATGTGTACAAACAAAAGATCAAAACTCACAGCTACTACTTGTGATTAATACCAATTAGCTTGTGCCATTTTCTGATATTTTTTATTTTGGCCTTTAGAAATTATAACTTGATGTGTGCACTTATCTATTAAAAGAGTTGCAGGCGTGACCCAAGCAGATTTCACCCTTTTTACAATATGATTATACTTGTAAAACCTTGTTTACAATCATTTAATTCTTTTTTTCTCATTCATATACACTCACATGACAAAGCAAAAACAGAATTTTAGAAATGTCTGTAAAAAACCTTAAACAGGTACATAAGAGAACTGCATATGAGATCTTTATAAATTTGCTTTATGGCTTTAAAAGCTCTTGTGCGTAAGCACCATAGATCTGTTTGTGTGCTAGGTCGTTGCTTTCACAATTTAAAAAAATGTTTTCATCTTTTATTTTTCAGACATCAATCTGGCAGGTGAGCCGAAGCCTCATCAATCAAAGACCATCGGGCATTCTGCAGAAGATATGTACAGGTTTGTCCCGCCAATGATTTTTAATCTGTACTTCTCATTTTTTGTTTCTGTTCATTTTATTCTTTCCTTTTCCACAGTTCTTCGTTCAGTCTGGACTATGACTTTCAAAGAGATTACTATGACAGGTAATCATTTAAAATATTCTCGTCATCTGCGAACCTTTACGCCAATCAAACTGGTTGGCCGTTAAGCATTTACAATCTGAACTAGGATTTAAGCATCTGTATGATGCAGAGAATAATTTGAACGTGTGTTCAGGATGTACTCGTACCCATCACGTGTGCCCCCACCTCCTCCGCCTCTTTCGCGGGCAGTGATTCCAACAAAGCGTGCACGTGTGAGCAGTGGCAGTCACAGGACAAAAAGCAGCTTTTCTTCCAAGAGCAGCCAGCGTGCCAACCGTACCAGTAAGAACACTCACCTGCCAACCAGACCATAATAGTTTTCTATGTTCAACAGCTAAACAAAATAATAATTATTATATATTTGTCAGTATGTATGTAGGTCATTGTCATTCATATTCTGTAAAACAGCATTTGGCATAATCAATACAATATCATGTAAAACCCTAAAAGAAATGCCATGAGAGTACACAGCAACTTTGGGAATCTCCTTGATTTAATTGAATTAAAAAACATATTCATATCTTTATCTACTAGTCATGAAGTGACTTTTTATTTTCAGGCCTAACTAATATTTGCAGACAGTTGGATTAATAAACTGTTACTTTCTAGAATAGTTTTAGGGATTTTACATTATTATTGTATTGCTCGAGCATTGTTTTTAATCATAGTGCTTGCCACTGTTTTATAAAATCAAGTGATTTGTAACAGCCTCTTTGTATGTGTATGTAGTGAGGGCTGATGAGCTGCAGACCATTAAGAGTGAACTCGCACAGATTAAACATAAAGTGGACTACTTATTGGAGAGACTGGAGCGCATGGAAAAAGACCACGGCAAGAAATCAGGTATGTGCCACACAGGAAATGAGAACTTAAGTTTGCAATTACAGTATTTTACAGTATGTACATGTGGAACAGGACTGGAAAATAAAATAGAGGCTACAGAAAATTGTAATCAAACCCAAACATTTAAAAATGTAAAAGATAGCAAGAACATAAATCTAAATACTTTCTAAAATGTTTTTGTGCACAATTCATTTAGTGCATTGCCATTCCAGAGAAATTTATTTTTATATTAATCCTGCAGCTGTAAATAAAATAATATTAACACAAAGTAATATTAACACAGTCCAATAAAATATAGGTACTTAAAAACAATCCATCTATGCATTATTTTCTACTAAATGTTTAATTTCGTCACATTATGGAAAGTCAGTTGGACATTCTTCTTCTGTGTTGCCCTAAATAATAACCTTAAAAAAAATTATCTTCTGTTTTAAAACGTGTATGCTTTTATTTCTTCCAATGTAATGAAATTAAAAATCAAATAATTGAATAAATCAAATAAAATTATGATTTTGTGGCTCAGGTTGCAAAACTAATAACACATGATGATACTGACGTTGATTCTGCAGACAATTCTGGAGCTGCAATGGAATATTATCTGTGGAAAAATATCTTCACTGTGGGCTTGTGACTTTAAAAGACTTGAAATATAGTTGACAAGACATTCTAGACAATTCATATTGTTATTTGAAAAGAGCTCTTCCTGAAAATGTATATTATACATGATAACTGAATTCCTATTTTTTCAGAAGTGAAAAGTTTAAACATGGAGCTGGTGTCACCACAGCGCTCCAGTGGAAAGAAAGACTGTGACAGTATGGAAACAATTGACTTTGAGGAAGAAAGAGATCTGTTAGATGAAGAGGAGGAGGTGAGCAGAAGAAGGAGAACGTCATGAGATGCATAAATGAACAGTTTTGATATTGACATGTATGATTTTATCTATAGATCAAAAGTCAAGGAAGAGAGGAGGAAGAGGAGGGTGAGCAGGAGGAAGGAGAGGATGACGAAGACAGCACCAATGGAGACCAATCCTAAAGTTCAGATGACCATACATGCGCATGCATATCCAACTTAAGATTTAGTGTAGTACCACTGATGATTTAAAAAGATCTTTCACTGTTATTAGGCAAGTTCAGAACACAAAGCAAGACTTGATATCTTAAATAACACATCTGTTTACAAATAATAGTAAGATGATCTGTCACATGCTTCCATGATCTTAATATGAGGTATTTTTAATGAATACTTTCATGCATTTCTGCATTGCTTGTTATACAGTAGGTTTAGATTAGAGTGTATATAGCTACATTTTCTTTATTGCTAACATTTCACACTTTAGACACATTGTAGCTTTATATAAAAATATTTCTGTTAGTTACCTAGAAGCTTAAATATTTGAATGCTCGAATGTCTTAGGTGGTAGAGATAAAAATACCTATGACTTGGTTTTACAAAACCAGTCAGTTATGGGTTGTGGATTGTTGAAAGAGAGGTTAAAAAACTAATTAAAGGAATGTTCCCAAGCAAATATTTAAGAAGCATCTAATTAGAAATCCTCATTATACTTTTCCTGACAGAACCTTAGTTAGAATACTGATTATTATTCCCACAATACTACATAAAGTTCCATTGTGTGACTTTAATTAAGACTTTAATTAATTAAAATGCATCTTCATTATTGCCACTCAGAATAGGTCATGCATTTAGAAATTTGCTTTCTTGATGTGACCACATTGGTGGTGATAAAAAGGAATGCACAATTATAAATGTTTCTGTAATGGACTGCAGTAAAGGACCTATGGGAGACGCTTAAGGTGGCAAAATATGTTTGGATTGTACAGTAAACACTTTTATCTGTCTTTATCTATTTGTATTTGTGTACAGTGACGGAAAGGTGAACTTTGATTTGACTTGTTTTGTTTGTGTAATGCATTTCAATAAAACCATAAAGTGGCATCGTTGTTCTTTTTTTGTAAGTATCTGAGCTAAAGAAAGAAAGTCATACATATGGAATGGTATGAGGATGAATAAATGATGAGAGAATTGTCGAATTTATTTCATTAATTTGTATGAACAATTTTAAAACTAAACATCAGGAACATCAAACAGCAAGTCATGCTAGGAAAACATAGATCATGAGGTTTTTCCACAAACTTGTATATTTTGTTACTGTTGTTACAGCAACAGTGAGGCATATATTTGATTTTACTTAAATTCTTGAGTCAGTTTGTTGTGAAAAAAGAAAAGGCTAAAATCACCTCACAAAATGGATGTAGCACTATAAACTAAAAAAACTGAAGTTTACAAATATATAAATGATATATGTATATAATTATCAGATCTGCTCATTTACATACATGATAATTAAGTTTTATGCATGCCTCTCTGGCATGAGTTTTTTTATAGCGCAGGAGGAGGAAAAGTCTTTGTGCAAGCCCCACATTTAAGCAAACACAAAAACACAAGCCCATACAAATACACACATACAGATGAAGTGACGTGTATTTCCCACAGAGAAGCTGAGAAAAATTTATTACAAAATTACATGAAAACAGGCACAAGTTCCAAATTGACTTACCAAACCAGAAATGTAACCGCAAACATTCTTCTGAAAACCAACGATGAGTTGTTTTGAGCCAGGAGGTGATTTATGAGCACTTGTGCAATGAATTTGACTCTTCTATATCATGTTAGTGCCTATCTCTGTGTTTGTTTAATCATCAAGAAGAATGTGTTTAGGACCTGCTTTTCACAAAACACTAAAGTTGCCAAGCCGATTTTGCTTCCCAGGGAGTGCGAGTTCCTTTTTTTGAAGTCAGCATGTAACATGTCCATATCCCATTCCCTTTATAATCTCAATTATTGTCACTAAAAAGAAGATTGAAATTAATAAGAAAGAAGCATCTGATAAGGTTTAGTTAATAAAATAGCTGAGAATAATTGCAAAGTTACTTGGTTTCTAAGTCTCTAAGGATCTCTGACATGTAATATCAAAGTTTATTTTGAAAAATCTAAATTGTTAAGATCTCATTTTAAGATCTAGTAGAGAGTCTTCAGCTCATGTAATACACAAATGAATGTTTATAACTCCACCTCGCAAAGTACCTATGTTTACCAAAATAAAATCAGCTTTAAATCAAAATATATCATTAAATATCAGCAATATTACCATTTGAACTCCTCTTACCCTGGAATGAAGGAAACTGAGCAAAAGCTAACTTTTTAATAATATAGTGAAGATGTTTTTATGTTGGCAAAATGTTTTAGGTATTTAGGAGGTAACGTGGAGGCTGAGAATAGAATGGTGAGAATGTTCACAATTTGCCATCAATCAGGACCTTCCTCACTCTTTCTTAGGTCAGGTTTTCCAATTATCAATGGTCCCAAAACATTTAAATTATACATTTACAATCCAAATTGTATGTGTAAATTAAAAAACAATTCAAAACGACTTGCATTTTGGCTGATTGGTTAACAATAACCAATAGTTATTTAGGCATTTATTTAGGCCACTGTTGTAATAAAGCCTTTCTAAAATTTTGCCAGTTAACACAATAGTTTATTGATGGTTAAAATAAAATGTCAAAATGAAAACATTATATAGACTGGCATGCATACATAAAAAGAACATTACTCAGAATTGTTTCAAAATATTTTTTTCTAGTAAGCACAGCAAATTGTGCTGACTAAATGTGTGCACTTGTGTGTATATGTCAGAGACAATGATGTCACAGTAACTGCTGCACTAATGTAGGTCAGACGCTATTGTGATGTCACCGCCAGTGGATTAACAAAATGCTCAAAGCAGAGGAGACACTGCCCCTCCATATACAGCAGAAGAGCACACATCTACATTTCCAGACCACTGCAGCTGTTTATGCATTGATTCATATATATAGTTATATGTGTCCAGCTTCTCATGTTTTTCAAAGTAGTTCAGAAAAACATTTTCCCTATAGTTCACCCATGAACTGTATTTAGGAAATATCATATTCCAGTGGCGTGCACAGACCTCTTGTGGGGCAGGGGCGGAAGGACCAAAAACGGCACTAAAAAAATCTTCAATAAACATAACCAAATGTGTTTATTGTACAGATTTTAAACTTAATTATTTATAAAATTACTTGTACTTTATGAAAAATGTATGAAAGTGCCCTTTACTGTTAAAGCAGTATTCATCTTTCTGCTGTCTTTTTAAATATTTGAAGGACTAATGATTAATAAAATATATGAATAAATAAATTAATAAATATGATTGATTGGAATGTCTCACTCAATGGAGAGCAGATGATGATAATATTACTAAACACTATTAAATTTTAATCAAAACTGTGAGAATCGAGAAGTTATTCATTTTGAATTCATGTTTTGTTGATATTGTAAACTTTATAATTGTATTACATGGATGAAAGTGCTGCTAGTGCTAGCTATCGTTAAAGTGGTTTTAAACATTATCTTTTCGTATTTAGTTTAATAAAATGTGTTTACGTGGTTTTAGGGTTTAAAAGCTTGTTATTTTACACATACCACAGATTATTGTTGCTCCTCTCTGCCCCGCCTTTCTAAAACGCATCAAGTTCATAACACTACATAACACACTAAAGAGAGAGGTACCACATGACCCCATTAAATCAAAGATATAAATGTTCTGCAGGTTAGAGATGGACTTGGAATTATACATGAGAACATGCTATGCTAGCGCCGTCCTGCACATACATGCTTTATCTGTTCTTCACACCATTTGTCTGTTTTTCACACCCATGGGTGAGGGTACATAAACAAAGATGTCACAAAAAATAAACGAGCTTGAAGCAACTGCACTCTTGTGTGTTTCTTTGTTCCCAGAGAGCTCTGTAAATGAAGAATGATCTGCAACATCTGAATTTATTAAGTATTGACCTCAGTTTGGGATCCAGATATCAAGAAAATCTAACAATATATAAATCCAATGGATTACCAGGAATTCAGTAAAAAAAGACCACACATGTATTTTATTGATTTGTAATGCTTTATTTTTGAATAATGACACATTATACACTTTTGTTCAAACCATTTAACATGAAATTCTGCAATAAAGAATGCGAAAAGCTTTCAGAGTATACTTAAATGTCGATAGGCACGGATCGCTTAGGTCGCTTAATCTAATTGGCCTACTAAATATTAGGACATTTTATGGTATTTTATAGCAGCGACTATCTAATTGGCCTACTGAATATTAGATTTTTTTCATAGTATGGCTATTCTAATTGTCTTACTGAATATTAGTTTTTTTTAGTAAGGCTATTCTATTTGGCCTACTGAATATTAGGTCATTTTTTGTTTTGTTTTTTTATACTAGGGCTATTTTAATCGGCCTACTGAATATTAGGGGTATTTTGTAGTAGAGGCAATCTCATGCCTACCTCTGGATGTCACACATACCTCTGGATGTCACTTGGAATGTCACATACCTCTGCCTCTGGATGTCACATACCTCTGGATGTCACATACCTCTGGATGTCACACACCTCTGGATGTCACATACCTCTAGATGTCACACACCTCTGGATGTCACATACCTCTGGATGTCACTGAGGGAACTCAGTGACTGGAGCGACCTCTGGCACAGACTCGCTGGTGCGGCCTCTGGTGTACAACAGCCCAACAGCACCATATCCCCAGTGCCATCACAGGCAGTGGCAGACCACTAGACTCGGGACCACCGGGTCTGGCACCACTGGACTAGAGACCACTGAACGACCGGATTCTGGACCACCAGACTTGGGCTACTAGGACCACTGAACTTGGGACCACTGGACTCTGGACCACCGGACTTTCCGCCAGCTGCCCGCACGGAAGTGAGAGTTTTTTTGTGTTTTAAAGTAGGGCTATTCCTGTTTCACAGCGCGCCTACCTTGCAGTACAGGCCCTATCACTAACCCTAAAATGAGACCCTGATGTAAACTACAGCCCTGCTTGCAATCTAACTAAATCTTTTTGTGCACACTGACCTATGAGCATAAAACTAATAGTCCCTTAATTAGCACAATCTAATTGGCCTACTATAGTTTAGGTAAATTTTTGTGTTTTGTAATAGGGCCATTCTACTCAGTCTACTTAATATTAGGTCATTTTTTGAGGGGTTTTGTAGTGGGGCCATTCTAATCTGCCTACTGAATAGGCAAAGGATGATGGGAAATGTAGTAAAATGACAATTGTCCAGATACAGGAGAGCATAACAAGACAAAAACAGGGACAAACAGACATGACTGTAAAATAACCACTCCCTTTAAGGAGCGGCTTCAAGACACTTACTAGGTGGGAGATGGAGCGGAGCCGGAACAGGGAGAGAGATGGTGGGCCAGGACCGTGGTCTGGATCGTCAGGATGGTACAGGCCGTTCTGGAGGCCAGGGCCAAGCATGAGGCAGGTCTGGAAGCCAGGGTGGCGCAGGCAGGTAGGTGTGGAGGCCAGGGCGACGCTGACATGTGTGGAGGCCAGGGTGGCACAGGCAGGTCTGGACGCCAGGGCGGCACTAGCAGGTCTGGAAGCCAGGGTGGTGCAAGCAGGTAGGTCTGGAAGCCAGGGTGGTGCAAGCAGGTAGGTCTGGAAGCCAGGGTGGTGCAAGCAGGTAGGTCTGGAGGCCAGGGTGGTGCAGACATGTGTGGAGGCCAGGGTGACACAGGTAGGTCTGGAGGCCAGGGGAGTACTTACCTATGAGCATAAAACTAATAGTCCCGCCCAGAGCGTGCACCAGTGCTAGGAAACCAGCCAATTAAATAGCGCAATCTAAATGGCCTACTGAGTATTAGGTGATTTTTTTTAGGGGTTTGTTGTAGGGCCATTCTAATGCCACATTAGGGCCATACTCTAAATATCTAATTGACCTAGTGAATGTTTTATGGTGAATTATTTAATTTTTTTGTGTTTTATAGTAGAACTATTTCTGTTTTCCAGGAAATTATTTATTTATTTTTAATAAAAGCCTATTAGATATTTTTTATTATTTTTCTCTAGTTATTCTAAAGTGTCTCTACTTCGTATTTTAAGTACACTAATTATATGTGATGGATGAAATGTTTATATTTTTTCCTCAATAACCCATATTAAACTTGTAAACATTTCATTTAGTATTTTAAATCTCTTTTTAGAGATAATTAAAGTATTTCTGGGTTAAAGAGAGAGAACCTGAGTTACAGAGAGAGAAGAGAATCAGCTTATTGCGCAATCTAATTGCCTTTTGTTAATTTCAATACTTCTTATTGTTCGTCTTACACCTGCTTTTCGCGGTAATTAATACAATTCGCAATAATCACTCATTTCAAATCGTGGAGTAAGTACTACATGTTATTTCTTCTCTAGTTATTCTGTTTATCGCGGAAAATATCTATATTATTTACCTTGCACAGTTTAATAACGTCTAAATGCAATCTAAAGGCAATCACTGTTCTATTTTAAAACACGAACTGTACGAGTTCCAAAGCTCACGATTATGTGTTTACCCTTTACAGTCCAATCTTCCAGCTACAAGTTGCCTACATTAACGTGTCTGTCCAATCGCAATCTAAACGAGGTTTAAACGTTTTCTTTTCAAACTGTCTTGCCGATTTCTCACATGTAATAGGAATCTTTACTCACCGCAAGCAGCTGCCGAACATCGACGCATGGAACACAACATCGAACGCGCTCTGTTACGTCATAAACAAAGAATTCTATTGTTACTGTTGCTTTATCCTTGCATGATTCCAGCAAGTTTAAGTGCAAAATATTAGGTAGTATGGTAGAATCTGAGGGGAATAAACCATTCAAACATTAAAACACTATCCTTTAACTTATTTCAGAGTTACCCAAAATACTGATTTAATTGCATTGAAGAAAATTGTAAACAATAAACATGTTCATAATATTGTAAACATCGTAATATTGAAAGACGTTTGAGTTTTTTATAGAGTGCTCTTTATTTACATAAACATGTGTTCATTTAGCAGACACTTTTATCCAGAGCAACTTAATAGTTAGTTTCCCCCACAGAGTTTGCATCCCTATCTCAGAGAGCACACTTCAATGAATGATGATTATGTAACGATATAAATATTACAGCTCTAAGGTTCTGTAAATAAATCCTGCATTAAGGAGATTGCGCTTCCCTAGTGGCTGCGCCGGTGGCGCTATTGCACCCTGAGTTTTGTTCAGTCTGCAGCAGAGCTATGGAGAACTGCTGTTGGTTAGTCGCTTTTGTTGCAGCTCCACATTAAAAGTTCAAACTATTGTTTCATGTGAAATGTTACGCGCTGTTTGAAGAGTATCGAGCATCATAGACATTGTAGTGTGTTTTCTGTGTATATGCATCAATTTGATATTTTTATTTTCGTTTGATGTACTCTTTTCCACGTGTGCCAGTTTTCCATGTGCTAATAAAGTGAAACATATGTTGAATAGGCGGAGCTATAACATTACTGAACAATCCATTGTGTCTCCTGCTGCTCTGTGTGCAGGTAATTGGTTCTTTATCATACAGTTTAAGAATTTACTCTGTTTATTCAAATGTTTTGTGCTAACTGTTTTGTAAAGCACTTAATTCATGTTTTATTAAGAAATGTCATGATTAACTTTTCAAGCATAATGTTACAGGGTTCCATAAAATGTTTTGATTTAAAATGTCTGATACGATCACAAAGCAATTGACATATTTCAGATTGCTGTTTTATTTTTGTCTGTTTTGTTTATAGTGTTTACTGTTATATTAAGGGCAGCAGAGCTATGGAGAACTGCTGTTGGCATTAAACACATACTACATCATCCAGACCCAGAGTATGAGTGCTGATGAAGAGTGGGATGGGTGGGAAACCGGGTCAGATAAAGAAGAGGTCACAATTACAAACTCACACCTTTACATCTGTTCCTTCCTCCCTCTCTCCGCTCAGAGAACCCTATAGTTCATGAACTGTATTTAGGAAATATTACATTCCAGTGGCGTGCACAGACCTCTTGTGGGGCAGGGGCGTAAAGGGAAATTGTATTCATCATGTTTTAACTTTCCTTTACAGAGTTTGACATTAATCATTATTTAACTCTGATATATTCTTGTGTTTTAATAACCATTATTTACTCTCATATATTTTAGTGTTGATATTAATCATTATAATAACATTAATCAATAAAACAATATTAATCACTATTTGCTCTCTATATATATATATTCATAGTCTTATGTGCTTGGCAGTGGAAATTTACCAAGGAGAGAGAAGAACCGGTATAACCATATATGAAATGCGCTATCTTAGGTCAAAGTGCCCTAAGCACTCCGAATATGTCTTTTGCCCTTTACAAAATGTTGTTTGTGCAGACTAAGCGATTATCTTTGCAGACCTAGCAGGAAAGCTGGAGATAACCATGCCCAAATTTGGGAAAAAGGTGCCAACAGGTCTGGGTTGCTGGCCTTGGCAGCGGTCCACGACCATCAAAGAAGAAGACTTTATATACTGAAAGTTTTAGGGAAAGAGAGGTCACTTGGTCGTATTGCTCGATTGGTGAACTCCTAGGATTATATAACTAGGGACAGAATTCTGCATATTTTCTTCAAGTGTGATTTTCTTCAATATATATTTTGATTGTTAAAATAAATCATTTTAAAGATACTTTTTGAGTCTTCATTCCTGGATAAACGAACACGCAGACTTGAAGGATTAATTGCCAAGTCCAACAATTTGGTGACCCCGACGTGATTCGGGAAGAGGAGGAGACGGACAACGGATCGGACTCTTTCTGACATCAAGAGGCTTCATAAAAAATACAAGGTAAGCAGAAACCTGTTATAATCAAATTTCTGCCATTGGCTATGACTAAATTATTGATGTCAGAAAAGAGAACGTAAGTTGTATAGTGAAATTGTATAAACAGTTGAAGAAAATATCTTTGTAAATATATACCGGTAAAATATTAAGAGGATACTGTATTCCCACGAATTAGTCGTGAGTTGTTGTTGAAACTGTTAGGAAAAAAGGTTGAGTGTGACGAATAAACGGTAGGCAAAATGGTAACAAAGATGTCTCTATGAGCTAGTCATGAGAGAAAAATAATTGGTTTTTAAGCGGCTAGATAATTTAAAGGATACCACGACTGAGTTGTGATGAACTAGAGCCTGAGGGTTGGGACCCCGTATTGCTGACGAGTGATCGAAATTTCTGGGTGGAAGGCCCTGGGAATTTGGCTTTATTCCCTGAAGAAAAACCTGCAATTAGTGAATGCAGAAGACTAAGAATAGCTCTGCGATTAGTGTATGCAGATGACTAATAATAGTTGTTGAGATACCCGTATAAAGAGGTAATGGATGATGTTGAAAAGTTAAGTCACACAAGAGACCTAAGATACCCGTGATAAAAAAACGGATGAGTGAGATACCGGATGATTAAGAATACCTGTATAGAGAGATACAGATGATGAAGAATACCTGTATAGAGAGATACAGATGATTGAGATACCTGTATAAAAAGATACAGATGGTTATGAGAATTTGATATGAAGCGCATATGAAAATCCTTGCAAGTGTATATTGTGTAAAATTTGATGAACATTAAGTGATTAATACATGTTTATGTGCGATCTGTTTTTATGCTGTTGCAGTGTTGTTGTGAAATTGCTGTGTTTTATGGGCGTTTAACTTGCTGTGCGTTTTGCTGAAAAATTGCTTTGTTTTTTGAATGTGGAGGATAGGAGAGCGGTGCATTTTTCTTTGGAGTCAGATAAGAGAATACAGAGTGTGTACTGTAAGGAGGAAAGAATACTGAAGAGAGATTGTTGAACAGTGAATTAGATCTATGGACATATAAAGAAAACATTTGTGTCTGTTTCTGAAGTGTTGGGAATTAAATATATTTCCAAGAGAATATTTTTTCTTGCAAAAAATCAAGAGCAAATGTGCTATTGCGTTGTTACATGTGCAGTGTTGTGTTTGACAGAAGTAAAGTGATTTGTTATTTCATGTACAGGGCTGTATTTGTATTGAAGGGATATTTCAAATAGGGGTTTAAAGTAATACTAGTAAAATCAAGATTTTCAATTCAAAGATTGATAATAATAGAATACAATACAGAGTCAGAATGGATGGACAATATGATAAAGAGTGTGAGGAGTATGGGACATGTGGTCCATTAAAACTAAAAAATCAATGGAATGAAGCCGTAGAACAAACATTAAGTGGAGTAATTGGAAAGGAGAGAAAAGAAACAGAGAAAAAGATGAGAAAAATATATGAGGAGCTTAAGGAGGAAGGAAAATTTGTTGACAGTAGTCTGGTTGTTCTCTCAAAATGGGCAGATAAATTTGAGAAAAAATGGTCAGGGAAATTAAGCGAGGCTGAGAAAAAAGGAGTTGAGAGTAATTGGAAAGTGTGATTAAAAAAGAGGTGAAAGATACAAATAGTAAATTCAGATTGTGGCATACAATTGCTTTGACTTGAGCGAGTAAGAGAACGGAAGCAGCGAGAGAAGGCGGAGGAGGCAACGCCTGTAAGAAAGAAGGAGTGGTCTAGAGTTGAGTCTTCTGCCCACCTCCATACGAGAGGGGAGGGGGAGCACAGCAGCGCAGCAGCTTGCAGGCTGAATTGTTTAATGTTGAAAGAGGACAGCTAGAAATGGAACAATTACAAGAGAAAGATGTTGAGTTTTTTTGGCTGTAGAACTGTAGCAAGCAGAGAGAGGGATGAGAGGCATTTCTAGTAACTAGTGTAGAAGTTTTAACTTTGACTCAAGGATATAGATTAGCAATAGGTTTGGTTGGGTTAAGTAGCATAAGCAGGGCAACTAGCAGAAATACAACACGATGCTAACACAAACACAAGGCAGTCTGAAACCCCTTATGGGACAATAGCCACCAGACTGGGCAAATGCCATCAGAAAACACTTTCCAGCACCACTAGGGGCCATTCACAACATTAAGTTCATCCCAAAAGAGGGGGAGACGCCAGCAGCATATTTAATGCATTTAATGAAATGTAAAGAAGAATGGGAGGAAAAAGGGGTACACCCACATTCAGATAGGGTACATGGAGAAATGTTCAGAGCTGCAGTAATGGAAGGGACGGAGGAGTGTGTAAAGAGTAGTACAAAGAAAATTCAGATATACCAGGCAGCACCCACACAAACATGGGAAAGACATTTGATGCACCACATGACTAGAGCAAAAGAAAAGGCGAGGGAAAGGACTGTGAGCTGGAGGACCTAAAAGTACAACTATTAAAACTGCAGTTAGGGAAGCTAGACAAAAGAAAAATGACTAAAAAAAAAAAAAAAAAATTAAGAATTAGTAGCTATTGCAACACCCAGATATAGACACACACCACAATCTGAGGAGAATAGGGCACA
Organism: Beaufortia kweichowensis; assembly: GCA_019155185.1. Lineage (NCBI taxonomy): Eukaryota > Metazoa > Chordata > Actinopteri > Cypriniformes > Gastromyzontidae > Beaufortia > Beaufortia kweichowensis. The sequence continues at coordinate 21,229,320 of CM032794.1, read as the reverse complement.
TAATACACCAATAGGTCCAACATTTAGAGCACAAACCATGGTCATATGGCCAGCAAGATGTGGGGTATGGTATGGAAGGCATGGGAGCATGGGGGCATGAGGGGCTGGAAGAGGAGGATGGCAGGGCAGAAACTGTTTCTAGCCTGTGGCCAGCTAGGTCACTTTGCTAAAGAATGTCCACAGCAGCACACATCTGGCCTGGCTCCTAGAGGGAGAGGGGCTATAGTCGAGGCAGAGCATCTCAAAAGGGCTTAGGGATACACAGCACCCCATGCAGCTTGTTCCTGAACCAACTGCACAAAGAGAGCCACAGAGAGACCACAGCAGGGCTATGGCTGGAGCTGATGCTGAGCATTGAGGTCAACCAAGACCCTATGAACTTTTAGTGGACACTGGGGCCACTTTTTTCCACTTTGACTATTGACTTTGACCAAACAGAGATATCACCAAAGCAGGTGGAGGTCATGGGTTTCTCGTGGTGACCATTATCATCCTCCAAAGAACCAGGAGGGACTGACAGATACTAAAGAGAACTTCATTCTGAGACTCTTGGCGGGCAGGGACTGTTATTGTTGTACTACATTTGGAAGCTCTGAGTGCCGACTGGGGTTCCGTAAGTGCCTCCATACAATCTCCCACATGTCACATTATTATATGTTAGGAATTAGAAAGAATAATATCAACAAAGTTTTTATGAAGAATTAGAGGGAACAGAATGGGAAATTAAATGTTCTGGGATTATTGTAGAATTAGAGGGAATAGTGGGGGCTGTAGAACTAACTGAAAAACAGGAAGAATGGTACATGATGAAGGGGGAGGCTAGGCCACACATCACTGTAGCAGTACATCACAGAGACCAAGCTAAAGAGTTAGGGCCCATGACAAAGAGGTTACAGGATATAGGTTGAACATTCAGTGAAAGAATAGGCTTACAAAATTGATAAACACACCAGCAACACAGTTACATTAAGATAGAGATGGGTAACTAGATGGCACGGTAAGGAGAAAACTTAACACATTGTGGTAACTAGGACCTACAGATGTTGGCTTTTGCTCCTCCAGTCCAGAGATCACTTTTGACCTTGTCACATATGAGCCAATATAGCAACCTCAGTATCCACACAAAACAAAAACTGATGAGGGGAATGTAGACATAGTTAAGAGCCTGCTGACAGCAGGAGTAATAGAACCATCACATTTATTCCCAAATGCAACACCACATTCTGCCTGTAGTAAAAAAATAGAATACAATTATAATTACCTGTATCCAACCTTTACACAGCTCTGACCGACCTGACACCACAACATGGTTTATATGTATTGATTTAGCAAATGCATTCTTCTGCCTACCATTAGATATATTTTCATTCACATTCAAGGGCCAACAGTATAGGTACACAAGGGTACCAATGGGGGTCACACTGTCACCAGAGAGAGTGACATAACTGTTAACAGAGTGTTGTTCCAGAAGAAGTATAAGAAAACAGCACAATTGGTTATGGGGCATCATCTGACCATTTTAACATCACAGACTGTAATGGCATACGTTAATTTAGCATCATTTACCATGTAATCCTTAAGAGAAGACAGAATTCTAAAAATTTTGACATGGCCAAACTTAATTTTCACACATAAGGGGATCAACATGGCTAATTACATGTCACAAGGGGAACCACACGAGTGTGAACTTACAGTGACTGCTGAGTTAAAAGTTAGGCCAGACCTAATGTCCACCAGATTGGAGGGAGAAGCTGAAGATTTGTTTAATGGTGATGTTGTTTCAGGGATGAGAAGGGTGATTTGCAAGCAGGGTATGCTGTAGTAAGGAAAGTAGGAATCAGTTTGATATTATAGTAACAAAAACCATGACAGGGAAGCAACCAGCACAAAGGGCGGAAGTGAAGGCAGTAATAGAAGTTTTGAAGTGGAGTAGAGACAAAATGGGTAAACATTTACAGTGATTCAGCTTATGAAGTTGGGGCAGTGCATGATGAACAGACAGAATGGTACGAATTAAAAAAAATAGAAAAAAAATAAAAAGGGCACCTGAGGCAAGTTGAACAAACACTTGGTTTGAAACAACAATGTTTTGATACAGTATATCACCTACAGTAAAAGGGCAAAGTTGAGCCGTAATGAATCACCACATCAAAACAAAATTGGCTAAAATCTGTGCACAGACCAAAATTAATGGGTAAAAGTATTAATGGTTGCTTTATTGTTGATACTGATCGGGTGCTGAGTAGAACAACAGGTTAAATCCCTTTAAACTTCTCACAGGAGAGAATTCCCTGGCACAAGCAGCTTGAATATGAATGGAACCACACCAATGGTGTATAGACCATACTATGGTAAACTTACTGCTATTGTTTAAGATTTCTTGAAAACAGGTCATGTACAGGAAACAGAAGGATCCAGGTGGTACCACTGGACTTGCTGTATGTCCATTGATTGACCAGCCAGTAAACTTGGTGAGATAAGAGTGGCCCTGAAGGAACTTCAGAGCCAGAAGGGGAGGGTAAACACACACCAGCACGACACAGACATCACAGATATTACACATTCTGGACAAACCACAGAACAATACACATGCACTGGAAACGAGAACACAATTGACACACCACACACAGCTCACAAGAAATTGTTGTTGATAAACAAAACTACAGACACAGAAAAACACTGATAGAGACAAACACTGATAGAAATTTGTGATTGTTGTGATTTATATTGTGTTGATATATATATAGAGAAAGGAGACTTATTCACCAGCCCACCCACAGAGATTGGCACACTGTGTAAGCAAAGACTGTGCATTTGGAGCAGGTATTGCCAAAGAATTCAGAAGAAGATTTGGGGTTGAAAAAGAGAAAACAGCAAAAGGGGGTGGGAGAATGTGCATTAACTACTGAGGGCAACAGAAAAAATTTTCATTTGATCACAAAGAGTTGTGAAGAAAAAGGTATTGAGACAATCTCTATCCCAAAAATAGGTTGTGGCAGAGACGAGCTGAACTGGGGAGAAGTTGAAGAGATACTGCTAAGATAGTTCCAGGGCTCCGGAATAACAATAACTGTATATGAACTGCCATAAATGTTAATCTGTTCACAGGAGAAGGACAGACGAGAACATCATCGAGACATTGAACTGATGGGTGAATGAGTGAATGATAACATTCTTACTGTTTTTTGTTTTTTGTTGTGTTTTTACTATTTTTCTTTACAGGTACAGGGGTTTTACATTTAACAAATTGTTTTACAAAAGTTTCTTTTAATGGTTTAAGAATTTGAGTGTTTTTTCAATAAGTTTTATACTGACAAGATTTCAAGGTTTTATATTTCACTTTCATATTACAGCAAAAGTGTTTCATTTCATGTTTTAAGATTTTTTTTAGTGGGTTGTTTTTTTAATTTAACATAGTAACTTTGACTAAGTATAAATAGAGTTTCATTTAGCATTACTTTTGAACCGAAAAAAACTATATAAAATAACAGAAACCATACTATAAAAATGGAGCTTTGGGAAAACTGGAAATTGTTGGGAGTATTAGGAGTAATATTATTGATAGTAGTGGGAATAATATTGGGCATAGAGCAGCATGAACAAAACAAGAGCAACACCACGGTAACAGAGCACTTAAGACCAAAAAGGGCAGTAAAAAGAGAAACCAAAAGATCAGTGTTTCAAAGAGATGGGGGTATTGAATTGAACTATGGAAAAGGGTCGACTATGTGATTCACGTTTGATCTATGCAATGTAATTAATTGTGGGGGATGAAATAGTTTTTACAGAGGTTATGTTATCTAAAACAATGCAGGAACATTCTGGGGTAAGAAATCCACTGGACTTAATGGATGGTTAATAGTTTTGGGTAAAATGGAAAGCTCTAGTAATGTCTGTAATATTGTCTATTGATACTTTCATGGGGAATATTGATGACATGTGGATGCTGTTGTATATCTTGTATTAGATCTGTTTGTAACAGGTTAATAGTTGCCTGTGGAGGGGAAAACAGCTCACTTGCTATCAAATGCCACTGTTGGGGCTTGGTGGAGGTGACAGTGATGAGGACCGAAAGATGAGGACGAAGTTTAGTCGATCTCCTGTTTCCAGGAGATCGAAAGGGGATTAAAGGGAAATTGTATTCATCATGTTTTAACTTTCCTTTACAGAGTTTGACATTAATCATTATTTAACTCTGATATATTCTTGTGTTATAATAACCATTATTTACTCTCATATATTTTAGTGTTGATATTAATCATTATAATAACATTAATCAATAAAACAATATTAATCACTATTTGCTCTCTATATATATATATTCATAGTCTTATGTGCTGCTGGCAGTGGAAATTACCAAGGAGAGAGAAGAACCGGTATAACCATATATGAAATGCGCTATCTTAGGTCAAAGTGCCCTAAGCACTCGAATATGTCTTTTGCCCTTCTAAAATGTTGTTTGTGCAGACTAAGCGATTATCTTTGCAGACCTAGCAGGGAAAGCTGGAGATAACCATGCCCAAATTTGGGAAAAAGGTGCCAACAGGTCTGGGTTGCTGGCCTTGGCAGCGGTCCACGACCATCAAAGAAGAAGACTTTATATACTGAAAGTTTTAGGAAAGAGAGGTCACTTCTTGGTCGTATTGCTCGATTGGTGAACTCCTAGGATTATTATATAACTAGGGACAGAATTCTGCATATTTTCTTCAAGTGTGATTTTCTTCAATATATATTTTGATTGTTAAAATAAATCATTTTAAAGATACTTTTGAGTCTTCATTCCTGGATAAACGAACCACCT